>WNWU01000125.1:1793659-1824981 GCA_012654045.1 Ptyas mucosa | reverse complement strand
GGGGGGGGGCAGGGATTTTTGCTACTGGTTCTCCGAACCACCCGCCGCCATCGCTACCGGATCAGGCGATCCGGTCCGAACCGAGAGCATTTCACCCCTGGCCATAGTAAAGGCCACTGAACTTCAAAAGGAGTTCAGCTTGTGAGGAGCTGAATGCAGCTACCTCGAAGGAATGATGTCTTCAAGCTCCACCATATTGGGCACCAGAAAATGTAAGGTCCCAGAATTTCCCCGAGCCACTGAGATGCCAAAGAGAGTGAGACTCGAGATGAGGCTTGCAAAAATAAGCAGATTTTATTTTTGGTCAAAACAAAATACTGGGTGAAACTATATCCAGAACATACAGACACAATGCATGTAAGGAATAGCCTCACCTTGGGGAAAGAATGGCACCCCTTTATACCTTCAGACATCAGCTTAGTACCCAATTCTGGCCCCCAGGCCTATGCCTTCCTTGTAACCCTACATTGGCCATGCAGCAAGGAACAGGGGGGCTGAGTGCTTAGCAACAGAGGGGCTCGATGCTTAGCAACACAGGTATTTGCCTGATGTAACCCTGTCAAACCATGACATACAAAAAAACAAGATAACAGATGTTAGATCGCTGGTAGAAGCAAATGGCAGAGGCAATTCCAATTCTTAACAAAGCAATTCTTACAGAAGCAAAACAGCAAGTCAAACTAATTATACTGACTCTGCTATTATGTCCCACTAATTCTACCTATTCTATGATGATGATGATGATGATGATGATGATGTCCCTTCATGTGTGTGGGTAAATAGGATTATTTGAAATACTATGACTTCAGTGGAAATATTCAAATAAATATTATATTCTCAAGGAAGAAGAACTGATTTAGTTTTAAATTTCATACATGATGGTCTTTCTCCCAGCTTCAATTTTCTGTCTATAAAATGGGACCAATATCTGTATTTCACAAGGTGTTGCAGATGTACAAATGAAGATTGTGCACAAATGAACGTCTGAGAAAATGCTAAGTATCCTTAAATTTCGAGCTCTTTTTTTCTGAACTGGGCAGGATCTGTGTTCACCTGAATGGAAGATGCATTTTGGTTTGGAGAACAGTATCACCTCTATATCCCAAAAGTGCTTTTTTCAAGAGGCAATTGGACTTTCTGATTTTTCTTTGAAAATGTTTCACTTCTTGGATGAGTAGCAAAATGTCTTCAAAGAAAAATCAGAAAGTCCAGTTGCCTCTTGAAAAAGCACCTTTAGGACAACCATGACCTGGATGACTGAGAATCTCCATATATATCACTTCTATAAGAATTTTTTAGGTTTAGAGATTCTAATTAGGAATATCTTCACACTGACAGCAAGTTATTATGCAGGTACTGTGAAGAAAGTACACTTTTTTTCATATTTAGCAGCACTATTTAAAACATACATATTCAAGGTTGCTACAGATTTAAGTTTGTTTTGTGATGGTCATTTGCATAATAAAATCTCCCCTTTCCAAATCCTTTGACCTGAATGGGTTTTCAGATTGCTTTACAAATTGGTTCTTCCCATTGTTGAAAATGAAAATACTGGGTGCTATTTTAACAGGCCCAGAGTGTTAAGCTCATCTCCCATGCAAAATCCAGTATATTACTTCAAAAAGAAAGAGGTGAAAGTGTCCTGCCTCACTTTTGCCTTACTCAAATAAAAGCATTTTCCCTTCAAGTTAACCAGCACTTTAAAGCAGCATCAGTGATGAAGTGACTGAGCTGGGGACAGCTACTTAAGTTGCACATAAAGAAAAGAAACTACCCTAGCTTTGTTGGCAGGGTGATGTCTCTGCTTTTCAGTATGCTGTCTAGATTTGCCATAGCTTTCCTCCCCAGGAGTAAGCGTCTTTTAATTTCTTGGCTGCAGTCTTCATCTGCGGTGATATTGAAGCTCAGGAAAATAAAATCTGTCACTACCTCCATTTCTTCCCCATCTATTTGCCAGGAACTGAGAGGGACAGATGCCATGATCTTAGTTTTCTTAATGTTGAGTTTCAAGCCAACTTTTGCACTCTCCTTCTTCACCTACATCAAGAGGCTCTTTAGTTCCTCTTCACTTTCTGCCATTAGAGTGGTATCATCTGCATATCTGAGGTTGTTGATATTTCTCCTGGCAATCTTAATTCCAACTTTTGATTCATCTAGTCCCGCCTTTCTCATGATGTGCTCTGCATATAAGTTAAATAGGCAGGGCAACAGTATACAGCCTTGCCGGACTCCTTTCCCAATTTGAAGCAATCAGTGGTTCCGTGTCCAGTTCTCCCTGTTGCTTCTTGCCCAGCATATAGGTTTCTCGAGAGACAAATAAGATGGTCTGGTATCTCTTTAAGAACTTGCCACAATTTGTTGTAACCTACACAATCAAATGTTTTAATATAGTCAATGAAGCAGAAGTAGATGTTTTTCTGGAACTCCCTAGCTTTCTTCATGATCCAGTGTATGTTGGCAATTTGATCTCTGGTTCCTCTGCTCTTCGAAATCCTGCCTGTACTTCTAGTACAGGGGTCGGCAACGCGTGGCTCCAGAGCCACATGCGGCTCTTTGGGCCCTCTGCCATGGCTCCCTGTCCCATCACTGGTTGGCCCCGCCCCTCACCCCTTTTATTTCTTTTTTGACTCCAGCCTGAAGCAGCAGGAAGCGAAAACTGCCTTACGCGCAAATGTGGCAGCTTTGCTCCTGCACTCTCCTCCCCCCGAGCCAGGAGCACGCGCACATGCGGGGAGACTCTCCTCAAGTGAGCGCCAAAGCACAGCAAAGGTGTGTGTGGGGTGGGCAGTCGCTTGTTTAGGAGGGTCTTAGCAGGATGCGGCTTCTCTCCTGCACAAATGATTCAGCCATCACCGGATCTCCTCCTCCCAGTCTTGTGACACTCTGGCTGTGGCTGAGCCAGGAGCGTGCGCATGCACGGGGAGACCCTCCTCAAGCAAGCACCAAGCTCAGGAAAGGTGCACGTGGGGCAGGCAGCGGCTCGTTTAAGGAGGGTCTCCTCAGTGTGCGCATGCCACACTCAGCCACAGCCAACCAGGGTGTCATGAGAGTGGGAGAAGAAGGAGAGTGCAGGAGCGAAGCTTCCCTGTACCTGCCTTCATGCCACATTTGCACGTAAGGCAGCCTTTGCTTCCTGCTTTTTCGGGCTGGAATTCGCACCCTCCGCACTCGGCTGAAGAGCTGCCGGGGATGGGGGATGAAATGGCAAGGTAATGGCCGGAGCATTAGTGCAGGAGAGAAGCCACATCCTGTTAAGACCCTCCTAAGCGAGCGGCCGCTTTGGTGCTTGTTTGGGGAGGGTCTCCCCATTCATGTGCATGCTCCCAGCTCAGCCACGGCCTGCCAGGGCATCATGAGAGGATGGGGGAGGAGGAGGACGGTCGCCCGAAGGGAGAGTAGAGAAAGAGACACACACACATATATACAGAGAGAGGGAGGGAGAGAGAGAAACATAGAGACACATAGAGTGATACATAGAGAGGGGTGAGAAAGGGGAAGAGAGGGAGAGAGAGATACAGAGGGAGAGAGAGACAGGGGGAGAGAGGGGGAGACACAATGGTTTTATGTATGGTAGGCGTGGCTAGGGGGACATGTGACTGGGTGGGAGTGAGTGACATCGAGTTGGTCACGCCCACCCAGGTTTTGTGGCTCTGGTGTGTTTTTTTCTGTAGGAAAGGAGTCCAAGTGGCTCTTTGAGCGTTTAAGGTTGCCGATCCCTGTTCTGGTAGATCTTGATCCACATACTGCTGGAGCCTAGCTTGTAGGATTTTAAGCATAACCTTACTAGCATGTGAAATGAGTGCAATGGTGCGATAGTTTGAACAGTCTTTGACATTGCCTTTCTTTGGAATTGGAATGTAAACCGATCTTTTCCAATCCTGTGGCCCCTATTGAGTTTTCCAATTTTTTTGGCAAATTGAGTATAGCACTTTTACTGCATCATATTTCAAGATTTTGAATAGCTCAGCTGGAACTCTGTCACCTCCACTAGCTTTGTTGTTGCTCAGATTTCCTAAGGCCCATTTGTCTTCACATTCTAGGATGTCTGGCTCGAGGTCAGTGACCACCCCATCGTGGTTATCAGGGATGTTAAGCTCGTTCTTGTATAATTCTTTTGTGTAATTTTGCCACCTCTTCTTAATCTCTTCTGCCTTTGTTAGGTCCCTGCAATTTTGGTCCTTTATCATGGCCATCTTTGCATAAAACGTTCCCTTCATATCTCCAATTTTCTTGAAGAGATCTCTGGTCCTTCCTATTCTATTGTTTTCTTCTATTTCTTTGCATTGTTCATTTAAGAAGGCATTCTTAACTCTTCTAGCTATTCTCTGGAATTCTGCATTCAATTGGTGTATCTTTCTCTTTCTCCTTTGCCTTTTGCTTCCCTTCTTTTTTTTTAAAAAAATACTTTATTGAATTTTCAAAGTTAAAAAGACAGAAGAAAAAGAAAAAAAAGAAAAAAAGAAAAGAAAAGAAATAGAAAAAAAAAGAGTTTGCAAAATTCTAGATATCGTTCGGAGGTACAGTGTTTCTTATCCGTTATATATCTTATATCTTATATCCAATCTACTTCATCTTAGGCTAAATTCCTCTCTATTGTATTTATAGACTATATGTACATTTCATCAAAGCTATTAATATATAAAACATATCATTTACTTTTTCTTATTACTTAACCAATTGTACCAGTTTCCCCATACTTCATTAAATTTACTTGTCTCATCATCCATTAACAGACTTGTTATCTTCGCCATTTCTGCACACTCTAAAATTTTATTTATTAACATTTCTTCTGGCGGTTGAGTTTTGCTTTTCCAAAATTTTGCTAGCACTAATCTGGCTGCAGTTATTATCTGCATTGTGAGTTGAATTTTATTTTTGTTTAGGCCATCGCCTACTATACCCAACAGAAAGAACTCTGGGGACAATGGTACCTCCTGATCTAATATTTCACGTAACCACTGTCGTACTTTCGCCCAGTATCTTTTGACCTCTGGGCAAGACCACCACATGTGGTAATAAGTACCAATTTCTTTACCACATTTCCAGCACTTGGGTGAAAGATTTGAAAACATTTTTGCTAATCTGGCTGGGGCTAGATGCCATCTATGTAGTATTTTGTAATGATTCTCCCTATACGTTGCTGATTTTGTGATTTTAAAATTCCTATTCCATGCTTCTTCCCAATCAGTATAATTAATATTGTATCCGAAATTTTTTTCCCAAATACTTAATTGGTTCTTTGCGATAACCTCTGCCTTATTATATAATTTAGTTAACATTTTCTTATCTACTCCCCATATAATTTTATCGAAATTTCCATATTTCATTTCAATGCCGAATTTGTCCTTATCTTTTTGGTATCTCGAATTCATCTGCAAATAATTCCACCAATCTACCTTATAACCTTGTTCTTTAAGAGTCTCAAGTGGTTTAAGATTTCCATTTTCTTCTAAAATTTCTTTATATGTGCCAAATTTTGTAACTTCCGTTCTATTTGGGGTGGTCAAGGCCTCCATAATAGAAAGCCAATTCGGGACTTTGGTGTAGATCCTCTGTCTGATTTCTTGCCATATTTGTATAAGGGTTTCTCTAATTTTATGTTTATGGAAATAGGATTTCTTCTTATTTTTCAAGTCCCAGAGGTGAGCGTGCCACCCTTCTTGTAGGTCATGGCCTTCAATTGTTAAAATTCTCTTATTCCGTAGAGTAATCCATTCTTTGATCCAGATTAGTTTTGCTGCTTTTTGGTAGGTTTCCCAATCCGGGAGTCCAAATCCGCCCATTTTTCTTTTCCCTTGTAGGATTTTGAGTGAAATTCTCGATTTCTTTCCTTCCCAAATAAAATTCCTAACGTGTTTTTTCAAATCTTGGAAGAATTTTCTATCTAATTTTAAAGGGACATTTTGAAATAGAAATAAAATTTTTGGTAAAGTATTCATTTTAATTGCCGCTATTTTCCCTATCAAAGACAATTTTAGTTTTCCCCATCTCCTTAGTTCCTCCTGTATTTTATTCAGCAGTGGAACATAATTATCATCTTTTAACGATGAGTACCTCGCTGTGATCCAAATTCCTAGATACTTGACTTTTTTAACTATTTGGAGGCCTAATAGATTTTCCAATTCTTTGTTTTGTACTTCCGTCATGTTTTTGGTTATTATTTTTGTTTTTTCCTTATTCAATTTTAGGCCAGCCACTTGGCCGTAGTTTTGTATTTCTTGCAAAGCTTTTGGTCCTGATTCTAGCGGGTCTTCTATAATAAGAGCTACATCATCCGCGAAGGCTTGTATTTTATAGATTTCCTTTCTAACCCTGAGCCCTTTAATTTCTTTGTTCGCTCTGATCTTTCTCAATAGTACTTCCAACGCCAGGATATATAGTAAGGGGGAAACTCTGGTTTCTCTTCAGATCATATAAATCTTTCGCCTTTTGCTTCCCTTCTTTCCTCAACTATTTGCAAAGCTTCCTCAGACAGCCATTTTGCTTTCTTGCATTTCTTTTTCTTTGGAATGGTTTTAGTTGCTACCTCTTGTACAATGTTGCGAACCTCCGCCCATAGTTCTTCAGGCACTCTGTCTATCAGATCTAATTCCTTAAATCTATTTGTCACCTCTACTATATATTCATCAGGGATATGATTTAGTTCATACCTGAGTGATCTAGTGCTTTTCCCTACTTCCTTCAATTTAAGCCTAAATTTTGCAACAAGAAGCTTATGATCTGAGCCACAGTCAGCTCCTGGTCTTGTTTTTACTGACTGTATAGAGCTTCTCCATCTTTGGCTGCAGAGCACATAGTCAATCTGATTTATGTGTTGACTGTCTGGTGATGTCCATGTGTAGAGTCGTCTCTTGGGTTGTTGGAAAAGAGTGTTTGCTATGACCATCATATTATCTTGACAAAATTCTATCAGCCGGGACCTGATTCATTTTGTACTCCAAGGCCAAACTTGCCTGTTATTCTGGTTATCTTTTGGCTTCCTACTTTAGCATTCCAATCCCCCATGATGATAAGTGCTATATAGTGGGCACAGGAAGGACATGGGCAGTGACTTCAGTAACAGCTCTTTATTAGCTCCAGTACAGCAATGGGTTTGCCTAGCCAAGGCAGCTCCTTTTAAAGGGAGCTGTCCTAGGCTTCAGCCATTGACATTCCTCCAAATCTCCCACTTCTTTTACTTAATTCTAATTGGTCCATTTGAATGGTCATTCAATACTCAACACCCCTCCCCTCTAGATCAGCATCAACCAATCCTGGAGTCTCTCAAACCCCGTAGTCGCGTAAGTAGGCGGGCCTTCCAGGGGCGTGACTGGACCTGCGCAGTTCAGTTGTTCCAGCGCTCTTGGAGTGAGAGGTCAAATTCTGTGTCTCTCCTGGAGGCACCTCCAGAACTCTCTCAAACTCTGCTGCCAGTGGGGGACTTATTCTGTTGGGCGATCCTTCTGTCTCCCCCCAGCTGGAACGGTGGACTGTCGCGGTCATCGGTGACTACCTCCTGGACTCCAGATAAGTGTTCGCTGTCTTCCAACGGGTTTGAGGGTTGTTCTCATTGTTCGCTTGGTGGCGTTTGATGTAGGGCCTGGTCTGTTTTGGGGTGACTTTCTGTTCTCCTCCCCTGAGTTTCTTCTTGTATTTCGTGGTCTTTCCTGACTAACCGACCCCTGAGCTGATCTATGTGTCTCTTCCAATTTTGACCGTCCTCTGTTTCTACCCTGTAAGGGCTCTGTGATCTGGATTATTTTTGCTGGAACCCCTATGGGGTTTCCACTGAAGTTTTTAGTGTACACCTTATCCCCTACTAGAAACTGTCTAGTTTTGCTGGTTGAATCAACTGGTTTCTCTGTACTGTAATGGGGGTGCAGTCTATCTAGATGGGATCGTAGCTTACTTCCCATTAGCAGTTCCGTGGGGCTTCTGTGTGTGGTGGCACCGGGTGTAATGTACTTTATACTCAATAGCTTATCTATCTTCGCTTGTATGTCCCCTGGTCCCAGTCTGGCTAAGGCAGTGATGGCGAACCTTTTTGGCATTGTGTGCCAAAAGTTTGAGCGCATGAGCCCTCATGCACTCTCGCATGCCAGTACCCATAATGCAATGGGCGCCCCATTTGCGCATGCGCACATGACCCCTCCCCATGCTAATGCGCATGCACCTCACACTGCACATGTGCACATGCAACCCCCACTGCGCATGTGTGCACCCCCCCATTCATGCGCCCCACTTTTTCCAAGAGGGCTGGCGCACCACTTCCCGAAGGACAACCAGTTACCCTGGCAAGACAGCTGTTCCCAAGCTGGCAGCAGCGCTCTCGGCCCTGCCTGCCAACTTGCCAGCGCCCCATTCACCCATCCCTTTTGCCCACGCTGCTCCCCCAGTCAGAAGGGGGTACGGGGAAACACACGAGGAGGCCACGGTTGCCACCTTCTCCGGTTGGCGGGCAGCTGAGGCTTGCAATAAACGGTGCAAGCAGGACTGCAGCTCCGCCCCCGGGCTGTAAATGCGCCTTGCGGGAGCGGAGGCTCATGAGAGTCGAACCCTTCTGCCTGCCTTATGACAGGCCTTTCCAAGGCAGGGCTGGGCTCCCCAACCTTGGCAACAAGTCCACAAATCTTAAGGTTGCCAAGATTGGAGAGCCCTGTACCAAAGGGAGCCTGCAACCCGCGACTGAAGCAGCTGGAGTTGTGGCTGTGCTGGCCATCCCGTCCCCCCCCCCCATTTGGCTCCTTCCCCCCCGGCCGCCCCCTCCCACCATCGGGCTCGGTGCCTGCAATCGCCACAAGTGGGAATCCTCCACGCTGCCAGCAGATGCTGGGTTTCCTCCTCGCTGCGTTCCGAAGGACCCAGCAAGGGAGTGCCAGGACCCCGGCCTTGCTGCGCTCTCCCCCGAGCTGGCCCCGGCTGGACCGCTGCCCAGCCCGGTGAGCAGAGAGCGAAGGGGCAGCATCTCTGGCACCTGCTCTCTGCTTGGAGGACCTGCTCTTTGGCCTCTGACTGAGGGAGTCAACCCTCTCCATGGGGAAACTCACAGCAACACACAGGGAGAGGCAACCCGGCTGCGGCTGCTGTTTGGGGGGCTGGGCCCCCGAGCAATGGCGGTTCTTGGCCTCACTGGCGTGGGGCAGAGGGAGCACAGGGGAGTTTGCGAGGGTGCTCGGAGGGACTTTTGGGGAGGTTTCAGCAGCTGGAGATTGAATGAAAAAAATCTGAATAAGCTAATAAACTAGACAATTAATCTGATACAGAATTTTCAGGCAGCAGCGTGGGCTGGGATCAGCCGCCACCTGAAATGGAATGCACCTATCCCGCAGCTTGCATAAACCGCTCTCGTCCCTTTCAAAATAGCCACCCGGTGCTTCCTTTGGGCACTCAGGGCCGGCAAGAAGAAAGGGGGGAGAGGCAGGTGCGCCGGCAGAAACGGGCTTTGGCTCCTCATTCTGCTGCAACCCTGAATCCTTGCTTGAGCTCCTCCCTGCTGGGTGCTGGGCTTCCTGGGAAGCCCCCTGTGCCTTTGCTGCCTTGGAAAGAGAAAATGAGTCTGCGGAGAAGGAGGAGAAGGACAGGCGGCTTTGGAATGTGCATTTCCAGGGAAGAAAGGATTTTCAGGTGGCAGCGCAGGCTGGGACCAGCCACTGCCTGAAATGCAATACACTTATCCTGCGGCTTGCATAAACCGATCCTGCCCCTTTCAAAATAGCCACCCGGCGCTTCCCTCAGGCACTCAGGGCCGGCAAGCGGCTTTTCATCTGAGAAGGCGGGGGGGGGGAGAGGAAGGCATGCTGGCAGAGACAGGCTTTGACTCCTCATTCTTTGGCTTCCTCATTCTTTCCGAGGCAGCCTTTGCTGCTTCAGAAATAGGAAAGAGAAAATGAGTCTGCAGAGAAGGAGAAGGGTGCACGGCTCTGGAATGTGCATTTCCAGGGAGGAAAGCATTTTCGGGCGGCAGCAGGGAGGAGCCCAAGCAAGGGTTTGGGGTTGCAGCAGAATGAGGAGCCAAGCCTGACTCCGCCTTCTTCTTGCTGGCCCTGAGCGCCCAAGGGAACCGCTGCTGGCTATTTTGAAAGGGGCAGGAGTGGTTTATGCAAGCTGTGGGATAAGTGCATTCCATTTCAGGCAGCGTCTGGTCCCAGCCCACGCTGCCGCCTGAAAATTTTGTATCAGATCAATTGTTTAGTTTATTAGCTTTTCCAGATTTTTTCATTCAATCTCCAGTTGCTCAAACCTCCCCAAAGGTCCCTCCGAGCAGCCCTCGCAAACTCCCCTGCGCTCCCTCTGCCCCACGCCAGTGAGGCCAGGAGCTGCCGTTCCTCAGGGCCCGAACCCCCCCAACCAGCAGCCACAGCCGGGAACTGGAGCTCCACTTTCCCCAAAAGGCTGGCAAGCTTTGAGTCCAGCCTCGGGGCCGCCGCCTTGCACTGGGTTGCCTCTCCCCGTGTGTTGCTGTGGGTTTCCCCACAGAGAGGGCTGACTCCCTCAGTTGGAGACGAAGAGCGCAGCGCCAGTTTGCGGCCACTCCTCCCAGGGCAGCTCAGCTCAGCACCATTCCTAAAGCCGGCAGCGGGTCCTCTAAGCAGAGAGCAGGTGCCGGGCTGGCTGGAGATGCCGCCCCTTCGCTCTCTGCTCACCGGGCCGGGCAGTGGTCCAGCCAGGGCTGCCTTGGGGGACAGTGCAGCATGGCTGGGGTCCTGGCACTCCCTTGCTAGGTCCCTCGAAACACAGCGAGGAGGAAACCTGGGATCCACTGGCAGCGTGGACGATTCCAACTTGCGCCGATTGCAGGCGCCGAGTCCGATGGCGGGAGGGGGCAGCCGGGAGGAAGGGAGCTAAATGAGGTGGGGGGGAAGGGATGCCCGGCACAGCCACAACTCCAGCTGCTTCAGTCATGGGTTGCAGGCTCCCTTTGGTACAGGGCTCTCCAAACTTGGCAACCTTAAGATTTGTGGACTTTGAGAATTCCCAGAGTTCTCAAAGTTGCCAAGGTTGGAGAGCCCAGCCCTGCCTTGGAAAGGCCCGTCATAAGGCAGGCAGGAGGGTTCGACTCTCATGAGCCTCTGCTCCCGCAAGGTGCATTTACAGCCCGGGGGCAGAGCTGCAGTCCTGCTTGCGCCGTTCATTGCAAGCCTCTGCCCAGAGAAGGCAGCAACCGCGGCCTCTTCACGTGTTTCTCCGCACCCCCTTCTGACTGAGGGAACAGTCCAGGCTGCTGGTCCACTGGTGGTCCGGACCACCTGGGACTGCGCAAGTAGCTCGTGCGGGCAGGGAGGGAGGGAATCCCTGGCTTACTTTGCTCTGCTCCCTTAGGAAGTGACCGCTGGGATTCCCTCTCTGCGTCTTTTGGCACGCGCGCCAATTGCAGGTTTTTGTATGCACATGCGCGCCAGAAATCAGACCAGCTGGCTGGTGCACATGCGCACTCTGGAAACAGGAAGATCATTTTCCTGGAGTGCGCATGTGCAATGGGCGGCTGCTCTTCCAATTTCCAGCATGCCTGTGCACATGAAAACCAAATGACCGCCGTACCAGAAGCCGGAGGAACAATGGGCAATGGCTCCACGTGCCCGGAGAAATGGCTCTGCATGCCACTTCCGGCACGCGTGCCATAGGTCCGCCAACATGGGGCTAAGGCTTCTTTTGTTGTTCTCATCATTCTTTCAGCCAATCCATTCAGGGACAGTTTCCCTGGCGCGGATAGCGCATGTCGGATGCCTTGGCTGGCTAAAAACATTTCGAACTGGTTAGCCATGAACTGGGGTCTATTGTCTGAAACTATCAGGTTGGGTAGTCCATATGTTGCAAACAGCCTCCGCAAGACTCTGATGACCACCTTAGACGTTGTTGATGTCATTAACTGAACCTCTTATCATTTAGAGTAGGCATCAACGATGATCAGGAATGTGTTTCCCTGGCACGGTCTGGCAAAATCTATATGTATATGGGATCACGGTGTCCCAGGATTCTCCCAGTCATGTGTGGGTGCAGTGTGTGGTGCTGGTCGGGATTCCTGGCACGGTGCGCAAGTTGATACCCATGTCTCTATTTCTTTATCCATCCCTGACCACCAACCATAGCTTCTTGCCAACAACTTCATCTTTATGATCCTCAGGTGTCCCTCATGTAACATGTCTAGCATATCATTCCTTAATGCTTTTGGGATGATTACTCTATCCCCCCACAATAGACACCCCTTTAAACCTGAGAGTTCTGTTTGCCTCATTTTGAATGGTTTGAATTCAGTGTATATCTCAGTCACAGGCCATCCCTTCCACACCCAGTTCAAAACACACGCCAGTGTCCTGTCCTTAGCTGTTGCTCTTGCGATGTCCGTAGCCAAGATCTGGGTGTTCTCCATGGTTTCTATCAGCAGGGTGGTTGGTGCCGGGTCTTCCACTGGTTCCGGAAGTGGGCATCTGCTGAGTGTTTCGGCATGGTCAATGGTCTTCCCGGGTTTGTATTTTAGTTGGTAGTCGTATGCCGCGAGGAATTCAATCCACCTTAGCATTCTTGGTGACAGTTTGTGGTCGGTGATGAGTTCGAATTTCCTCCCATACAGGTACTCATGGAACCTTTTTATGCCAGCAACTGCAGCCAACGCTTCTTTATCTAGCTGGCTGTAGTTTCTTTCTGGCTTGGACAGTGTTCGCGAGTAGAATGCGATAGGGGCTTCTCTGCCATTTGGCATGCAGTGGCTCAGTACAGCTCCAATGCCGAATGGAGATGCATCGCAAGTTAGTCTTAGAGGCAATGTCCCGCTGTACTGTATTAATACTCTGTCCAAAGTTAAAAGTCGCTTTATTTGTTCAAATGAATTCTTTTCCGTCTTCCCCCATGTCCACTCTGTCCTCTTATCTAGTAGTCAGTGAAGGGGCTTAGCAATCGTAGCTTTCTGCGGCAGGAAAATATTGTAGAAGTTCAATAACCCAAGAAACGCCTGTAATTCTGTTTTGTTTGTTGGGGTTGGAGCTTCTCTGATAGCTTTTAATTTTCCTAAGGTGGGTCATATTCCTGCCCCATCAATTAAGTATCCCAGGAATTCAACTTGTGTTTTGGCTAGCTGGCACTTGTCCCTTTTCACTTTCAGCCCCACTTCCTGGAATCAGGTCAGCACTGCCCTTAACTGTTGCTGTAATTGCTCTGATCTTTGGCTGAGATTAAAACATTGTCAAAATAGGGGATGACTCCTTCGTTTCCTTGTAACAAGCATTCCATGAGACTTTGAAAAACTCCCAGAGCTACGCTTACTCCAAACTGCAGATGCTTGCACTTGAATGCTCCCCTGTGCATGACTATTGTCTGTGCTTCTGCCATGGCATCGTCTACGGGTAATTGTTGGTATGTCTGGGCCAAATCCAGCTTCGCAAATATCTTTCCTTGCCCCAGGGAGTGTAAAAGATGCTGTACCACGGGTACTGGGTAGGCGCTCTGCTGTAATGCCCTATTTAGGGTGCTCTTATAGTCTCCACAGAGGCGCACTGACTCATCCAGTTTTGTTGGGGTGACTATCGGTGTTTCCCACTTAGCATGGTCCGTTGGCTCCAGTACCCCTTGGGCAACGAGTTTGTCCAGTTGCTCGTCTATCTTGGGCCGTAGAGCAAAAGGAACCCTCCTGGGTTTAATTCTGACAGGGGCTACCTGGGGATCTAGGTTGAACGATATTGGGGACCCCGTGTACTTGCCTAATTTGCCATCAAAGACATCCGCAAAGTCTCTCATCAGCTCCTCTTCCCAGCCATCGTCTTCAATCCGATCGACCACGGTCACTGCTAGTCCCAAAGGCTCGAACCACTCCAGACCTAATAGGCTGGGTCTGTCCCGGTTCACTACTGTGAGAGGCAATTTTCCTCGGAAGTCTTTGAATCTCATGTTGAACTTCCCAATGCCCAGCACTGGAATCCGATTGCCTTGGTAATCTTTCAGCATGATTCTTTGATGTTTGAGTGCGCCGGTCATGAGGCTGGGGGTTAGTTGCTTTATGGTCGCCCAGGATACCATAGAGAGGCACGACTCGGAGTTGACTTCCATTTTGCAGGGTCTCCCCTCGATGTAAATGGTCACCGCCATCTTCTTGGACTTTCCCGCGCTTGCGTGTCCAACTATTATCGTCTGATGGGTCTCCCCTCTCTCTGCTCCATAGTCCTCGTTCTTGCGGCCTCTTCCAAATGGCTGTTTTCAGGTTCCTGTTTGGAATTGTCTGGTTCGTGGTTGGGGGCTGGTTTGTCTGGTCCTTCGTGAGGCTGGCTGGGATGCCCTCCAGGCTCTTGCTATGTGCCCTTTACGATCGCACCTCTGGCAGATTGCATCTCGGAACCTGCACTCCGACCTTGGATGATTCCCTTCGCAGCCTGCACACCGAAGTTCCTTCTTTCCTTTTCTTTGGTTCTTCTCCTTGCAGTCTGAACAGAGGTGATGGACTTCATCTTCCTCGTCTTCTTCCGATTCGGTCTCTACCTCCTTGTAGTAGATAGCGGCTTCTTCCTTCCCTTGCGGCCCCTTGTTCATTTTCTTCATGGTGGCTGCAGATTTCTGGGATGCCTTGGTCGCCATTGCTTCTTCCAAAGCCTCTTGGAATGTTATTTTGGGCCTTGTGAGTAAACGGTTTTGTAATGTGAGGTCCCTCAGGCCCAATACGAGACGGTCCCTCATAGCTTCGTCCATATTTAGGAATTCGCAAGTGGTGGCTATCTCACGCAATGTTGCCACGAACTCGCTTATCGATTCTCCCTCCTTCTGGTCCCTCTAGTAGAATTCGTGTCCTCTTACCAGGGATGAAGCTTGGGGTGCATAGTAGGCTCTCAGGATGTTCTGCAGGGTCGGCCAGGTCATCGTTCTCAGCTCTGCCGGTGATGCTAGCACTTTTGCCATTTTAAAAACGGCGGCTCCGCAGTGTGTAAGGAAGAGTGCCCTCTTCCTCTGTTCTGATAAGCTCAGCAAGTCGTTTGCTTCGAGGAATGTGTGGAATCTCTCCATGTACAATTCCCAGTCTTCTCCAGCCAGGTTGAATGGTGCGGGTGGCATGATCGAAGACATCATCTGGCCATGGCTTCCGATGGCCGGTGATTGCTTTGAGGAGCTTTAGTGACTTAGTGTCCGCTTGTCCTTCTGAGATCCCACCTTCATTGCCAGTGCTATATAGTGGGCACAGGAAGGACACAGACAGTGACTTCAATAACAGCTCTTTATTAGCTCCAGTACAGCAATGGGTTTGCCTAGCCAAGGCAGCTCCTTTTAAAGGGAGCTTCCGAGGCTTCAGCCATTGACTTAATTCTTCTTTTACTTAATTCTAATTGGTCCATTTGAATGGTCATTCAATACTCGGCAATAAGAACATCATTTTTTTGGTGTAAATTCTATAAGGTGCTGTAGGGCTTCATAGAACTGGTCAATTTCATCCTCTTCAGCACCAGTGATTGGGGCATAAACTTGGACTACTGTGATATTGACTGGTTTGCCTTGGATTCAAACTGAGATCATTCTGTCAATTTGGGGATTGTATCCCAGTATTGCTTTTCCTACTCTTTTATTCACTATGAAGGCTACTCCATTTCTTCTGAGGGATTCTTGCCCGCAGTAGTATACCTGATGGTCATCTGAATTAAATTCACCCATTCCTGTCCATTTTAGTTAGCTGATTCCTAAGATGTTGATGTTCAGTCTTGTCATCTCTTGTTTGACCTTGCCTTGATTCATGGATTTTACATTCCAGGTTCCTATGGAGAATAGATCTTTGCAACATCGGACTTTCCTTTCACCACCAGATACATCCTCAGCTGAGCGTCCTTTCGGCTTTGGCCCAGTCACTTCACTCTTTCTGGCACTACTAGTACTAGCCCTCTGCTCTTCCCCAGTAGCATATTGGATACCTTTCGACCTGAGGGGGTCATCTTCCAGCGTTACATCTTTTTGTCTTTTGGTACGGTCTATGGGGTTTTCATGGAAAAGATACTGCAGTGGGTTGCCATTTCCTTCTCCAGTGGATCACATTTTGTCAGAGCTCTCTACTATGACCCGTCTGTCTTGAGTGGCCCTGCGCGGCATAGCTCATAGCTTCATTGAGCTATGCAAGCCCCTTCACCATGACAAGGCAGTAATCCATGAAGGGGTTCTCTCAGACTAGCCCACCTCAAAGAGTTGTTGTAGGGAAAACAGGAGGAGGATGACAGATATGTTGACTGTCTTGAATTATTTGTAAGAATAATAAAGCAGGATTTAAAAATTGAAAAGAAAATGAATGCACAACAAACAGAATTCTGTGGCCTCTGCTGTCTGTACTGACTCTGCATGTAGATGCAGGATTATTTGCAAATTAAGTCAAAATGAATGCATGTTAGTTTTATAGTCTGTCAGAAACTAAAGCCAGCAATTATACAGAACTCTTATTAAAAAGTTTAAACAACTTTCAGATTCCACCTTAACTTCCCCTCCATATTACTAGCCCAACTTTAACAAAAAAATTAACATAAGGGAATTCAAAAAAAGCTTATAAATATTTGCTAAACCAGTCTGTCCTTCGTCCTTGATGAGCACTTACTCTCTCGGAATTCCTATCTTCCATTCAATTGCATTCTATTCCCTTGCCCCACAAACGTAATGCCATTTTAGGTAAAATAATCTAAATTGTTCTTATACTGCTTCTGTTTAGTTTTGCCTGGATTAAAATACATATTTATAATTGCAGCAGGTGCTAGTTTTGACTTCAATAAGCCTGGCAAGCAAGCCGCTGGGTGAGGCAACAAGTGGCTGGGAGGGGAGGGGCAAGGAGAGGCCAGGCGAGGCAAGGCGCCCCTCCACGTGAGTGATGGCGAGTCACATGACTACCCAGCCATGCCTATCCAGCTGGTCATTAGGGCAGAGAACCGATTGTTAAATTATTTGAATCCCACCACTGAATATAAGGCAAATGTATTCATGATTTAGGGTGTGTCCACTATACTTGCATGTGCATGGTCCATCCTCTTTGCAAAGTGAAGAATAAAATTACCATTGTTTTCTCTTGGAAGTTTTGGCAGGTAGTTCTTTATTTCCAAACTAGACAACGAATCCTAAAACTTGGGGGCTCTCCTGAGCAGACACCGACTGGGAAGACATGTCCCATTGAGTTCAATGGTCCTACATCATGAATGTTTGGTAAGTCCTGTGTGCCTGTAGAATCTGGTACGGAGGTTAAGAGAAAATAATAGTAAGCGATGTCAGTGTTCCAACTAAATCCTCAGTGTAATTTAGAACTCCAAGATAAAGTCCATCAAAGTAAGATTTTACTAGAGTAGTCATATTGACACATCTGGTGAAAACTCGAATCTGAAATCCCGCATTTTCCCCCACTCACACTAAAACTCACACCCTGCCCTTTCCAGTGAGATTTACATCACATGGCCCAATCAATCTCCTGTCTCAGCTGCCACCAGCAGCCCGTCCTTGATCTCATGTGAAAGAATGTTGTTGACTATACTCCTATTGCTACTCCCATTCCCACAGCTTGCCCATCCCCTGCTGTGGCAGCCCTGTAAAGTCTGTCCAAAGATGGATCCAGGGCTGACAGGCTGCCACCCCTCAAGCAATGAAAATGTTCTGAAATGAGACAAGTGACAGGGAGTTAGGGACAAGGGGCTAAATGCTCTCTAACCACCTCTTCCGCCCTCCCCCAGGGGCCCCTTTGGTTTATCAGGGAATTTTTTGTGAAACTGCTTCACCAATCGATCTGCTTTCACATCCCAGCTTTTCACCCAAGTGGCCCTTGGGGTACAAAGGATACCCCTTCCAATGGATTAAATATTGTAAATGACCTCTATGCAATCTAGAGTCCAATATTTTCTTTACTTCTTAATGGATTTCTCCTTGTACTACAATTGCCCTTGGTCTTATCTGCAAGCTAGCTGCTAGTTTCAATAAGCTGCTATGAAATACCAGATGAACCTTCCCTAACAGAAGGACTGCCATCATAAAAATGAATATTTTGCCAAAACTGCTATTCCTTTTCCAGGTCATACCAATAAAACTGGAAAAAAATTTCTTTGAAACACTAAATAAAATAATCACTAAATTTCTATGGCAGGGAAAGCAACCAAGAATCAAACTTAAATTCCTACAGGATACAAAGGACAGAGGGGGAGTAGCACTCCCAGAATGGGAATTATATTACCAAGCTGCTGGTATAACATGGCTAAAAGAATGGATAGAATGGAAAGAGGGCACGACCTACAAGTGGGTTGGCACGCTTTCCTCTGGAATGGAAAATATACAACACATAGTTATTTTAAGAGACATATAATAAAAAACGCACTACTATAAATTTGGTTAAAAATTAAAAAACAACACTATACAAAAATACCAATTTGGCTTTCACCGACAGAAGTATTGAAACACACAAATTTAACAGAATTAAACAAAATAATTAGATTAGGACTTAATAGATCAACAAGGAAAACTGAAATCAAATCAAGAATTAGAATTGGATTTGAACAGAGGTATAGATTGGTGGACATATATACAAATGCAATCCAAACATAAAGAAGATACAAAAACATATGAAATACAAAGAGAACACCACGAACTAGACAAAATTATATTAGGGGCAGTTGAAAAGTTAATTAGTAAAATATATAAATTCTTATTAAAATATAAAATGGAAGAGGAGATAGTGAAAGATTCAATTATTAGATGGGCACAGAACTTTAGTTATACAATAGATTTGGAGAGATGGGAAATAATGTGGCAAGTAAATTCAAAATTAACACTGTCGGAGGCATACAGTGTTGCCGTTACAAGGAAAACGCAGCAGACTAAAGCACTGTTATTAACATCAGCTGCCTGCAATTATTGCAAGTTCAAATCTCACCAGGCTCAAGGTTGACTCAGCCTTCCATCCTTTCTAAGATAGGTAAATGAGGACCCAGATTGTGGGGGCAATAAGCTGACTTTGTATAAATATACAAAAGTATGAAGGCTATTGCTTAACGCATTGTAAGCCTCCCTGAGTCTTCGGAGAAGGGCAGCATATAAATCAAATTAAAAAAAACAAACAACAAAAAAAAAGCAGTTGAAGATGGCATCTTCCACCGACAAGAATCGCAAGGATGTTCCCAAATAATAATTCAACATGTTGGAAGTGTAAGGACTTCCGGTGGGACTGCGACATCACCGGACGCTTCTTTTTGAAGCGCCAGCCCAGGGCTCCGTAGAACCGCAAGAACAGCGACTATCAGCTGTCTTGCGGTTTGGAAACTTTCCCCCTGGTATGAGGGGGGAAAGTGAGTAGACGGGTGGGGTAGAGCTCCCTGAGAGTGCCAGATTTTACCCATAATCTGGCGCTCGAAGATGAGAGCTCCCCGTTAAGCCTGTCAGTACTCCGGACCCTGGATGTCTCTGCCTTGCAGAGCTAGATGTCGTTACCATCCCAGCAACCAACTTTAAACAAATATTTTTTGAATCAAGCTGGCAGAGCACAAGCTGCACGAATGAAACAGCAAATTTTTTTTCTTTCTTTTTAACTCCAAAGATTTACTTTCTTTAAAAGATTTTCCCTAAGCGGAAAGTGAAAGCAAGATGGCGTTTGAGTTTCAACGGGGCATGAAGAAGTGAAAGTTAAAAGTAATTATTGATAAGCCCCTGTTTGAAACGTAAAACTCCTTTTTGAAAAGTGGATGAAACAAGAAAGGATGTAGTAATAATAATTGAAGCAGCAATACAAATTACAAATTGTAAAGGGTCTTTTTTTTCTTCTTGATACTCTTTTTTTCCCCTTTTTTTTCCTGTCCTTCTGGAAGGGAAGGAAGAAGGGGGGCAAGATGGCTGGTCTTTTTGAAAGCAAAGAAAGCAAAGGAGGGTTAATTAACCCTCAATGGTCTGATTTTGAGGAAGCTTTGAGCTCAATTACCTCTGCTTTATTGAAAAGAATTGATACTATATTTCAAGCTTCTCAAGCTGGAAACAATGAAATACATGGAAATACTGAGTTGCAATCTAGCAGTGGGGGATTGAATGAAGAGTTGGGAGATGTAAAAAAACAACAACAGATCATAGCAGTTTTTACTGAGGAGAGAAAGATGAATGCTGAGCAGAACAAGGAGCAAAAAAATTTGGAAGCTGATGAAATTTTGGTTACACGAATTTTTTTTTATAAAACTCAATCTGCATTTAAAGAGCTGTTTCCAGAAGAAGTTACATCTCTGCAAAAATTTTATAATATACAATCCCAAAAACCGCAAAATTTTACTGGAGTTAAAAAAGGCAGAGGGATCAAAGTTTAGAAGAAAGTTCGTAAAAAGGAAAAGAAGAAAGACTGGAAAAATGGAAAATAACCCTGCTTGATGAGATGATGGTCCTTAAAAAGTATTGTTTAACTGTTTAAAGATTTTGAACTTTTGGGGAAAAAAAAAACCAGACAGCAGTCTAATGCCAGTTAACTAAGTGATGAGTGACGATGAGGAGGCAACCTACAGCTGTATTGGAATATTTTGAGAGGAATAAACAGATCACAGCAATGCTGGTGTGTTGGGCTGTGAAATATGCCCTGACTTGAATGATTTGGAATATTTTATTAAGGACTGTAATAAATTTGGATCTAACTGTAATCGCAGAAGTTTTATTGAATATAGTAAATTGGAGTTTCCTGTTTGATGGTAATAAATATAAGGCAAAAGGACTATGGATCTAGGGCAATTGCAGGTGATCTGGTGGTTTCCCTAATACGTCTGATGAATTTATTAATCTAATTTTTGACTGGATTTGATGGATACTATTTCAAATATAATTATAAAGTCACTCGGGGTTTTTTTTTTTATAAAGAAGCAATTTTTTATTTAGGTGGGTAGACGCAAATGAAGATATTCTATATGCAGTTGGAAGATGTGAAGACAAGAAGATTAGCAACTGGTTTAATCTAGTATGAAGAATTTAAATGTTTGATATAGTTATTAAATGATGTTTTATTTGTATTGATAAATTAATAAGAAGTTTGATTGTTATTTTTTTTAATTAAAAAAATATTTTTTTTTATTAAGTGTTTTAACCATAATTGGACCTTGATGGTTTAAAAGTGGAGGGCGGAAGACTTTATATAGTATTTTATTTTAAATTTGGGTTTTTTTGAATGGGGGTTTCTTTTTTTGTTGTTGTTGTTGGGGTTTTTTTTAAATGAAAGAAGTTACAAAATATCTTGTTAAATTGTATAGACTTAATAATTTGTTAAGTATTAATTAGCTAAATTGAGTAATGATAGGTTTGATTAGGTAATACTTAATTGTTTTGTTAACTGCTGTAATTATAAATGGATACTAATTTTGTTGAATTAGATGGAATAAGAAGAAAGAAGACTTGCTTTCCTTTTATCTATTTGTTTAATGATTATGATTATGATAAGTGTGAAATGGAGTTTAATTTAGAGAATTTGAGCTGTATCTTATCTTGTATTTGCTCTGGGAAGTCGGGGGGGTGGTTGGGGAGGGGGGAGAAAATGTATGTAACACTTTTAAAACTTTTTCAATTAAAAAAAAAAGGAAGTGTAAGAAAATCCATGGAACATATTACCATCTAGGTGGAAATTTTGGACAAATATAAATAAATGGCTAGAAAAAATAACAGACCAACCAATAGAAAGAAAACCGGAAAATTTTTTACTAGGAATATTCACAAGAACATACTCCAAAAAAATAAAATATCTGATTCTACGCATCATAACAGCGGCACGAATAACATACGCACAAAAATGGAAGCAGGAAGAAATACCAACAGATGAAGAAATGATAAAAAAGTTTTAGAATGTGCTGAGATGGACAAGTTAACAAAAGAAATTAAAGAAAAAGAAGAGACAGATTATTATATAATTTGGAATAAATGGTATGAATGGCTTGAGACCAGAAATTAAAAATAACTTGAACAGGGGAGAAAATAAAATGTAAAATATGTATATAATAAATATACAGAAATGTATAAAATTAAAGTTACTAGGGTTAGAAAATACAATGTAACCAAAGAAAAAAGGGACAATGAAGAAAATGAAATAATATGAGAGATATGGGTATAGAAAGGTATAGAGGTATAGAAAGGAAAGAAGACCACGAAGAAACATTTGTTAAAAAGAGGATATACTTGTATGTTAGGTGTTTGTCATATTGTGTCATAATAAAATAATAAAACTTTTTAATTAAAAAAAAAGAACCCTCCCTAACAATTACTGGGTTTATTACTTTCACTATGGAATTTCCTAGGAATTTTGGACCTAGTTTCTTGGCCTAAGGTACTTAGTGGACAGATAGACCTGGTCTCCCACTTTAAAGCAGTCTTGAAGAGATTGGTGTTTGTCCACCTGACGTTTGTATTTCTCTGTGACTTGGGTGAGGGTTCGCTTGGTATTTTCCCACCCCTGTTTTAACAAGTCCATCCATTTGGTTAGGGCCTTGATGGTGAACCTATGGCATGCATGCCGGAAGTGGCACATAGAGACATTTCTCCAGGCACGAGTTGTCTCCCCTTGCTCTTCCAGGTTCCAGTGTGCTAGCCAGCTGGTCTTCACACATGCGTACACAGGGAAGATGATCTGGTTTCCAGCGTATGCATACGTGCCCACCACCTGGTCTTCCAGTTTCTGCCATGCATGCGCGCACTGGAAACCAGAAGGTCATCTTCCTGGCATGCACATACACACCGGGTGGCTGCTTTTTCGGCACTCCTGTGCACGTGACAACCAGGTGGCTGGCGCTCTGGAACCTGGAAGAGCAAGGGGAGCAGAGCTGCCAGCCAGGATGGGTGAGCTGGGTCTTCTCTCCCTCCTCACCCGAGTGAGCTTCTTGAGTGGCCCCAGCCTATGGCATTGATGCGTGTCCACGGTCCAGAGCACCTGGCTGGCTCGGGCGAAGCAGCATTTGCTGGCTGGCTGGTTGGCTGGCCGGCCATCCTGCCTGCTACTCCTGCTACTGCAAGGGGAGAGGGGGCAGCAACAGTTCTCATGCTGCTGCTTCAGCTGGGATGCTGGAGAGCCAGGAGGAAAAGGTGGAGGAGCTGCCATCGGGAAGGCGAGCTGCCCCAGAAGGGCTGGAGGAGAGTGCAGCTCCTCATGCATGGAGATGCCGCCGAGGGGTAAGAGGCACATTGGCTTGTTCTCGGTTGCAGGCTGGTGGGGCACTTCATCCTGGCCAGAGTTGGGGCAAAGCTTTCCTGCCTGCTGGCCCCCCAACCTGAGCCCCGGGAATGCCGACACCCCTTTCTCTGAGGCTGGGAAGGGGCTTCAGCTTTCCAGCAGAAGGAGGCAGCATTCCATGCCCAACTTCCTCTCCCTATCAGGGGCTGCAGAACGAGGTCATCAGTGGGGATGTCCCATCACCCCAATGGGGACCAGGGGGGCAGGCAGCGGGCAGGCAGGAAGGTGCAAGGACCCCCAAAAGGCTAGGTGGCACCGGCGCATGCGTGCTGGACAGCTGGTCTTTGCACGTGCATGTGCTCCTCTTTTCAGCACTCGGTGCTGAAAAGGTTCACCAATACTGGGTTAGGGTCATTGAGGATGGAGGCTCTCTGGGTAACTCAGGCATTGGCACAAAGTCCATTCTGCTAGTGATTTGAAAAGGGGTTAGTCTTGCTGCTGTGGACTGTGTTGTTGTACGCTACTTCTGCGAATGGTAGCAAGTCCACCCAGTTGTCTTGTTGATAGTCCACATAGTCCACATCTCAAGTACTGCTCCACCATGACATTTGCTTGTTCTTGTTCTGTTCATGCTCGGATGAAAAGCTGAGCTCAGTCCTTGAGAGGATCCAATGGTTCGTAGAAACTCCCGGCAAGGCACTCCATGCAGTCTGTAGATTTCCTTGATGAACATTCTCACCAGGCTTTTAGCTAAGGATAATGCAGAGCAAGCTCATTTCATCGCTTGCTCTGCATTATCCTTAGCTAAAAACCTGGTGAGAATGTTCATCAAGGAAATCTATAGACGTATAGAATAGAGAATAAATCTATCACTGTCCAAATGACGGTGTTTCCTCCGCTCTCTCTCCATGGCAATCTCCTCCCATAGTCGGCTTGGGATGGCTACTGGTTGGACTAGGCCAGGGATTTTTCCTGGTCTCATTTTCATGGCTGCACAAGTGGAGCTTTTTACATAGCCCTCCACATCTACTTTCATTTTTGGCCACCAAAATTGCCTCCTTGCTAAGTGAAGGGTTTCAAAAACCCAGTGACCAGCCAACCGGGAGTCGTGACTGTGCTGTAGTACTTGTAGCCTTAGGCTGGCTGGGACATATAATTTAGATCCCTTCCAAGCTAACCCATCCCGCAGGGTTAGGGCATCTTGGTTGTCCTTAAGCCATTGGTCAGCAGGGAATGTGGACTTAAGGGCTGTGGTCATCGGGTCTCCTTTTAGGTCATCTCTACTTCTAGTAGTGATTTGAGCTGCTGGTTGCCAAGGAGATATGACTACATGCAGTATTTTCTCCCATCAGCTGCTGAACTGGGGTTTTCTTCTTTTTTTTATTGCAAAAGTTTTTCAAATACAAATTTCTCCCCCTTTCCCCCCCATCCCCCACAAGTTATACATTTAAATCATATAAACTATCAAATACATTTCCCCCTTCCCTCCCCATCCCTACCCAACCTCCCCTTCCCCCCCTTCAGACTTCCACTATATGAATCTATTATAACTACAAACACAATATATATTATTCAACCCCTTCATATTCTATCCCCTTTACTCTAATCAGCATAATCATATTTGTCTAATCTCCTTCAGCTGAAAGCTATATAATATTTTCTAATTTGATATTTATTTTGTATATAGTCAATCCATTTTTTCCATTCTTGCACATAATTCTCTTGTGTATGGTCTTTTAAGAAAGCAGAAATCTTCGCCATCTCTGCAAATCCGGCCATCTTCTGGGTCCATTGATCAATAGTAGGCAGGACATCTTTCTTCCAATATTGGGCGACCAACAATCTAGCTGCTGTCACCATATACAATATCAATTTTGTTTCCCCCCTTGTAAAATCCTTAACTATACCCAATAAAAACAATTGTGGAGAAAATTGTAGCTTTTTCTTCAAAACGTTTTGCATAACCCACCATATTTTTATCCAAAAAGCCTTCACTTTCTTACAAGTCCACCATATATGATAATATGTAGCATCTAAACAATCACATCTCCAACATTTTGGTTGAACATTAGGATACATACATGACAATTTCTTAGGATCTAAATGCCACCTATAAAACATTTTATAAAAATTCTCCCTCAAATTCTGCGATTGTGTAAATTTAACATTCTGGACCCATATTTTTTCCCAAGTATCCATCATGACTGGTTCTGTAAAATTTTGTGCCCATTTAATCATACAATCCTTAACCAGCTCTTTTTCTGAGTCCCTTTCTAGCAAAACATTGTAAACTCTTTTAATATGCATCGGTCCTTTCTCTTTTATCTGTCTAACCAATTCTACTTCATACAACATTATACCAATTTTTTGATCTTCTTTCCATCTCATTTTTAATTGATTATACTGTAACCAAGTCAAAATAATCCCTTCGTCCAACAGTGTTTGTTGTGTCTTCAGCTGCCACCTACCCTCTTCAATGAAGAGTACATCTTTATATAAAACCCCCCCGAGTGACTTAATATTTGTATTCCACATGGTATCAGCAAGATCCAGCCAAAGTGGTATTTTGTAATCCCATTTGAATCAGTGCTTTTTCCATATTCTCATCCAAGCACTTCTAAATATATGACTATTGAATACTTTGTCCACTTTATGATCATAAAATAAATATGCGTGCCAACCCCATTCCAAATCGTGGCTTTATATATTCAATATTCCATTGTTTGTTTTCCCAAACCAATCACTAGTATGTATCAATGCAGCTGCTTCATAGTATAATTGAAGGTTTGGGAGTTTAAGGCCACCCCTCTCACGAGTATCTTGCATAATTTTCAATTTAACTCTCCGTTTTTTCCCATTCCAAACAAACTTGTTCACTCCTTTTTGCCATTCTAACAATTGTTTATCAGATTTAAGCACCGGTATCATTTGAAACAAAAAAAATAAATCTGGGTAAAACATTCATCTTTACTGCTGCTATTCTCCCAAGTAAAGACAATTGCAATTTTTCCCAAGTTTGCATTTCTTTTTGTATCTTTTGCCACAACGGTTCATAATTATTTTGAAACAATTTTATATTTAAATCTGCTACTTGTATTCCTAGGTATTTAACCTTCGATACTATTTCAAAACCTGCCATCCTTTCAAGTTCCTTGTTTTGAGTCATTGTCAAATTCTTTGTTATCATCTTAGTTTTTCTCTGATTCAGTCTAAATCCTGATACCATACCATATTCTTCTATAATAAATTTCAACTGGATTATTGATTCCATCGGCCGTGTTAGGGTAACCACCAGATCATCTGCAAATGCCCTAGTCCTGTAATCTTCTTGCCTTATAACTATTCCATTTAAAGAGTTTGAGTCCCGTATTGTGTTCAGCAAGACCTCTAAGGTTAAAATAAATAGCAATGGGGATAATGGACACCCTTGTCTTGTACCTTTCTGTATGTTAAAGTTCGCAGTTAAACTTCCATTAATAATAAGTTGTGCAAATTGCTCTTGGTATATCGCTGCGATTGCCTGTATGAAATGAACCCCAAAGTCCATTTTTTCCAAAGTCTTTATTATAAAATTCCAATTCACTTGATCAAAGGCTTTCTCCGCATCCAAAAAGGCTAGCACTGCAGAGATCTGTTTATTCTTTTCTAGATAGTCCAACAAATCTATAATTTGCCTAACATTCTCTTTCATATATCTGCCTTCAATAAATCCTGCTTCATCATGATGAATCACCTCTTGAATAGCTGGCATTAACCTGTTGGCTAATACTTTTGCAAAAATTTTATAATCCGTATTTAAAAGAGAAATTGGTCTAAAATTTTTTGATTTTTTCGGACCTAAATCTTCTTTCGGTATCAATGATACAAAAGCTGCTTTCCATGAAGAAGGTATGTTACCACCTTGCTGTATGCTACAAAATAAGTCTTTAAGGTGGTCAATCATTTCAGCTTGTAAAGTTTTGTAGTAAAACATGGCATAGGGCCTAGTTATCTGCGAGACTGCCTACTGCCACAAATGACCTCCCACCGACCCGTGCGCTCCCACAGAGAGGGCCTCCTCAGGGTGCCATCAGCCAAACAATGTAGGCTGGTGACCCCCAGGGGGAGAGCCTTCTCTGTGGGGGCACCTACCCTCTGGAACCAGCTGCCCCCTGAGATAAGGAGATCTCAAGACCTCAGTGCCTTCCGCCGTGCCCTTAAAACCTACTTTTTTCAACAAGCCGGGCTGGCTTAGGAAGAAATTTTAGACGTTTTTTAAATTGGTTTGTTATTTTTAAAATTGGAGCCAAATTTATATGTATTTTTAATTCTTAATATTTGTATTGTATGTTTTTAATTCTGGCTGTTCACCACCCTGAGTCCTCAGGGAGAAGGGCGGTATATAAATTTTAAAATAAATAAATAAAAAAAAAACCTGCAGTTAGGCCATCCGTCCCTGGAGCTTTTTCTGGTTTCAATTGTTTTATAGCAAAACTAATCTCCTCAGCTGTTATTAATTGATCCATTCTTTCCTTATGAGCAGATGAAATCTTAGTAACCCTTTTTCCATCAAGATACTTATTTATAAGTTTATTCTGTATATTGTCCTTAGCATATAACTTAGAATAATAATCCAAAAAAGCTTCTTTGATTAGTTTTTGCTGAAAGACTTCCTTTCTGGCATATTCAATGGTATTAATTGTTCATGTAGTTAGTTGCTTCCTCAATGTATAAGCCAGCCACCTGTCCGGCTTATTAGCGTTAGCAAAAGTATTATGTTTTGCAAATTGTAAGTTAGATGCTGTTTGTTCTGCTATAAGCAGTTGAAATTGATCCTTCAAAAGTTTAATAATTTCTTGTAATTTCCCATCTGTTGGATTTTTCATCAAAAGCTGTTCCTTCTTCTTTAACTCTTCTTCTAGTTCTATTCTCTTTTTCTGTCTATTTTGTTTATGCTTAAAATTCATTTGTATCAGTACTCCTCTCATATATGCTTTACCTGCATCCCAAACTATTTCAATAGGGGTACCTTTATTTAAATTCCATCTGAAAAATTCCTTTATATGGTTCTTAAGTTCATTTACATTCTTTTCATATCTAAATAAATTTTCATTTAATCTCCAAGATTTTCTTTCTTTCTTTCCCATCTCAATTTCTATCCATACCGGACTATGATCTCTTAATGTCCTAGGAAATATCTTCGTTTTCCTTGCTTTAAGAAGTAAATCCACCATTAGCAAAATAAAATCTATCCTAGAAAAAGATTTATGCCTATCAGAATAAAAAGTAAAGTCCAAATCATCTGGATTACGGATTCTCCAAATATCTTTCAGTTCCAAATCCTCTTTCATATCAAAAAAGGCATGCGGTAATTTAACACCTGTTTTAGCTGGACTCTTTTTATCCTTTTTAAGTTGAATAACTCCATTCCAATCTCCCATAATTAAAATAGATGTAAAATTCCAATCTAGAATTTCCGAATGAAGCATTTTATAAAAACTTTCTTGTTGCTGGTTAGGAGCATAGATTCCAACCACCAAGGTTGGACCATTATCTGTAAAGAGTTCAATTGCAATATATCTGCCAAATTCATCTGCTTCTATAATTTTAGCTGAAAATTTTTTATTTATATATATCAACACTCCATTCTTCTCTTCCACATTTGAAGCAATAAATTGCGTTCCTAATTTGGAATTTATCAAATATTTCTGATCTTGTATTCTAATGTGAGTTTCTTGCAAGCAAATAACATCATTATTGAATTGTTTCAGATAATGAAATACTTTCTTTCTTTTTTGTGGAGAATTCAATCCATTCACATTCCAAGACAAAAATTTAATTATCATTTGGGGTGCTCTGAAGTTTTGAGAACATTTGCTGGAGATCCCTTTGCACACAGGTAATCTTCGGCTTTGTTCCTCCCATAACTTCAACTTGTACCTTATCCTTAACCTTCTTTGCTCATTGTGGCTTGGCTTTCTCCTGTTGGAGTGCTTCCTGCATTTGCTTGGAGGCTGCTCTGATTATACTCTGATCATCCGCTTTAGATGCCATCAGTTCAAGATCCAACGCCACGTCTCTTATAGTTTTCGATATATTCTCTAGGGAAGAAACTGGAAATGGTGCAAGAGGATCAACCCGAATACCCCCTGTAGCTCCCTGAGCCTCCATTGCTTCCTTTTGTGACTGTTTTATTTGTTCTTCTGTCTCCAAATCAAACTGTCTCCGTTCTTCAGCTTCCTTATTTATTGGAGAAGATGTTTGTGGAGTTGTTGAGCCCGCTTTCAAAATATTGTAATAGAAATCTTCCGCTTTTGCTATAGTATTTAAGCAATATCTCACTCCTTGCATCCTCAATATTATGCCAACTGGTGCATCCCATCTAAACTGTATTTGTCTGTTCTTCAGTTCAGCCACCAAGAATCCAAAATCCTTTCTATCCTTTAACATTTTAGGAGGCAATTCTTTAAAAATTCCAATTTCAGATCCATCAATTTGAACAGTAGAGGTAAATGACCTTTGCAAGATATCATTTCTTATTCTTCTGTCTGTAAAATATATCACCACATCTCTAGGCAATTGTCTATAAACTGCCACCCGAGAATTCACTCTGTAGACCTTGTCAATTTAAAAAAAAATCTCATCAGGATCATCAACCTTTAATAACACTGCCAAAGTATCAGCACAAACTTTCCTTAAATCTTCTCTACTGTTCTCTTTTATACCTCTGAGCCTAATGGCAAATTCCATTTGCCTAAATTGCATCATTGTTATCTCATTTTCAAGTCTTTGGTTTCTTCCATCCACTTCACTAATTTTAGAATCCGTATCCCTCAGCCTATTATCCACTTCCAATGCAAGCTTTTCCACCTTTTTATCAATCTGCAGAACAACATCAGACAGGCCTTTCACCACTGTTTGGATGTCCTTGTTAACTAATTCAAACTTTTCTTGGACAAGCCCTTTAACATCCTTAATTTCTTTAGTAATAAATTCTTTTAAATCCTGGAAGTCATCCCCCTTTGTCTGGCTTTGTGACTGTTCCGGCTTATGAGTGGGGGAGCCCCCCCTGCTGACTTAGCCTCTGCTTTTGTTTGCTTTAATGACATTTTGCCACGTATACGACTTCTATTCCCAATACAAAATCCATATCTTCCCAGTCATTTCTCCAGATTAAATCAGTTCAATAGGAATCTCTGTAGTTGATTTTATTTTTATTTTTTATTTTTTTCTCCCCCTTCAAGCCGAATCTGTAACTTTGTAAAGTGTTGCAATAATTAAACCAGTCCACTTTCGCTTTCAGCTGCTCTTTCCGCTGAAAGCAATCGCCATTCCCCCCCCCTTTTTTTCCCCTTCTCAGAGTTTCTCAAGTTTTAGGATTATAGTTCTTTAAATTGATCCACAGGGCTAAAAATACTTGCATTTTATTTTAAAGTCCCGATTCCACCCTGCTGTTGTGTTTGGCTGTTTAGTTGGTTGCGCTGTCTGGCTCTGCTCAAGGCAGAGTTTCCCCGTCGTCTGGAGCTTTAGCAACTTGAAAAGGGAGTCCCACCCTGTTAACTCCCCAGAGCACCTGGGGGTCTCACAGGGGACTCTACCTACGGTCGCCGGCTCTCCTCCTTTGGCTGCCTGTTTAGTAGCTCCAGCAAGCAGCTACCACACAAACGTTCATTCCTGGCCGTGTTTGAGATTCCTAGCTGCAGTTTACTCATGAGCACCATTGGCCGGGAGAGTTAGGGAGAAAGGCCAATGCTGCTCATGAATAAACTGCAAATTAGAGGCAGCCAGCAGATCATTGGCTTGCTTGCTAGGCTGCTTGCCGCCCAGAGCTCACAGATAGGGAACCAAACCTCTGCGCATCGAGGATGCCGAGCAGCAGCAGGAAGAGCACGGGCCTCCTGAAATGCAGGAAGCAGCTGCCAGCAATGCCCTCAGGCAAAGATGTTAGTTGGGAGGCTCAATCCCCCTTAGGAGATGTGAAACGCTTGCTGCCCCTCTGACACCCAACAAGCCTCCTCCCACAGTACTCCTCTTCCTCCTAAGAAGAAGTGCTCACAAGCAACAAGAAATATTTTTGTGGATTGCCCCCATCTGGTCTTCAGTATGTGGCTCGTCGGCCTCTGAAGTGTCAGATTCCCACCAACTAGCACCAGTTCTCCCCCCCCCCTGATAGAGAGAGAGAGAGGGAGGGAGGGAAAGAGAGAGAGAGAAGAGACACACAGAGAGAAAGAGGGGGAGAAAGAGAGAGACAGACACACACAGAGAGGAGGAAAGAGAG
>WNWU01000125.1:1762612-1793649 GCA_012654045.1 Ptyas mucosa | reverse complement strand
GACACACAGAGAGAGGGGGAAAGAGAGAGGCAAGACATAGAGAAAGGAGGGAGGGAAAGAGACAAGACAGAGAAAGAGAAAGATAGAGAGAAAGAAAAAAGAAAGAGAAAGAAAGAGATGAGAGAGAAATGAGAAAAAGTGAGAAAAGATGAGAGAGAGACGGAGAAGGAATTGTTGGAAACTGGCAAAAAACATAGAAAACCTCAGTTACATGACTGTGTGGGATGTTGTAACTAGTCATAAGTGTGTGTGTGTGTGTGTGTGTGTGTGTGTGTGCATGGCTGTCAAAACTCCAAAAACAGGTCAAGTAGCTCTGGGAAGGTCAGTCATAAATTAGAACATTTGCTAAGCAACTGGCCATTAAGCGAGGACCACTTGTATTTGGTTTGCCTTAAGGGTTCAGAGCTGTATGAAATCTGATTTCCTTTGACTCTTTGGGGGATTGCAAAAGGTCCAGATGGAGGAATCCTCATAGGGGGAACTAGGATTGTGATCACCTAGCCATACCCACCCAGTCACATGGCAGCCAAGCCACTCCCACCCAGTCACATGACAGCCAAGCCATGCCCACTCAGTCACATGACCACCAAGCCATGCCCACCAAATAAGCCACGCCCACAAAACCGGTAGTAAAATTTTTTAGAACCCACCACTGCCCTGGGTTCATTTCAACCCCCTCATTTGACACTCAGTAGCCCAGGTAGTCTAGAGAGAACTCGCATTTAGATAGCTTAGTGTAGAGCTTAGCGGCTACGAGTTTTTTCAACACTTGTCATACTAGTTTGATGTGTTCCTCCACTATTTCACTAAAGATAAGAATATCATTCAAATACACTAAAATTCCTTCGTATAGGTGCTCATGAACCACCTTGTTAATGAGTTGCATGAACACTGCAGGGGCTCCCTGTAGCCCAAATGGCATGACTTTAAACTGGAAGCTGCCTAGTGGGCAATTGAATGCTGTTTTCCATTTATCACCCTCCTTGATTTTCATGCGGGAGTAGGCTTCTCGGAGGTCTAGCTTGGTAAACACCTTTCCCCCTGCCAGGTGGTTGAGTATGTCCTTCATGAGGGGGAGGGGGAAGGTATTTTCCACACACACAGCATTTGTTCAATGGAAATCAATGCAAAGCATCACCCCCTGTCTTTTTTCTCCTTAAACAATATGGGGGCTGTGACTTTAGATTTGGCAGGCTGGATAAATCCTCTCACTAAGTTTGTGTCAATGTCTCAATTCACCCATTCCCTTAGGGGTCATTGTGTACATTTTTGGCTTACACAGCTTTGCCCCTGGCACAAATCCTATTGTGCAGTCAGTGGGTTGATGTGGGGGGAGCACATTGCACTCATCTTCGCTGAAGACTTCTGCTAAGTCTCTGTACCCTTGGGGTATTTTTGGGCAGCCAGGCAGAGCCTCCATGGTGGAGGCCGCTTCTTCCCTTTGGCTGAGGTCGCATGGTCCTAAAGAGGGCCAGTTCTCGGTTTGCAGGTGGGCCAGTGGTCCAATGCCCACTTTTAGCTTCTGATAGCCATCTTCCCATGTGATCATTGGGGCCCACTTGTCTAGCCAGGCCAGACTTAGGACAAGAGACTCAGTCATTTTTGGGGCAACTACGAATCGTATGATTTCTCAGTGGTGCCCCATTTCCAGTCTTACAGGTTCGGTGACTAATGTTGTGGATGCACCACCCATTAGTGACCTATCCACCTGTTCAAACCAGAAGGGGGCGCCCAAAGTTCTCATCTTCATCCCTAGATCCTGTACGGTCTGGGAGCTGATCAAGCACCTGATCCAACCAGTGTCTATTATGGTCTCTAGCTCCCCATGGGTGCCTGTCCTGGGTACTACTATGTAAAGTCTACTATGTAGACTTTATGGCAAAGGGACAGATGGCTTTACTTACCATCAGGTCCTCTGTCAGGTTCCGATGTTATCTCAAATAAACTTCATTCTCAAACACAAAGTCTTGAATGAAATCTTCCATTTATTGAAAAATAACGATCTAGTCCTGAACTCATTTGCAGCCGAAACTGACCCTCTGATCCCAAACTGCTCCCTTTCCGTTCCACAAAACTCAGTGTCTCATTGGCCATCTTCCAAGCCAGTCTTTCTCTCGACTACTTCAAGTCACAGGAATTTCCCCCCTCCCCCCATCACCCAGGTAACGTTATCTGCCAGGGAAGAAGAAACTAGGTGAAAAGCCAAGTTGCTACTTCTAATAGGGGGTTTCTTTTTTCCCCCCCCCATTCATGTCAGTGCTGAGAGCAATCATAATTTGGAGCACTGACATCCGGCCTCTCTCCCTTCATTTCTCCAGAGTGGCCTGCCCAAAAGAGAAAAAAAACACAACAAGTTAAGTATCATCATCCCGTCCGAGGGTATGTCTCCCCACTCCCGGCTTTCCCGGGTGATCTGCATGGAATTTGGCTATAAGGCGGTCAGCTTGGATGTTTGTGCTCTTCACCCAGGAAGACTTTGATAACAGGTAACCCTTTCATTTAATCAAGTATTGGAGGCGGCCCCTGTGCCATCTTGAATCGAGGATTTGCTGTACCTCATAGTGAGTTTGGCCCCCAACAACCAGGGGCCCGGGGAGGTCATGTGGTGTCACCTTGAGATTGACCCCACTACAGGGAGTTCGGTGCTTGTCTGCTTGTGTTTTATAGGATTGTGCCGCCTTGGCCAATGCCCTCTTAACATTCTCCCAGGTTTCTCTCAACATTGCCATCCAGTCGTTCAAACTGACTGAGGAAGGGGGCTCCCTCGGGTACTCCGGCATGGGGACGAAGTCCATACCACTCACTATTTTAAAGGAGGTTAATCCTGTGCTACTGTGGACAGCATTATTATACGCGACCTCCACAAAAGATAGGAGGTCTGCCCAATTGGACTGTTGGTAATAGATGTAGCACCTTAAGTATTGCTCTATCATGGCATTCAGTCTCTCCGCCCCCCCCCCCCATTGGTGCTCGGGTGAAATGCTGAGCTGAGGCCTTGGGATGAACCTATGGATTGTAGGAACTCCCTCCAGAATTTTGCGGTGAACTGGACCCCTCGGTCAGAGATGATTCTTCTGGGGACTCCATGCAGGCGGTAGATGTGTTTCAGGAACAGTTTGGATAGTTGGCGGGCTGAGGGCAGCCCGCTGCAAGGAATGAAGTGTGCCTGTTTGGAGAATAAGTCTATTGCAGTCCAGATCACTGTATTTCCACCACTCCTCAGTAGTTCTACTATGAAGTCCATAGCAATCTCCTCCCATGGTCTTGTCGGTTCAGCTACCGATTGCAACAATCCGGGAGGACACCCTGGTCGTCCCTTCATTGTGGCACAAATGGTACAACTTTTTACATAACTATCTACATCCTTTCTCATGTGGTGCCACCAGAACTGTCTTCGTACTAAGTGCAGAGTCTTTAGGAAACCAAAATGTCCCACTGGTTTAATGTCGTGGCTCCTCTGAGGATCAGGGTGCGTAGGGTCTGTGGGACATAGAGCTTTGTCCCCTTCCATGCTAGGTCATCCTTTTTTGTCAAGAGATGTTGATTGTCTCGGAACCAGGGGTCCGCCGCTGTTTCAGTTTTGAGCCTTGTCGTTATGTTGCTTGCAAGTTGGTCCTGCTGGCCGCGCCGATGCTGTCTGGTGACCACCTGACCCATGACCTGGGTAGAGGGGATAATGGCGTTCACTACCTGCTCCCGCTCACTGTTATATTGGGGCATCCGGGAGAGTGCATCGGCCAGGAAATTCTTCCCCCTTGGGATGTGCTTGAGCTCGAAGTTGAAACAATTGATGTATTGCGCCCAGCAGACTTGCCTGGGTGACAGCTTCCATGGGGTTCTGAGGGCCTCCAGATTCTTGTGATCAGTCCAAACTTTGAATGGTCACTGGCCTCCCTCTAGTAGGTGTCGCCAGGTCAGCAGCGCCCATCTTATGGTGAACGCTTCCTTCTCCCATGCCGCCCATCGTCTTTCTGTGTTGGTGAGCTTGCGGGAGATGTAGGCACAAGGTTGTAGGCTTCCTTAGCCATTCTCCTGGAGTAGAACGGCTCCCACTGCCACGTCGCTGGCATCGACTTGGATGACGAAGGGCTGTTCAGGGTCAGGATGCTTTAAGACTGGTTCTTTTGCAAACATCTCTTTTAGTGCTTCGAATGCCCCCGGCAGGTTAGGTCCCACTGTAGGGGTTGTCCCGGGTGGGGCTTCATTGCCAAACTCCCTGTTTTTAGGAGGTCCGTCAGAGGTTTGGCAATTCTTGCAAATGAGGGGATGAATTGTCTGTAGAAGTTTGCGAACCCTAAGAAGCTTTGCAGTTGTCTGCGGGTGCGAGGGGGTTGCCATTGTAGAACTGATTGTACTTTGGTTGGGTCCATCTCCACCCCCTCGCTTGATATTCGGTAGCCTAAGTGGTCCAGCCGTGATTGGTGGAACTCGCATTTTGACAGTTTGACATACAGGTTCGCCCTCAGCAGTTTCTCCAGCACTTGGCGGATGAGAGGTACATGTTCATCTAAGGTTTCCGTATAACTGAGGATATCGATCAGATAGACGAGAACCCTTTTGTAGAGGTGCTCATGTAGAACTTCATTTATCAGCTGCATGAACACCGCCGGAGCTCCCTGCAGTCCAAAAGGCATCACCTTAAATTGGAAACTCCCTAGGGGGCAGTTGAATGCTGTTTTCCACTCATCCCCTTCCCTGATGCGTATTCGGTAGTAGGCTTCTCGGAAGTCAAGTTTGGTGAAGACTTTTCCTTTGGCCAGGTGGGCTAGCATGTCCTTCATGAGGGGAAGGGGATATAAGTTGTGTACGCAGACAGCGTTGATACCTAAGAAATCAACCTAGTGCCATCTTTCTTCTCTTTAAACAGGACCGGTGCCACAACCTGTGGTTTGGCTGGCTCAATGAAACCTTTTTGTAGGTTCTTGTCTATGTAGTTCCGCATTTCTTGCATTTCACGGGGCGTCATGGCATATAGTTTGGGTTTAGGTAGTTTCGCTCCAGGGATGATCTCAATGGTGCAATCGGCCTCGCGGTGGGGGGGTAGAACATCACACTCGGCCTTACTAAACACCTCCGCAAGGTCTTGGTACTCTTCGGGGATCTGTTCTGTGTCGTGGGAGTTGTCAGATGCAGCCGCCAGTTGCTCTGTTATACCCTCGGGGAGGAGCCCTTGCATTGGCGGCATCTTCCTTTGCTGGGGTGGGGAGGATTGGGGCCCCTGCGTGGTGGGCATCTCCCCTGGTTGGAGCGGGAGGGGTTGGGGGCCCTTTGCAATCCTCAGTCTGCGGGTCCCCCCTTGCCACCAGATGATTGGGCCCCATTTGTCTAGCCATGAGAGTCCCAGTATGACCAGGTCGGTTATTTTGGGGGCTATTATGAACGAACCATTTCCAGTGGTCTGCAAGCTCCAGTCTCACTGGCTCGGTCAAGTGTGTGGCGTAACCCGCTCCCCCACTAGGGATCCATCCACTTGTTCAAATCGGTTGAGCCTTTTTGCACGGATTCCCAACTTTAGAACTGTGGGTAAGTTAATCAGGCACCTCGTGCAGCCTGAATCTATTAGGGCTTGGAAAGTCCCTTGGGTCCCTGTTTTAGGGGCTGTTAGGCGTATGGGGAAAAGAAAGGGGTGGATGGGTTCACTCACCATTGGGTCGTCTTCACCCTCGTCCTCGCTGTCATATGACTCGGGGGATTGATTTCCCTCATCTGGGGCCCCTCTTGCTTCGGTCAGGTGGGCGAAGACCTCTGGGCCTTGGGGGGCTTTCTGTGGCGCGTTGGTGGTGTGTTTGGGTCCTTGTTCCGGTTGTGCCCTGGGTGGTGGGTCTGGACTCGGTCTCGGGGTTCCACACGCTGCTGCCAGATGACCGATCCCCCCGCACCTGTAGCACCTCAGCGGGCTCCGTGGGGCGACTGGTCTCTGGGTGGGTTGTGGTGCTGCAGTTCCTCGTCTACTGGGTGGTCCCTGGTCAGGTTGGCCTCTCTCCCTGCTATCTGGCTGCTTTGACATGTCATTGGCCTGCAGTCCTGTCAACTTTTATCGCTACTCGGAACCATTTGGAGAATCAGTTAGGGATGTCTCGATAAGCGGTCACTTGGGCAATTCGCTTATCTAGGCTCGTTCTAAAAAAATACACCAGTAGTCGCTCTGGCAAGGGAGGTAGGGTCCCAATGACTCTCCTGAACTCACGGATATGTTCCCAGATAGGCTTCCCCTTCTGCATTAGGTTCCTGAGCTCGTCTTCCACATAGGGGTCCTCTTCTGCCTCTTCGAACTGGGTTCGTAATAGTTGTAAGAACACATCTGCGTTTTGCAGTTGGGGGGCCCTGTTCTTGTAGAGGGCTGCTGACCATCTTCTTGCTTCTCCCTCCAACCCCTCTGAAATGGCACTGACTAGGGCTCTGGGAAATGGATAGAGGTGCCTGTAACGTTCGATGTAGATTTCAGCTGTGTCAAGGAATTGCGCCAGCTGGTCTGGGTTGCCATCAAACTTCCCTCTGAAGCGGGGCGGGTCCTCCCTTGCTGCTCTATCTACCCAGTGTGGGGCTCTGTAAACCTGCTCTTGGTGCCACTGATCCTCTTCTCTTCTCTCATTCTAGGGTAGGGAGGTGGTGTCCTGTCCCGATGGCTTTGCTTGCTGTGCAAGGGAGGAACCCATGGGTGTGGTTTTGGGCTTTCTCTCCTTCTGCCATGGGGGGGGGGGGAAGGGCTGTGCCTCCGCCTAGGGTGTCTCAGTTCGGCAGGCTCGACTAGTCCCCCCCTCTCCTTGGGCCTGCATGATGGCTCCTCCTCCAGAAGGGTGGCATGGTCAAATTTCTCCTTCAATTCATCTATGGGGCGGTCGAGCGGCTTCCCTGAAGCTTTTTGGTGCCTGGCCTGCTGCCAATCAAATAGCCAGTCCACCCTCCCCAGCTCACTTAGGGGCTTCCCCTTTCCCTGAACGTTCGGGAAGGGAAATTCAGCCTCTGCAGATTTTGGCAAGAGCCCCGAATACTCATCTCTTTTTTTCTTGGCTTGCATCACGGTTGTCCGACCTTGGCTGTCATGCAGCTTCATTGGGGGAGGAAGGAGGTGAGGCCCCGAGGTATCCAATCTGGCTGGAGTCAAGACTGGCTCTTTTCCAGTTGCTTGAAGTAAACTTTCCTCAGATAATTTATTTTTTTCCATGGCGTCCGGATTGCTTCGCCATTCACTCCACACGTCAGGGAGGGAGCTAGAGGCTTGCAGATCAGCCAGCCTGGCTTGGAAAGGAGTTTCGGCTGTCTGTCAGGTTCCGATGTTATCTCAAATAAACTTCATTCTCAAGCACAAAGTCTTTAATGAAATCTTTCATTTATTGAAAAATAACGATCTAGTCCTGAACTCATTTGCAGCCGAAACTGACCCTCTGATCCCAAACTGCTCCCTTTCCGTTCCACAAAACTCAGTGTCTCATTGGCCATCTTCCAAGCCAGTCTTTCTCGCGACTACTTCAAGTCACAGGAATTTTCCCCCTCCCCCCATCATCTAGGTAACGTTATCTGCCAGGGAAGAAGAAACTAGGTGAAAAGCCAAGCTGCTACTTCTAATAGGGGGTTTCTTTTTTTCCCCCCCATTCATGTCAGTGCTGAGAGCAATCATAATTTGGAGCGCTGGTGTTGGTGGCCTCTGGAGCTGGAGTTCCTCCCTCCTGGGACAGCGGGGGGGGGGGGGGACCTCCATTGCTTGCCAAACAAATTTCCCTTTGTCTTGCAGCTTCCTGGGAGTTCTCCTCAATTTTGCCACTTCTGGCATTTGCGCCTGAGGAACTGGAACTGGTGCGAGGCATTCTGAGACTTGGTGACCCTGTTGGCCACATCTGAAGCACATTATAATGGCCGTGGCTGTTGGTCTCATCTCTGCTGCCGGCTTAGTGGCAACTCAACATCCCAATGGTCATTTGGAGGCCTTTTCTGGTGTGGATCTTTGGTGGGAGTGAATCTCTAAGTCCATAGTCACTGCCATCCGATACCAATCTTGGATCTGGTTTGGTACTCTCCTGAAGGCACATGCTTGCCTCTTTAACCCAGGGCCTCTTTGAAATAGTGGACGAAGAGTTGTTCAGGCCAGTCTAGCTACTCTTCTAAACTCCCATACAAACTCCTTGGGAGGGATGGCTGTGCTGCTTCAACCCCTTGATTTCAGCTTCAGCTTTGCCCTCAAACCGGACCCTTAGTGATTGCACGAACTTGTCTGCATCCTCTAACTCGGGTGCTCCTTCGTTGTGGAGTTGGGCAATCCAATCTGCTGCTTCTCTCTCTCTCATATTGTCCACAATGGCTGAGATCATCTCCTGGTCTGACCGGTATTGAGCTCCATAGCTGTCGATGTGGGTCCACATGTAGTTTAGAAAATAAGCTATCTTCCCTGGGGTGCTATCGAAGGTTGCCATGAACTGGGGGCATGGCCAATGTCATGGTGATACAGCATGTAACTTTGGGGCTCTGAAGAAAGCATCAATATCCCAACTGTTTTTGGGGGGGTCCTATAGGATCATAGCCTATAGGATTATAGCCATCTCATAGGGACAGTGAAGAACGGAGGCACAGGCTGGTGTGAACAGGGAAATCGCAAATTCCCTGAAGCGCTGGCAAATAGCCTCCGACTCAGCAGCTGGGAAGACAGCCAGCAGGAGCTGACACAAGCTGGGGCGGCCACATGGAAATAGAGATGAAGAAAGCAAGGTGAAACATCTGGGTGAGATCGAATTGCAGTCTTGGAAACAAGATTCCTTTTTTAAACTTTACTCCCTGATTTTAAAAAACTTTATTTGAGAAAGAACAGCAAAAGAGGAGAGGGGAGGGAGTGGATACAAGGTTACCTTCCCACTTCTGGTAATAGCGGCGAAAAAGCAGAAGCCATTAATGAAGATAATATTGACTAAACTTGAAAACTGATTTTTAATGAATAAAAGCAGATTGGGTAGAGTGGCATAATGACTGAATTTTGAAATCCCAAGATTTGTATCTGAAAACCTAAAATTGGATTGACTATAAGATTATTGGGAGTAAATTGTAGTGCCATCTAGTGGTGCTAGAGAAAATTTAACAACTAAATTGAACAAAGACGACGACAAGAATGGAATGACCTGGAACAATGTTTTGAGAATTCTAATAATGGTCTTGTGATTTTGTAGCAGAAAAGGAAAAAAAAAGGGAAAGAAACACACAGCTAACAAAAACTGAACTGCCTGCCCATTACTTTGCGGCTTTATAAATTGGGGAATTGTGGATTTTTGCATGTTGCCCTTTTTCTTTTTAATGGGATTTTTTTCTTTTTGGAATTAAATTTTTGGAGATTGGTTTCTTTCTCCTCAAAAATGTTTCATCTCTTTTTTTTCCTTTTCTCTTCCTTTTTCTTTTTGTCACTCTTTTTTGATGATAGTTATGAGACTTTATAAATCCATTATATATTTTACTTTTTTATATTTTTCATTTTCTTGGTTCTCTTCAACTTTTAAATTTTTATTTTGAACTTTTTGTGGCTTTTTGTTTTCTTTGCTTTGTGGATTAGGGTAACAAGAACCTGAAGACTTTTATTTTTGATTTTTGATTGGACTTCAATTTGGAATTTGGAATCAAATTAGGAGGCAAACTTGAACCCTAAAGTTGGATTCTATGGATTACAAATTGGGTGGTTTGAATTTAAAGAATAAAATGATGAAAACAACATCAACACTTTCTCTAGAAAGTGCCTCCAGGTTAAAAGTGCCCAATGAACTGCATAAGCCTCTTTCTCCCAAATGGCCCACCTTTGGTCAGTCTCATTCAACTTTTTGGATGTGTAAGCGCATGGTTGTAGCTGGTCTTGCTCATTTTTCTGAAGCAGGACTGCTCCTATTGCCACATCACTGGCATCTGCTTGTATGACAAATGGTTTCTTCGTGTCCGGGTGTTTTAGAATTGGTTCTGCTGAGAACAGCCATTTAAGTTTTTCAAATGCCGCTTGGCATTCCATAGTCCAGTTCAAAGGCTGCTTCGGTTTAGGGTTGCCCTTCCCCTTCGTTTTTAAGAGCTTGGTAATGGGAAGGGCAATTGAGTGAAAGCGGGGATAAACTGGCAGTAAACGTTGGCAAAACCCAGGAAGCTTTGTAACTGTTTAAGCATGCATGGTGGTTCCCAATCAAGTACAGCCTGCACTTTTTGAGGATCTATTTCTACGCCCTGGTGTGAAATGCGGTACCTCAAATAGTCAATCTTTTCTTGGTGGAATTCACATTTAGAAAGTTTAGCATAAAGTTTGGCAGAGCGGAGTTTGTTTAAAACAGCCCTGAGTAGTTTTACATGTTCTGCTTTGGTCTCGGTATATATTAAAATGTCGTCCAATTAGACCAGGACCCCCTTATACAAATGTGATGTAACACTTCATTTATTAATTGCATGAACACTGCGGGGGCTCCTTGTAACCCAAAGGGGAGCACCTTGAATTAGTAGCACCCAAGAGGGGTGTTAAATGCTGTTTTCCACTCGTCCCCCTCCTTAATTCTGACACAGTAGTAAGCCTCCCTTAAGTCCAGATTTGAAAATTTTTTCCCTTTAGCGAGGTGTGCTAGCATATCTTTCATAAGGAGGAGAGGGTACATGTTCTCCCCACTGATTGTATTAAAATTTCTAAAATCAACACAGAGATATTTTGAGCCATCTTTTTTTTCTCTAAATAACACTGGAGCTGCGATTTTTGGTCGGGCTGCTTGATGAAACCCCTTGCTAGGTTTTTCTCAATAAATGTTCTCAGCCCTTCAAATTCCCTTGGTGACATGCTGTACATCTTGGGTTTAGAGAGTTTAGTGCCGGGTAAGATTTCTATTGCGTAGTCTGTAGTGTGGTGGGGAGGGAGCTCGTCTGAGGCTTTTTCACTAAAAACTTCAGCCAAATCCTTGTATTTTATGGATATGCCCTCAGTTGGCATGGTGTGACCAGGCATGGCTGTTTCTCAGTTCTCTGTCCCCTCAGTTTCTTTATATGGATTCTTGGCAAAAGTCACGTGCATCTGAAATGTTATGATGCCTTGCTTCCAATTGATTTTGGGGTTCCATTTTTTCAGCCATGCAAGGCCCAAGACTAACGGCCATTCCATGCCAGGTGTCACTATAAATGTAAGTATTTCTTCATGGCTTCCAATGTCTATATGTAGAGGCTCAGTGGCAAAAGAAGCTGGCTGCCCCCTTGCTATTGACCCATCTAGTTGGCAGAAAGCGATGGGTTTTTCAGCTTTCTTATGTTAATCCCCAACTTCCCTACAAGGGTTGGGCTGATCAAACAGTGGGTCACCCTGAGTCCACTAGAGCGGAGATATTTATCTCCCTGTCCTGGTTTGGGATAAATAGTCTTAAGGGGAGGGTAAGCAGTTTAACTGGTTTGCTCACCAGTGGTTCATCTTCTGGATCACTTCTGAATGAGTGTGATTCCTCCTGCTGAGATGCCAGGGTTTCCTCCCCAAAGAAGTGGGGATGGAAATTCTACAATCTCCCTGCTCCTCAGGCCAGGTGTCAGCATTCCAGAAAACCCCCGACTCCCAGTAAAGACGCGGAAGCAGGCATTTTCCAAAGTTCTCTTTACAAGAAATAGGTAAACTGGCACATCTCAGAAATCCCGAATCTGGAAAACCCAGGCTTTCCTTCAGTAATTCAAAGCTCCCAAAACCACCCCCTTTCTCCTCAATCAATCACATTCTCCAATCATCGTCCGTTCCACCTCAAGCCAGCCCCTGACCACTCCTCCTCCAGATGCTGGCTCACCCTGACCTTGACCGATAGGAAGAATGCTATTATGTCTACTAACTCCCCTCTCCTAAATCCCCCCTCCTACTTTCCCAAACATGAGGAGGTGGCAGCATTGAAGCTTCCAGCCTAATATGGCTTCCAATGCTGACAGGCGTCCCCCCCTGCAGAAAGAACCACATCCTGAAAAATAAAACAGACAAAACACAAAAGAAGGGGTTAATGCTTAGCACCAATCCCTTTAAGCCCCCCTCCCTCCCCCCAGGAGGACCTTTCAGTTTGTTAGGGAATTTGTCATGAAACTGTTTCACAAGTGCATCAGCTTTCACATCCCAACTCTTCACCCAAGTAGCTTCAGTCAAAGGGTAACCTTTCCAGTGCACCAGATATTGTAATCAACCTCTGTAGAGTCTAGAGTCCAGGATTTTCTTCACCTCATAATGAGTCTCCCCTTGTATTACTAAAGGAGGGGCAGAACAGCTGGCAAAGGTCTGAGGGTAGATTCTCTGACCAGTTTTAATAAGCTGCTGTGGAAAACGGGGTGTATTTTCCCCAATATGCGAGGGAGCCTAAGTTGGACAGTCACTGGGTTAATCACTTTCACTATGGGAAAGGGACCTATGAATCTGGGTCCAAACCTCTTGCTGGGAACTCTCAATTCTAGGTACTTGGTTGACAAATACACCTTATCACCTATTCAGAAAGTCCAAACCTCAAAATGCTCCTCCACCCCCTCCAGGAAGTGTCTCCAGGACAGAAGAGCCCATCGCACCGCAAACGCCTCTTTTTCCCATACTGCCCATCTGCACTCAGTGTCAGTTAACTTCCTTGATACATAAGCACATGGCATTAGATTGTTACAGGGGTCCCTTTGTAGTAGAACAGCCACCACCACCACATCACTTGCATCAGCCTAAATCACGAAGGACTTATTCGGGTCAGGATGCTGTAGGATTGCCTCCACTGCAAATAGGTGTTTTAACCGTTCAAAGGATTTTTGGCAGTCCATTGTCCAAGCTAAAGGCTGGCTAAGTTTTGGCTTGGTGGGAGACGGGCCGGTTTTTAGCAGCTCTGTCAAAGTGTTCTGTCCCCTCCCACGAGTGGCCATGCAGAAGCTCAAATAGCCCGGCAGTAACAAACGCAGGCTAGAGAGATTAAAGCTGGCCCTTTAATAAACAGTTCTCTTTCAAAAGCATATCAGTTCAGTAGCTACCGGCAATGTTCCAAAGGTATATCAGTTCAGTAATTACCGGGCAATGTTCCAGAGGTCTTGGCAGACGGCCAGCAGGCTAATGCAGGAATGCAGACTCCTTTTCAAAACTCAAAACTAGCAGTTCTGAACTCCACTACATCCAAAATGCCAACAAATTGTTCACCACGTCTTTCTGGCCCAGCCACACCCCTTTTATACTTTGTAGGGTGTGGCCCTACATCTCCTAACCACACCTTTTGGGACGTGGCAATAGCTGTTCTCTATGACATCTCCTACGTCTCTTTCTTGCATCCAATAGGGGCTCCCTCTCCTCGTTACCGGCCACTGTTTCCTCCTCAATTGGGCTGGGGTCCAGAGGCATGTCAGCAACTGTCAGTTCTTGCTGACTCACCAGTGAAGACGGACCCTCTGGAATGTAGCTCATGCCAGCTTCCTCCATTTCATCCTCTGACTCAGCATGTGAAGATAAATCAGCCTCCGGGGCCAGAGTCACAACACAAAGGGAGTGCGACCTCAGCGAAGGAAGGGATGAATTGTCTGTAAAAGTTTGCAAACCCCAGGAAGCTCTGGAGTTACTTACAGGTGCATGGGGGCTGCCAGTCCAGTACTGCCCTCACCTTTTCTGGGCCCATTTCGATCCCCTTGTTCGACACCCTGTATCCCAAGTAGTCAAGGGCTTCCTTATGGAACTCACATTTGGACAATTTTACATAAAGTTTGGCTGCTAGGAGTTTTTTCAGCACTTGTCTGACCAATTTGATGTGGTCTTCCATGTTTTTGCTGAATATGAGAATGTCATCGAGATAAACAAGAACCCCCTGATATAAATGCTCATGCAAAACTTAATTGATCAGTTGCATGAAGACCCCCGGGGCCCCCTGGAGTCCAAAAGGCATAACCCAGAATTGGAAACTGCCCAAGGGGCAGTTAAAAGCAATCTTCCATTCGTCTCCCTCTTTTATACAAACTCGGTAGTAGGCTTCTCTTAGATCTAGCTTGGTGAAAATTTTTCCTTTCAATAGGTGGTTCAGTAAGTCTTTCATCAGTGGGAGGGGATAGGTATTTTGTATGCAAATGCAATTGACCAACCGAAAGTCGACACATAATCTTAAGGAACCATCTTTTTTTTCTTTAAACAGTACGGGGGTGGCCATGCTGGATTTTGCAGGCTCGATGAAGCCTCTCGCTAGGTTGGTATCAATGTACTTGCACAATTCAGTCATCTCAGCAGGTGTCTTGGAGTACATTCTAGGTTTTGGCAATTTAGCTCCTGGTTGTAATTCAATGGCACAGTCTGTGGCCCAATGAGGGGGGAGGAGATTACATTCTTCCTCACTGAAAGCTTCAGCCAAGTCTGCATACACTTTAGGGATCTGGTGTTCGCCTGGAGGTCTGTCTGAAGAAGCTGCTGCTGTCTCTGGCTGCTGGCCGTTATGGGTAGGTTGCTGTTTGGGGGGAGGGGGAGGGGGTGATGGGCCAACTGCTATTTTGATTTTTCGGTATCCATCTTCCCATGTGATGGTGGAGCCCCATTTGTCCAGCCAAGCCAGGCCCAGTATGACAGATTCTGACATCTTTGGGGTTACTATAAATCGTATAAGTTCATGATGTTTCCCCATCTCTAATTTGATCAGTTCAGTAATATAGGTGGCAGGGACTCCCACAATCAACGTCCCATCCAACTGGTGAAATTTAATCGGGTGCTTTAAGGGTGTTGTTGTGATCCCCAGCTGTTCTACCACTTTAAGCCCGCTTAAACATCTGGTACAGCCGATATCTATTATTGCTGGGAGTTCTGCTTGTTTCCCCATTTCCAGCAGCAGTAGTTTTACTTTAATTGAGAAGGGGGAGATGGGTGCACTCACTATCGGGTCTTCATCTCCGGTAGCCACATTGGGAGGGGCCTCTTTTGCTGGAGGCTCCTTGCTGTCTTCAGTGGGAAGGGGATTCTCCACGGCTTGTCTGGCAAATCGGCTGGTGTCTGGGGCTTTCCTTGGAGCCCTCCTGCCTCATACAGTTGTGGGGGGTCGTTGTGGAACTGGGGCAGGGGCCAGGCACTCAGAAACTCGATATCCTATCTGTCTGCAGCAATAGCACTTCATCACCACCACCACCCGGTTGAGGGAAGGGGTGAGATTTGTAGCTTTTGAAATGGGGTTGGTAGATAGAGTTTTACGAGGCAGCTGCTGTACTGGGGTTTGGCTGGGGGGGGGGACTTCTCTATTTAGAGCAATGGACATGGTATACCAGTTGTGGAGACACTCAGGCACTCCCCGTATCCCACAGGTTTTTCTGAATTCTGGGTCAATAGCTTCTTTAAAGTAGTGTAGGAGTATGCGGTCAGGCCAATGGCCTAAATTCCCTGCGACTCGTCTAAAGTCCCATACAAAGCCTTTTATGGGTCGATTACCTTGCTTCATTACCTTTAGCGTGGCTTCATTTTCATTTACGCAGTCTGGGTCCTCAAATCGGGACCAGAACAGTGTGATAAACCCATTGGCATCATTTAATTCAGCAGCGCCCTCATTATGCAGCTGGGCTATCCATTCAGAAGCCTCCCCCTCATTCAGTCCATCTGAAATTGCCGGCACTAAGTCCTGTTTTGATTCTGTTACGTGAAAATGCCCAACCCCAAACTGGCAGGGCAAGGGTTAAATACTCCCACCCATCTGACCTTCCCCTTTGACCCCTCCTTACCTTGACTCCGCCTCCCAGGTATATAAGATGTTGCCCAGGTGTCCGGAGGGTATTCCTGATGTTCACCTGCAACAGATAAGATGATGTAAATAAATAGATACTGATCAAAGGAAACCACGTGTCTTGAATTATAGGGTTCGATCCTCGGAAACAATCTAACAAAATGGTAGCAGAGGATGGTTACCAACCCAATTAAAACAAGGCATGCAAAAGGCATACAAAACATCTGAAACAAAAAGAAGACCAAACACCCGAGCTTACGCAAGAAAGATGGCAATGCAAGTACCGACCGCAGGGGACCAGACAAGGGAGGAGAATGAGCCGAACTCCAGCCCAGGTACCCCAACAATGACTAAGTAAAACAGCGACCCCAAAATCGAAAAGAAAAAAGAAAGCATTTTTAAAAAGAAGTTGCTAGACCTCATCGAGGCCGCACCAACAAAACAGGAAATCATCACGGAACTCCGAGCCCTAGTCGAGGACTGTGGAGCAGCGACTGATGCAGAGGACATAAAGCCAGACAACGATGAAGAAGAAACGGTAGGAAAAGAATGCTTAGATTATTTACCTACCGAAGAAACCAGGGCTGAAACCACACTCGCCTCATGGCAGCCATCTTAGGGAGTGACTTCACCCAAGATGGCCGACCAGCCACCAATGAGGGACCAAGATTTGAATTTCTTGGCGGGAACCGAGGCCTGCTCAAAAACCGCCGAAGAAAACTACAACTACAAAATAGAAAAAAATCCTGACTACGACCTAAGCGGGTGGGACAAAGAACAACCTAGATCGCCTACCGATCTAGAAATAGACAAGGCCATGCGACTGTTACACGCGGCCTTCAGCAACAAAACAAATCTACCGGGGCCACATCCGTACCTGCAAGCCACAACCAGAGAGACCAATGACAAGCTAAGGGCCCCTAGGGAAAACTACCTCACCTATGAGAATACCACTAGCTGGGCACCGTACACGCAGCCACCCACTGGGGAACCCTACACGTGGGACCCAAGACCCGAACCGGAACCCAGAGGGACAGCGCCATACCTACTGATCTGGAGAATCGACCCAAGGCATCCGGAGCAGCCAGCTGACAAGACTTCCAGGAGGAATCCAGGGCGATCCATCTATGTTGATCCGAGCCAACCGGACAGCCGCCCAACCTTTGCAGAACCTTCAAGCTTCCTGATCGACTCCAGAGGCTTCCCGGGGATCCAAGCGGACACCCAGCCGGACTACAGCCGACTGAGGCCCCCGAAGAGCGAGCCATGGATCCATCCCGCCGGTTGGGGCCTTCACCCAGGAGCCTCGGACAGGGGCTCCTTCTCCCTCGGTTGCCGGCAAAGAATGAGGTCCGAGCATGCACAGTATCCACCTACAAAAGAAAAAACAGAAAAATAGAGACAAGTCAGCACAGAGCAATACCAAGCATCCCTAAGCCATACTGTGAGTTCCCTCACATTAAAAACCATGGACAGCGACTGAATGTAGGTAGTAACTCACATAATTCAATGACTTTGCCAGCAACTTTCAAAAACTTAGACTAGATGGGACAAACCTCCTTGAATGGAACCAGCATTTGCAAATAATCTTTATGAGGGAAGATATGTTGTTCGTAATTGATGACCCTCCTAGGAGACCATGGACTTTTGAAGTGGACTGTTTGCACCATAAGGCTTATTATCTTTTAATTGCCAGTGTATCACCATGTATTTACCCTAGCCTTAGCAATCACTTAACAGTGTCAGAAATGGTACACAAAATATTCAGTTTGTTTTATAGCAAAAGTGCATCCACAACCACCAAAATATCAAGGGAATTCTATTCAGCCAAGCACAGGACAGGCACATTAATGGGTGAACACATAATAAACCTCAACGCCACTAGGGCAGAACTCATGCAGAGAGGGGAAATGATCTCAGATGAAAGTATGAAAAGCATAATAATTAATTCTTTGGATCCCAGCTGGGATAACTTTATAGTACAGTTAGATAGCCTCAGCTTAGAAAACCTTTCACTAGAAACGCTCACCAATAGACTGATAGCGGAGGACAGTTTAAGAAGAGATAGATCCACAAATCGCAGAGAAAACAGAATAGTCAAAAGGGTTGGATTCCAGGTCAGAGAACAGAACACACCAGAATGTTATACCTGTGGGTCTAGTAACCACTATAAAAGGGATTGCCCCAGAAATGTGAGAGAAAGGGGGCTAAGCTATCATAGGGAAAGACAAGGAAGAAGAGCAGGCACACCAGACAGATACTCATCAGAAGATAGGTACAGGCGCAGGGACTCACCCAATCCCAGGGACAGGAAGGGAAGGAGAGATAGCTCTAGGGAAAGCCAACCTGGGTCAATGTACGGCCTTGGGGAATGCAAAACCACACAAACACAGATAGGGGAGGAAAACCTGTGGCTCATTGACTCAGGGGCCACCAATCACGCCACCAGCAACAGGAAACTACTCACATCATTCAAAGAAGAAAGCTACCATATCAAGGTGGCAAACCAAGACAGGGTTCTTGTAACAGGGAAAGGGAGCACCTACATAAATGGGATAGGCAAGCTAGAGGGGGTATTGCTTATACCTGAAATACCCCACAACATACTTTCAACACTCAAATTATGCAAGGACATGAAAATAAAAACAACATTTGATGAGGAAAGGGTCTTCATGACCAAAAACATTGAAGAGATAGGCACAATCATTATAAACGGGGGATTAGCATACCTCCAACCCAAAAGGGAATGTAGCCCCAGCATAAACGTTCACACAGACGATGAGGGGAGTGAGGAAGGACACACTGGGGAAATAGAGAGGGATAAAACTGAAGACACCACAAAAAACACAACACACAAAGATAGAGTACACATTGGCAAGCCAGTACACGACAACTGTGCCCACCTACTTCACAGAAAGCTAGGCCATGCAAGTTTCCCAGTCATACAAAAAATGCTTGAATGTTCAAATGGCTTACAAATAAAGAGCTATAAAAATTATCTTGAATGTTCTGTATGTGAACGCTCTAAGATCAAGACCAAGACCAAACCAAAGGGGGCCACACGTACCACACAATCAATTTTTCAATTAGTCCACATGGATCTAGTAGGCCCCATGAAGCCATCCATAAAATATAAAAAAAGGTATTTCTTAACGATAGTGGATAACTTTAGCCACTATAACTTTGTGTACACACTTAGCCACAAAGGAGAAACATTTCAGAAATTTAAAGAGTTCTATAGAAGGGTAGAAACACAACACAACACAAAGATCAAACAAATAATGACGGACAGGGGGTCAGAATTCTTATCCAGGGACTTCTCGAATTGGCTGAGGGAACGCGGGATATTACATTTTAAATCAAGCCCTTTTTCGGCTTTCCAAAATGGAGTCTCAGAGAGAAAAAATGGCGTATTGCAGATTATGATCAGATGCGCACTAGAAGATGTGGGATTGGGTCAGTCATTCTGGGCAGAGGCACTCACATACTCCAATTACACTTTAAATAGATTGTGGTCCAGTGTAGTGGGTAAAACTCCTTATGAGGTAGTGTACGACAGGAAACCACAGTTAACCCACCTACATGTATTTGGGGTTATGGCAGATGTTCATATACCCAAGCAGCTAAGGCGCAAGGGGGACAAAATCTCAAGGAGATTGATATTCATGGGATATGAGACTGGGACAAAGGGGTACTGATTCATAGATAAAAACAACAAATTCATCATATCCCAAACAGCAGCATTTCATGAAAACGCCAACTGGTCAAGGATACATCTCAATGAGATATTACACAGACAAGGAAACACACCAGAAGCAGAGAGCCAGGACAAAAGTGACTCTTTAGGCAGTAGGGAACACAAGAAAGGCAAACCTAGTCACCAGAAGGTAACCACCAAAGAATGGAAGGAAGGTCATCCCATCATAAGAGTAGACACACTCACAAAGAAGGAAGCCAGGTATATGCATGACACAGAAACACCACCCAGTAGACCAGTCAGAGTCAATAGAAACAAGACACCAAAGAAACTAGATGACTACATACTGTCCATACACACCAATAAAACCACACCCAATTCATATGATGAGGTAATCAGACTGCCACCAGAGGAAAGGGCTAGATGGGAACAGGCCATGGAGAAGGAGATGACCAGTTTAAGGGAATTGAATGTATATACTCCCGCCAAACCACCAGTTGACAAGGTACCTATAGGGACAAAATGGGTTTACAAGATCAAGGAACTAGAGAACAATGAAACACTATACAAGGCCAGGTTAGTAGCTCAGGGATTTGCCCAGAGGTATCCCGAAGACTACACAGACACGTACTCACCCACAGTCAGGGCTGAAAGTGTCAAGAGTGCCCTGGTGGTAGCATCCCTATTAGATCTAGATGTATTTCAGTTTGATGTGCAAACTGCCTACCTCCACACAGAGTTAGACAGAAATATCTTCATTAAAGCACCTCCTGGGAGAAATACACAGCATGGGGACACATGGCTATTGAACAAAAGCCTGTACGGCCTGAAACAGTCAGGGAAGAGGCGGTATGAGTGTCTGGCAAAGGCACTCAGGGATATGGGTTTCACAGCCACCACCGCTGACCTCTGCTTCTTCACCAAAAGGGAAGGTACATCAATTGAATATAAACGTGTTTATTTTGATGATATATTGTATTTTGGGCGACATAAGCATAAGTGTGATGAATTCGCAGAAAAACTAGGGCAACATTTCACACTTAAGACATTGGGGAAAGTGAACAAATACTTGGGGGTGCAAATAACCAAAACACAGAACGGGTTCAGAATCTCCCAGAGAGAGAAGATACAGGAACTCCTACACAAATGTAACATGGGGGAGACCAAACCATGTGAGACCCCCATGCAGGCTGACTTCTTAAAGCACATGTATGGAAAAAGTGAACCATTCAAGGACAATACTCTGTATAGATCAGTCATAGGTTCACTTCTGTATATAGCCAATTGGACTAGACCGGACATTATGCTTGCAGTCAACTTGTTATCGAGGCACATCAGTGAACCAACCACCTACCACTGGGAGGGCGCAAAGAGAGTACTCAGATACCTAAAGCACAGCCCAGATGCTTACCTGCGCTTGGAACCAGTGAACTCCAAAGAACCTGTACTGACATGCTATGCAGATGCTGACTGGGCCGGATATATGAAAATTACAAAAAGCACCTCCGGATACATATTCTTTATCAACAACTGCCCAGTACATTGGTACACCGGGAAACAGAACCTAGTGGCCACATCCACAGCAGAAGCAGAATACATCTGTCTATCAAAGGCAGCCTACAACCTAACGTGGTTCGGCGATCTACTAGCCCACATATGGACTGAGCCGGCCTACCCAATTATTGTACATGAAGACAACAAGGCGGCTATAGACATATCCATGGCAGATGCAGTGGGTCAAAGATCGAGACACATCGATATAAAGCATAAACACGTTAGGCAGTTAACCAACATCGGGTTTATCAAAGCTGTGCATTGCGAAACAATTGAACAAATAGCGGACATTCTAACCAAACCCTTACAGAATAAGCAGCACGCCTACCTTACCTCAAAAATGGGTGTACAGTTACAACACACATATACAGATTCAAGGGTTAGGCATTTAGAGGGGGATTTGTTACGTGAAAATGCCCAACTCCAAACTGGCAGGGCAAGGGTTAAATACTCCCACCCATCTGACCTTCCCCTTTGACCCCTCCTTACCTTGACTCCACCTCCCAGTTATATAAGATGTTGCCCAGGGGTCCGGAGGGTATTCCTGATGTTCACCTGCAACAGATAAGATGATGTACATAAATAGATACTGATCAAAGGAAACCACGTGTCTTGAATTATTGGGTTCGATCCTCGGAAACAATCTAACAGATTCGTATTGCTCCCCATACTGATCCACGTGAGCCCAGTCCCTGCTGAGGAAATAAGCTAGCTTGGCTGGCATCCCGTCAAATGTAGCTCTGAAGCGGGGTGGGGCTGGCCTCTCAGGTGGGGGGAGTAGTGCCCGCGGCTGTTTGGGGTAGAACTTGCTGCGGGGCTGCTCCTGGTTGTTGCATTCCAACAGGCTGGTGTAAAGTTTGCTGGGCTGGAGGGGGGGGCAACGGTGTCGGCTGTTGGGGGAGGGGGCCTGCCTGCTGAGCTGCTTGCTGCAGTGGAGGGGGGGCACTCCAGCCGGCTGCTGGATTAGTCCCCCCTCTGGTGCCAGGATCGTTTGGCCATAGGGATCCCTGGAAGCTTGGAACAGATGGCGCGGAATACCACTGGCCCTGGATCCATCCCTGGCTGGGACAGAAAGCCCATCCGGGCAGTATGCTCTCCACAGGAGGTAATGCTAACACAGGCTGGTGAGGGGCCCAAAAAGGGGGGGGGGGTTGCCTTCTGTATGTCGGCTGAGCCTGATGCCTCATTGCTGCAGGATTGGAATGTTGTGGTAATCCTGTTGTTTGGCCTCTGGGTGGGTAAGGGGTGGGTCTGCGTCCTACGAATCCCCCCCATGTCCTGGATTTGAGAGGGCAAATGTTGGTTTTGCTAGCCTCCAGCTCATCTCCAGGGGTTGGGAAGGGGAGGGCAAAGCTCCCCCCCTTCCAACCGCTGGAACCTCTCCCAGGAAACTGAAGCCTCGGCCCAAGCCCCAAGTGGAAGGGCTTCCTCTGCAGCCTCCATGGCTCATCCCCTCTCATCAGAAAAAGCAGGCAAGGGATCAGCAATTCCTTGAGCATCCAGGGCTCTGGCAGGCTTCCCTCCGATTTCTCCTTTCTCTTCCATCTTCACTGAGTCTTTGCATCACCCGGGGTTTTAGGTCGATGTTGGGGCTCAGTACCCCTGACAGCCCCCTTACGGGATGCTGTTAGGTTTTAGGGAGATTCAAGATATCAGTGTTCCAGAAAACCCCCAACTCCCAGTAAAGACGCAGAAGCAGGCATTTTCCAAAGTTCTCTTTTTAGAAGAAATAGGCAAACTGGCACATCTGGGAAATCCCGAATCTGAAAAACCGGGCTTTCCTTCAGTAATTCAAAACTCCCAAAACCACCCACTTTCTCCTCAATCGATCACATGCTCCAATCGTCGTCCGTTCCACCTCAGCCCTTGACCACTCCTCCTCCAGATGCTGGCTCACTCTGACCTTGACCGATAGGAAGAACTATTATGTCTACTAACCCCCTCTCCTAAATCCACCCTCCTACTTTCCCACACATGAGGAGGGGGCAGCACTGAAGCTTCTGGCCTAATATGACTTCCAAGGTGGGTAGTTCCGGGTGGATGTTTGCGAATGACACTCTGCAGCTTGATGCCCCCCTTTTCCACACTTGAAACAGGGTGAGGATTTCGGAGAAAATGAGGTTTGTGGTTTGAGGGGCTCTTGCTTCTATTGTGGTGGGGATTTTTTCCATGCTCGCCCTGCTCGGTACTGGTTTCTGGCCATATCAATCTCGGCTTTTTCGGCAATGTACCACGCATGTAGGTGATTTGGTGCACCTCAGGCCACGCAGGCATTGTATAGATCATCACTCAGCCCATCCTTGAAACAGCTCACCAAAATATCCTCTGGCCAGGTCACACGACACACGAGGTCCTGGAATTCTTCAGTATACTCTGCTAGTGGCCATCGCCCCTGCCTCACCACCTTAATGTGGTTGTGTGCTTTGTGATCTGCAAGAGGGTCCTCAAACCATCATCACAGGGCCATCATGAAACGGTCAAAATCCCGCAGTTCTGGTGCATTGGCATTATGCAGGGTCACCATCCATCTGGCAACGGCACCCTCTAGGGCTAGGGTCACAACTCATACTCGGGATCCTTGGGTTTGGAAATCATGCCCGTACTCTTGCATGTAGGTGAGCACATGTGCCACACAGAATCCTAATTGTTGTGGATCCCCATCAAACTTCACCCCAAGGGAGGGAGTTTCTCTTTGCAGTTGCAGGACTTGGGGCTGGTTGGGAATGGGTGCCAGTGTGCATGCTGCCTGGAGGGGAGGGTTTGCTGGGTTTTCTCCCACTGCTGCTGTGCCATCTGCTCGATAGATGGGCTCCAGAATGGGGTGCCTCCCCTGGCATCATCCACGACTGCTGCCCTTTCAGTGCTCCTTGTTTGTCTTCCTGGCTCCCCTCAGATGTTGAGATTTTCCGAAGTTTCCATCACCAATTGGGTTATATGCCTCTTCAGACAATCCTCCCTCAGTGGTGCTTTGGTTAGTTCCCCCTGGTCAGCAAGGGCTTCTAGTTCCAGTTTCTACCCTGGATTTTGGTTGCCGCAGCTGAGGGTGACTCCTCTGGTTCTCTCATCCCAGCTTTCTTCCCGATGTCAATTGACCAGCGGGGCTTTTCAGGATTCTCCAGGGTTACCTCATCCTCTCCGATGGGGTGTATGAAACAGGCATCCAACTAGGTGGTGGTTGATGTCTCCCCCCAGCATTCGGCTTCTCCCAGTTCTCTGCTTTGTTTGGACATGATTTGCAAGGTCCCCTCAATAGAGCTAAGATTGCTTCTCTGGGTTGACTGTTTTGCAGATGTTGCTTTCTGTAAGGATTGCCTCTTGTCCCAACTTAAGAAAGTAAAAACTCTTGAAACATAGTATTTCAGAAGGACCCTTTTATTAAGCAGAAGTGACAGCAATGGATTCAAAGCAACATCTAAATATCCTTAGGCAAGACAAGTAGGATTAAAGCAATAGAGACCCCTCCCTTAAGACAGAATGCAGATTTTAGCCAATACACAAGTGTGAAGTTTTTTTCTTTACCAGCTGCCCTGAGAACCAGATAAGTATGTATTCATATTGTTTCTCCTTTATCCTTTAAAGTGAAACAGCTCACATGGCTGTCATAAACATTCCTCAACGTTAAGGGGATCTCAGGGCTCTTTGGCGCCAGGATATACGTTGTAAAATACCTGTTGACACAGGCAATGCTAGTAAATCGAATCCAAGTCTCCCCCTTTTCCCAATTGAATGGCAATATTACTTTTAGGGATCTGACAGTTAATAAACAAGTTATACAACATAAAGAAAGGGGAGGGCAACATTTAGCAGTGAGACCATTTCAGGGCATTTAAGTTGATTTTACTGAATTACCTCAAGTGGGGAGACTTAAATGTTTATTGGTGATAGTGGCTCACTTGACTGTATGGGTTGAAACTTATCCAGCCATGAGGGCCACTGCAGCAGTAGTCATCAAAATTACCGTATTTTTCAGAGTATAAGATGTGCCGTTTTACCCCCCCAAAAGAGGTGAAAATTTAGGTGTGTCTTATTCACCGAATGTAGCCCTGCCCACCCACTGGCCCCCACCCTTTGGCCTCTGCCTCCCAGCAGTTACCTCCCTGCAAGCAAACAGCAAGAAAAAACAGCCCCATTCAGCTTTGCATAGGCTAATTAGCACAAGTTGATTAGATTGGCCTCCTAACTCTCAGCTGATTTGCTCTCAGCTGTCTTGTGCAGGCTCTTTTGCAAGCTCTTGTTTTGCAAGCTCTTTGCTTGCTGCAAAGAGTGCTGAGCAGACTTTTTTCCCCCTAGCTAAAGTGAAACTGAAAGTAAAGCAGGCTCTGCTGCAACGTGACAAAATGAGGCAGGGAGAGAGAGATTTATTTTTCTTTTTGCAAAAGAGGAGAGTTCAAGATTTTAAAACACAAAAGGAAAAATGGTCTATTTAACTAGGGAATTGTAATAATTGAGATGCTATTGATTCTATATTGTGTTAAAAGCAGAAATGGTTAAGTTATGGTTTGGAGGAATATATGGGGAAAATTATTTGGGTTATTATTATTGGTAAATATAATTAATTGATTTGTAAGAAATTGGATTGTATGGAAATAATTGGAATATTCATGTTCATATTGATATACAAAAAAGATAGTTATAACTAATTGATTTATATAAAAATGTTAAATTTGTATTAAACAATTGTAATATTAAATAATTAACTAATGTGAGGATGGATATAAAAATAGATGACAATAGGAAGGGGTAAAATATAGAATAGAAGGAAAAATTGAATTTGATTAAGATTAGAGATGAGGATGAAAGGTAATATTGATTTTTTTAAAAAAATAGATGAGGAATAAATATGGCAAAAAGGAAATATAGAAATTGTAAATTTAATTGAAAAGACTAAACACTGTTTAAATTTGTGAACCAGCCAAATACTCTGTTCAAAGAAAATACATTGTATGTTTGTATATGTGTTTGTCTGAAAAATTTAAAAAAAACTTTAAAAAAACAACCAAAAAAGGTAGGTGCGTCTTATACTCTGAAAAATACGGTATATTGGAACAGATAGTACCTAGATATGGGATAGTAGAAGCTGTAGACAGTGACCAAGAGACTCATTTTACTGCAAAACTGCTACAATTGATCATGGAGGCAGTGGGAATTAAGTGGGAATATCATGTTCCATGGAACGCAAATTCGTCTATGCCATGGACTAAATGTTTACCTTTGGCCTTGCTCAGAATTTGAATTTACCCAAAAAGAGATACTGGTATTCCATCTTATGAAATGATGTTTGGGTTACCATATTTAGGCAGAATGGGGGAGATTCCACAATATGAAACAAATATGATATGTTTGTAAAGAACTGTATACTGGGGCTGTCTTTGTCTTACCTCAGGAACAAAGGACTTTTGGCTCAAACCCCAACTTTGGACTTTGCAGTGCATTCTTATAGAGCTGGAGATCAGGTCCTAATCAAAACTTGGAAAAAGGAAAACTTACAAACTGGGAGGGACCATTCCAAGTGCTGTTAACCACTGAAAGCACTGTGAAAACCCGAGAAAAGGGGTGGGGATGGGAAATGATGAAAAGAATAAATAATTACACCAATACTATGGATGGGATAATAAATATAACTCAAAGTGACATAATAGTAGTGAAGAGGTACCTGATTATTCTGAACTAATTGAAAACCATCATGAACAAATAAATAAATTACAAGAAAAGACTAGGGCCATAGGGAGGGATGGTTGGAATCCCTTGAAAGGATTCAGTGATTGGATCCCTAACTTGGCCGGATGGGTAAAACAATTAGTGATGTTGGGAATTTTAATATTGGTCATTGGAATGATTATGTGTTGTTGTGTACAGCTTGGACAAATAATGATAACTTGTTATAAAGACTGTACGGTTAGATGAAAAATGAAAAATGAGAGTGAGGAGGTTCAAAATATTTTGCAACAATTTGAGAAAAATGTATGTAAAAATCAATATTGATTGTAAAAAAAGAAAGTGGAAGGATTGTGGGAAACGGAGCATATTGTTTTTACAGAATTGTAAAAGACATGCTGGTCTGTGAAGAAAATACATTGTATATGTTTCTAATCTCATGAGCTCAGTTGAAGCTTGAGAATTGTATGTAGGAAGGTCTCTGCTATGCTAAAAACCGGCCTTAACCAGAATTTATTGATATGATAGTTACTCTACAGACAACCCCTAAGAACTAGAACCATAAAAGATAATTTGTAAATAAGAGCAGAGGGCAATAGAATTAGAGTAATGGGTGATGTAATCAGGGGCGGAGATAATGTATACTCTTTTGATACTTTGGATAGGTTGTGATGGCATGAGTACTAAGCCAATGAGGAAAAGGTGGGAGGTAAATTTGTAACAGCACTAGAGAATATAAGACAAATGTATTAATTTTTTTTACCATTTATTTTTGTTTTTATTATATAAAATACAAAAAAAGAGAAAAGAAATAGGAAATTAAGGAAGGGAAAGGGAAAGGGGTGTGAAAAAGAAGGGGGAAGAGAAAAAGAAAGAAAAGGGGGTATTGACTTCCAACTCTTCCTAGCACAGTACAAGATAAACACACTCCAGCCTCAACTTTTTGTTTTTACACATTAATATATAACTAGCCATTTCTATAACACCAAATCTTTCTAATCAACAAAACCAAGATCAAAGTTTCATTTTTTTCTTCACAAGCACAAATTCCAGAAGTGATATCCAAATAAGAACATATTTTCCTCTTTAAATAAAGCAATCAATTTAACCATTCCTGCTTTATCTTCCTTGCTATGGAAATGTGTATTTCAATTTGCACCTAGTAACCTTTGTGAACTGTCACCATTTTATTTACAAAATTTATTGTATTCTTTTAAATTATTTGACCTTACTAAAAAAGGGGGGGACCCCTTTTTTCACCCTTTTTTCCTTCAAAGTATTAAACTTTTTTAAAAAACAAAACACTTTAAAAAAAAACAAAACTTTCTAATATATCTTTTTCTTTGACTTCTTAACATACACGCTTTAAACTTCAGTATTGCGTTTAGATCCTTCCTTCCAAATTACCCTTATAGAACTTTTTTTTCTTTTATAAACAAGGTAAATGTATCAATGATTTAGGGTGTGTCCACTGTATCTGCGTGTGTGTGGTCCACCCTCTTTGCAAAGTGAGAATAAAATTACCATTTTTTCTCTTGGAAGTTTTGGCTGGTGATTGTTTATTTCCAAACTAGATAACAAATCCCACATCATGATTTGGTACTTAAATTCTAAACTATTGGACAGATTATTCCCACAATAATGATAATGTTTTTCTTGCAGGCGTGCATACTCTTGCAACAATTTCTTGCTTTCTAATTTTGTTGAATACAAAAGCCATGGTATTTTCTTCCTTGACAAATGGTACTTTAACTAAAGGAAGAGAACATACTTCTTTCAAATGTGACAGCAGCAACCAAGTGTTACTGCAATGGCATGCAGAGAATGTGTGCCTCTTCTCAGACTCTTATCCATTTGAAGTGTTGATTGCAAAGCATTTGTCTGTACTGTTTTGGAATGATTGTTTTCTCTTCTACTCCAAATGCCTTTCAGCTTTTGATAAGAGGGAAATAGCCCTGAGAAGGGAATAAGTCCTTTTTTACTACTTGGGAGTATTGCTTATAAAGTGGAGTTGAGCAGGTCCCATCTAACCACAAGAAGGGGTATTTTTTCTAAGGATGTGATCAACTTGCATTTGGGTTGCAGCAATGTTTTTATTTTATTTTATTTTATTTTTTATGTATTTTTTATTTTATGTATTTTTTATTTGATTTATATGCCGCCCTTCTCCGGAGACTCAGGGCGGCTTACAATGCGCTAAGCAATAACCTTCATTTATATTTATACAAAGTCAGCTTATTGCCCCCACAAACTGGGTCCTCAATTTATGTACCTTAGAAAGGATGGAAGGCTGAGTCAACCTTGAGCCTGGTGAGATTCGAACCTGCAATAATTGCAGGCAGCTGGTATTAATAACAGGGTGCTTTAAACCACTCTACTACCAAGGCTCTTAATTGTCTCTACTGTTCTTTCCTGAATATATATTTCTCATGTACAATAATTTTCCTTTTAATTATTGCTTAACTAATTTGATGTTTGCCAAAATTCAGTGGGGATTATCCACAATATTACAATGGAAATATGAAATACAGTAGCACGATTACATGAATATGAAGTATTCATTCCTGTTGCTGCTAAAATATGCTATAATTCAAGGTGCTGTTTGTCACTTTCAAAGCCCTACATAGTTTGGTACCAGATTATTTAAAGGACTGTCTTTTTCTAGCCACATCTACCCAACCTATAAAAGCAAGAAGACAGGGAATGTTACGTGTCCCCTCTCCTAAGGAGGTCCATTTAGCAAGACCAAGAAGAGCTTCTCTGTGGTGGCTCCCTCCCTATGGAACATCATTCATATCTTTTGCAAAGCCATAAAGACATAGTTTTGCCAACAGGCCTGGGGACCCCAAAGTAGGATGGAGCCTGTCAAATGGTTCATGTGATTGTTATCACTGGAGGGGGGGGGTAAATATTGCTTTCTTATTGTTTTTGTATTGGGTTTTTATCATTGCAAGCAGCCCAGAGTCATGAAAGTCAGTTGAGCGGTCACATAAATTTTGACGAATAAATAATAGAGTGTTTTAATTTAATATCATTAATAAATAAGTCAAATAAACTGTATGCAATAGAGTTCAGAAGTAGATTTCTGGATAAAATTATTATACACATTGTTTTTGCATGGACCAAAATTATAGTTGAATTGACGCTGTTTTTTGCTTGGTTAGATTCTGAAACAAATCTATTCATTGTCATAAAAACAATAATTACTTACTCCTGAATTCAGAATTGGTATAAATTACCTTCTGAACCAATGTGACATTTATTCTGCCAAATAAATCAAATTTTGTTTGCCCATTGATTTACTGAGGAAAATAACCTAAATTCCCAACCCTTTGGGTCGCTCCCTCACTCTAGAGCTTTCATTGCTTTCCTATCTAGTCTCACAGTTACTACTGTTGAGCCAGATGCCATCTATCTGTTACCTGTGCATTTGGTTTTTCTTGCCTAACTGCAGGACCTTACTTTTGTCACCATTGAACTGCATCTTGTTGGATAGAGTCCAAACAGATCAGAGGACACTATGGCTGTGAATGTAAGGTGTAGCATTCTGTATGTCCATAATGTGCTAAAACAACTGCCTTCCATCTATAAACAATGCCATGTGTAAGGTTGGCTTCAGACACTTTTAATTGGGGTCTACAGAGCACAGAAACAGGGAGCAATAAGTACTCCAAAACAACAAAAAAGAGCAACCCAAGTATGTGAGGTTGGAAAAGAAAAAAATAATATTGGTGGCCATAATCCAGTGGTGAAATCCAATTTTTTTTACCACCAGTTCTGTGGGCGTGGCTTGGTGGGCGTGGAAGGGGAAGGATACTGCAAAATCTCCATTCCCACCCCACTCCAGGGGAAGGATACTGCACGATCCCCATTCCCATCCTACTCTGGGGCCAGCCAGAGGTGGTACTTGCCAGTTCTCCAAACTACTCAAAATTTCCATTACTGATTCTCCAGAACTTGTCAGAACCTGCTGGATTTCACACCTGCCATTGCCATTCCTCCAGTATCTACAACCAGTGCTTGACCAACCCCACCACTGCACCTATTACACACCACCAAATCGCATCTCTGGCTTTCTTGCTCTGGGGAGGAGAGGAAAGCAGGCTAGAAAGTTAAACTATGATGTGTCAACATGCTGTGGTCAGCTCAAGCCCATCCCTAGCTCAACCCAAAATCTGGTCAAGGACAAGTGCACAGGATATCCTAGAAGTACATGGGTAACATTATACTGTGTTAGAGCAGGGATCCCTAACCCTCTACAGCCCGCAGCACAGTAGTGGCTGCGGCCTGTTTGCAACTGGGCCATGCGAGCTATGGGCAAAGCATGCACCTGCTTGCATGAAGCTCCACTTGTGCAAGCAGTGGGCCCTTGCACACATACAAAGCTCCACTCACACAAGCGGAGGGCACTCACACACAAAGCTCCATTCACATGAATGGAGCTTCGGGTGCGAGCACAAGTGCCCTTTGGTCACATGAGTGGA
>WNWU01000125.1:1612301-1762602 GCA_012654045.1 Ptyas mucosa | reverse complement strand
TGGAGCTTCGGGTGCGAGCACAAGTGCCCTTTGGTCACATGAGTGGAGCTTCGGGCAACTGCAAGGGCCCACCACTTGCAGTGGAAGTGGAGCTTTGCAAGCAAGCACAAATGGCCTCCATTCAAGTACTCTCTGCTTACATTCCTTCCACCCCCCCTTCACCCCTTCCACCATCCTGTCAAAACCTATCCTTCCATCCCCCCACTATCCAGGTAAAACTTCTTGGATGAGAAGCAAACTGTCTTCCTTCTCCTCAAGGAAAAAAACAGTCGAGTTGCCTTTTTGAAAAAGCACCTTTGAGACTATTATGATCTGAATGACAGAGAATCTCCATAGACATCCTGTCTTCCTTTCTTTTCCTACTTTCTGAAATGCTTGCACACAGAATAACCGCCTGCATCACGTTTCCTGAGTTCCTTCATTTTTTGTTTTGTAGAGTGGTGCCTAGCACACATTTCTCTTGGTTGCCACCATATTGGCTGCTTACATCGTTGTGCAGTTATGCAGAAACTAAGGCACACCTGAGGGGAGGTGAACCCCACTCCCCACTCCACATTACCAGAATGACCAGATTTCCACTCACAAAATTACAATTGACTGAATGCAAACTGTGGGGAAGACGAATGCCAATCATCTGTGTGCAGCTGTGTAAGCTGAGATCTGTGGAATAATTTATACATTCATTTGGCTGTCAATCTCAACTTAATGCCTCTGGAAGCTAATAACAATTAAAAATTATGCAAAAACATTGAACAATATAAGCATGCAATTAACAGCTGAGGTAAAAAAAAACCCAGCAAATTAATAGAAACATATGGGCTCTGACACAATATTAGGTCTGCAGTGTGGACTTCTCTTTATGGGTAGCAGGCACCCAAAGCACAGCAGGAAAGCTATGAACAACATGGCTAAACCTCTGTGGATGGGATTCCATTCTCCTGTATGAGGTTGGTCATGACAAAGTGAGAAGGGGAAAAGTGAGCAACTGTGTGTGCAATAATACTGAATACCAAGCGCTGGAATTTATGGAGCTTTGTTGAGCACCCAGTAAATCAGTTCACCCCATCTACATGAGTAGCAAGTGACTCAGTGACACCAACCATACAGACAAAATAAACAAAACACAAATCATGTTCAAAAACATTTTGTAGAAGTCTATCAGTGATCTATTGTCTTTGAACCCACAATGTTTCTATTGACCCAAACATTCCCTTGGCTTTATTTGTCATAGCCTCAAAACAACAAAACGTGATGCAGGCGGTTATTCTGTGTGCAAGCATTTCAGAAAGTAGGAAAAGAAAGGGAACTAGGGAGGAGGAAACAATTCCAAAAAGGAAGGCAGATATATGCATCAGTCAACAAGGCTTGCGTTTTCTCACATAGGTGAGAAGCACAAGAACAGTCAATAATTGCAAACCATTGGAATCTGGACTGGAATGTGCTATGTCAGCTTCAACAATGGCTGAGAGTGGCATAGAAGATAGGCAACTTTGACTTGTTATGACCTTAGCTTGACAGCAGTTTCCTGGTCTCCAACTCCTCTTAAGCCTCCTTCAGTTTACTTCACATTACTGTCTTGTAACTGTTTTCCATGTGGATATTGCAGCTTTTGAGTTTAGCAGCTGACCCTTGCCTTATCCGAGTAGCATGAATAAGAATAGCCGCCGCCACGGCCTGTTTAAATACCTATTCATACAATATAACCTTTCTAAGCCCAGGTCTTCCCACCACGCTATTTGAGAGCACTGGCTAAAAGGAGAAGAAGCTGCTTCTTAGTGTGCACCCTTCTTTCGGATGGTGGGCATTACCATTGCACTAGCACTGAGGCAGCAGACAGCAACCAACTTAAGAACTAGAAGCAAAGCAGAGTTCATTTTCCCAACCGCCGGAAGCTGCCTTTCTGTACGCTTGAAAGGATACAGCAGGAAGGTATCCCATTGCTCTATTTTTGCTCTTTCGTCAATAAAGGGAGGACATCGGGGGAACCAATAGCCCCACCCAGTGTCGACTCTATCTACATACCTTCTCCTCCCTTGACTGGAGAGCGCAGCCAATGGACATACGACAAAGGCGTGTTCCAGCTGGCGTGGGTGGATGAGAGAAGAAGCCTGTAAGTGGGGGGCTGACAGGCAGAGAAAACGCTCGTGGTTAGATTTTTGTTATCCATCATGGCATCCAAGTGCCCCAAGTGCGACAAGACTGTCTACTTTGGTGAGTCCTTTTCTCCTTTTTTGCATTATTGTATTTCTCGGAGCTTGTATCTCTCTCTCTCTCTCTCTCTCCTGTATTAGTGTTTTCTAAACCCTGCAATTTAGAGATTTGAGTGCTCTATCCCAGTTGATAGTGATGCTTGGCTGTCTTTTTCAACGACACATTCCGGTTCTCTGTCCTGAGAAACTGCCTTCTGGAGCACCCAGACTATGTAGGAAGAGCTGGGAGGGGTGTCGGCCTTCTTTCCAGGGAGCATTTCATAGCTCAGTTTCTTTCCCCTCTCAAAAGTATCTCTCTGAAATAAATCTTATTGGTTATATTGGAACAAAATATACGATTTGCTGGTTGTGGGACCACAAAGACCAGCCAGTGTAGGTGATAACTCAATTCCCTTTGTTATCTATCATCACTCCTCTCCTCACTTTGAGATATTTTCCAGTTGATGACTGAGATGCCCTTAAAACAAGAACAGATCTCCCTATGGAAGCGCACTATGATTTCCCTAAATCCTTGTGGATTAAGATTAAGGGTTTTTAATTTGCAGAGGATGCAGGTTTTAGAAAAGTTTAGAATTTTTTTTTCTAAAACCAAACAATTCCTCTGTTTCTCTAGTTGCTTCTTCCAAGAAGTTAGGAGTGGTTCAAATTCCCCTCTTCAGCCATTTCCATTTATGCCATCTCAACCCCACCCAAGGCTATTGCTGCATTTCTGTGGTATCCATGTCAGCTTCAGCCATGGTTAAAAAAACAGAATCTCCATTTTCATAACCAATATAATTCTGAATCCCAGAAGTTACAGACAACAGAGAAATATATCATCAAAATATTCTACTTGGAAATTTCTTTAAAATGTATAGCTGGTAGATGTTGCAAACAGAACAGAGTGCTCCAGAAATTCTGCCCAACACATACCGAAAATATTTTTTCTTTTTCTTTTAGGTTTAAAATTTCCCTTCCTTTCCATATTTATTCCAGGGCCTGATAACTACTTTCCAAGAAGAAAACTTTTATCTAAATCAGTTCTGTCTCATATTCAAAGTACATTATTATTTTTCTCACTGAGACTGGTGCTGCTGTTGTTTTAGTAGCACATCTGATCAGTCTCTGTTCTTGTTTAAGATAAAGCATATTAAATGTGAAGCTGCTCCACTAGCAGGACCTACCCAGCTCAACAATTATCTACTGGAACAGAGCTTTGTTTTCATATATGATCTTAAATATTTGAGGGGGCATTGGTTGGAAGGAAATTGTCAACGAAAGCATGAAATCAGTTTGGTCTAGGTGAGTTAAGGCACTTGGCTAGAATGAAGAGACCATGAGGTCAAATCCTGTCTTGGCCATGAAAGTCAACTGGGTTGGGTAACCTCAAACTAGTCACTCTCTCAGCCCAACACACCTCACAGGGTTGTTGTGAGGAAAATAGGAGGAGGAAGGTGTGTTGGATATGTTTGCTGCCTTGAGTTGTTTGTAAAAATAACAAAGGCAGGAAACAAATTCTGTGCAAGTACAGGTGTCTCTGTAAGACAATACTTGGTCATCTTGTTGTACCTTTACAAAAGCATCTGTAACTTCTTTTTGTTGGAAGCAGCTTCTGTGTGAGAAGATGAGAAACATACATGTTTAAGGCAAATTGATGTTTTCTATTATTGCAAAATATATGTTATCCTTAAAAACCAAAAGTGTTCACAGAATGTTTTATAAATATCCTTTATTAAAGTCCTAATTGCCAAAAGCAGGTAGGGAAAACAGTGAGAAATTTGGAGCTCCTATAGTGAACAAGACATTCTGTACATGACATGAAAGTATGGAAATGTTGTAAAAGATCATATTCTCTAGTGTTTAGATATAGGAAAATCTTTGTTCTCAGGGTGGGATTCAGCTGGTTCGGACTGGTTCAGGCGAACCGGTAGTTATGGCCAGCAGCTGGGCCTGCCCACCTGCCCCAGCGCTATCCCGTTTTATAGAGTCACCGTGTTTTTGATGCCTGTTCCTGTGTAAGAATACATCCTTCAATATTTTAATGGCTGTTGCCAAATTCCTATGGGATCATGTCAGTGGTGACATTCAAAATTTTTCCCTACTGGTTCTGTGGGTGTGGCTTGGTGGGGGGGGTTGTTCCTGTGACTGAGTGGGTGTGGCCAACTTGATGTCACTCATGGCCATGCCCACTCAGTCACATGACATCCCCCCCAAAAAGCCATGTCCACAGAACCCGGTAGGAAAAAATGTGTGTATGAGCATGAGAAGGCTCATAGTGAATGCTGTTGCAGAGAGAAGCCGAACTTTTCTCCCTTCATTTACAGTGGAGCTACTGGCCCCCTCCCTCCCAGTTGTCAAAGTACCTGAAAGGGACAGACTGCAGCAGCTCCGCTGTGAATGGAGGGAGAAAAGTTCAGATTCTCTTTGCTGCATTTAACATTGAATTCTGTGGCAGAGAGAATCCGAACTTTTCTCCCTCCATTCACAACAGAGTTGCTGCTCCCTTTATGGTCCCCCCAACCCCCTCCCTCCTGGGAGCTACCTTAAAGGGACAGGCTCAGTGATGGGATTCTACCAGTTCGGACCAGTTCGGGAAAACTGTTTGCTCCGACTTTCAGCTGTGAGTGAACTGGTTCTGTCTTTCTTTGAAGTGGGCCCGCCTGCCTGCCCCTGCCTTATACTTATATTTTTCTGCTTCCAAAGCCCAGCTGATGGGGGCGGCAGAGTGGATTGCCACTCCTCAGCTGTTTTCCTTGCTCTCAGCAACATGGAAGTTCAGTTTTCTTCAAAGTGCACATGAGCAAAGTCTGGCATGCGTGCTCAGCGAACCAGTTGTTAAACCAGTAGGATCCCACTACTGGACAGGCTGCAGCAGCTCCGCTGTGAATGGAGGGAGAAAAGTTCGGATTCTCTTTGCTGCATTTAACATTGAATTCTGTGTCAGAGAGAATCCAAACTTTTCTCCCTCCACTCACAGCAGAGCTGCTGTTCCCTTTATGGCCCCCCCGGCCCCCTCTCTCCCGAGGACTACCTTAAAGGGACAGGCTGCAGCAGCTCCACTGTGAATGGAGGGAGAAAAGTTTGGATTCTCTCTGCTGCATTTAATGTTGGATTCTGTGGAATATTGAGCAGCCAGAAGAGGTGAGCGATGACCAGGCGACTGGGTGGGTGTGGGCGGGGCCAACCAGGGGTGATTTTTACTGGTTCGGTGAACTGATTCAAATGGTCCCTACCAGTTTGCCTGATCCAATCAAATTTTACCCCTGGATCATGTAGGGTCATGGCTGGTTTTATAGGCAAAAGAGAAAATGCTAGGTGTTTGTCTCAGCTAATCATGTCAGTTTGGACTCCTTGCCTATTGCTTATTTAGGATTTCTGGCTGCTCTTTGCTTATAAATAGATTGGCCCAGTCTTTCTGAATGAATACAAATTCTCCATTCCTAAAAACTAGCCTCTTCAAAAGAATAGAATAGAATGACAGACTTGGAAGGGACCTTCTAGTCCAACCCCCTGCTTTGGCAGGAAACCCGGCCTATACCATTTCTGACAAATGGTTATCCAATCCCTTCTTTAAAATTTCCAGGGTTGGAGCACTTACAACTTCTGTGGGCAAGTTGTTCCATTGATTAATTGTTCTAACTGTCAGGAAATTTCTCCTTAGTTCTAGGTTGCTTCTCTCCTTGATTAGTTTCCACCCATTGCTTCTTGTCCTGCCCTCAGGCTTTGGAGAATAGCTTGACTCCCTCTTCCTTGTGGCAGCCCCTGATATATTGGAACACTGTTATCATGTCACCCCTAGTCCTTCTTTTCATTAAACTAGGCATACCCAATTCCAGCAACTGTTCTTATATAAAGAACCTCCAAACTCTCCAAATCTTTGTTGCTCTTCTCTGCACTCTGCACTCTTTCTAGAGTCTCAACATCTTTTTTACATCATAGCAATCAAAACTGAATGCAGTATTCCATTGAGGCCTTACCAAGGCATTATAAAGTGGTATTAAAACTTCATGTGATCTTGATTCTATCCCTCTGTTTATGCAGTCTAGAACTGTGTTGGCTTTTTTGGCAGCTGCAGCACATGCTAGCTCATTTTTAAATGATTGTCCACTAGGACTCCAAGATCCCTCTCACAGTTGCTACTATACCACATATATTGTACCTGTGTGTGTTGTTTTTCTTGCCTAAATGTAGAACCTTATTTTTTTCACCATTGAATTTCATTTTGTTAGATAGAGCCCAATGTTCAAGTCAGTCAAGATTCTTCTGTATCTTGAGCCTATCTTCTGGAGCGTTGTCTATTCCTGCTAGCTTGGTGTCATCTGCAAATTTGATGAGTTCCCCATCTATCCCCTCATCTAAATCATTGATGAAAATGTTGAAGAGTACTAGGCCTAAAACAGAGCCTTGGGGTACCCCACTGCATACATCTCTCCATGTAGCTGCAGTTCTATTGAGGATTTACATGTTGAATGCGGTTGGTCAGACAATTATGAATCTTATCTGGTGATGATGATGCTTAACCCACATTTTTCTACCTTATCAAGTAGTAGGTTATGGTCTACTTTATCAAATGCCTTACTGAAATCCAAGTAAATTATATCCACAGCATTCCTCTGGTCCACTAATGAAGGATATGCTGGCCCATCTGGTGAAGGGGAGAAATTTTTCTAAACTAGACTTGTGGGAGGCTTATTACTGGATCAGGATCCGAGAATGGGACGAATGGAAAACAGCATTTAATTATCTGCTAGGATGTTTTCAGTTCAAGATTTTGCCATTTGGACTTCAAAGGGCTCCTGCCGTTTTCACACAGGTCATTAATGAGGTGCTGCATGAGCACTTTTTGTGGTTTACCTTGATGATATATTGATGTATACTGAAACTAAGACACAATATGTTAAATTGGTGCTGGATGTTTTGAAGAAATTAAGGGCAGCTAAGTTGTTTGCCAAACTCTCCAAATGTGATTTTCAGATAAAATATATTATCTAGGGTATCTGCCAAGTGGCATTTGAAAAAACTCTTTTCAGCTGAACCTGTATTAAAACACCGAAACCCAGAGAAATCATTTGTAATCCAGGCTGATGCCAGCAATATGGCCATCAGTGCGGTTTTTCTCCAAGAGAATGAAATAGGCAAATTACAACCATGTGCATACACCTCTAGGAAGTTAACTGAAACTAAACAGAGATGGGCAATATGGGAAAAGGAGGCTTTTGCAATTAGTTGGACTTCTGGTTTGGCATTGCTGCGAGACAGACATAGGGAGCGGGGCTCCGGGAACCTAGGAGGGCCCTTAAGGGGCTAAAGTCACCCTGTAGGGTTGACGAAGAAAGGAGGGGCACCTTGCAGGTCACGGAGAGAGGCAACTATCCTGCTTGATCCGTGGCTTTCCCTTCCATCCAAAAACGAAGAAAGAAATGTGTAGTAGCACTTCATGAACAGTGGACTGGAACTGGATGAGGTGATTTTCAACTTCTATACTAGAGATCTAACCCTAAAGAAAAGAAACTTCGAAAAGAAGGAGGAATAAATTTTGAGACTTTGAAGATTGCTAAGTAGAGTGGCTTACAAAACCTGGAATTATCATTGAAATTAAAGAGTTGACTACATGGCTTATGAAGACATGGGGAAACCTGATAGATCACCTAGGATTATAATGGTTGTCTGATAACTACATAAAGAGGCGAAAGAAGGGGAAAAAGACTTTTTGGAGAACTTGGATGGAGTAAACTGGTGGAGGACTATTAGGAACTATAAATATTGTGTATCTTGTGGAATAATTTGGGGACTGAGTAAATTGTTTTAATACTGACTTTTGATGTTTGAGACCTTGGTAGTTTATTAAGTAACCTTTTGACTCACCAAAATAAGACAAAATGCTTCATCAGGGAAAAAGAAGTGTATTTCAAAATGAAATATTATTGATGTTTCAAAGTATTCATGAAACTATAACAAACAACTATAAGGAGATAAAGTACTTGATACATGATATAGTTGTGAGACCAGAAAATGTTCAGCAAATGACAATGAAAAATGAACAGGAAACCCAGGAAATAGAGGAGAAAATAGAAAAAACAGAGGGAAGGATAGAGCAGATAAAACAATAAATGAATCCAAAAGACAAGGAGAGAAAGAGATAATTAAAATGGATGAAATAGATCAGATACATTAAGAGATCAAAAAACAGAACTGGATAAACAGAGATTCCTGAAGTGAGTTAGAGATACTGATAGGCATAGTGAAGGTTTGGCAGTGAGAGGTAGAGATAGAGGAAACATTTAGATGAAACAAGAATGATGTATGGAGATACAAAATCCCAAGGGAGGAGTATGGAAAACATGCCAAAAAATCAACAAGAATTGAAATACTAAAATGGGCAAGAGATGATGGATAGAAATAGAATACCTATAAATATAAGATTTGGTCTATTATGAAATAGAAATTAGGTAGAAATTAGGGGGAAAATATTATTATGCATAATTCTATATAATATTTTAAAATCAGTATGTAGATGAAAGGATCAGAAGTTGAAAGGTGATTATATTATGTACACTTCAACATTATGGTTATTAGTATCGTGTATTAAAATACTGAATAATTAAATGGTGAAGGATTATATACATGGTGGAGCAAATACTAAAATGTTAACCACTTTAATTGTAATATTTATAATATTATAATGATGTGTGTATGACTAAATTTATCAAAATTATCACTATTATCTGGTTTTAAAATTAACAATATCCAGATGCCACACTGTTCATGTATTCAATACCTATATGTATATTTAAAAAGTCATAAAGAGACCATAGTTCCCCACCATCTGTGATTCTAGATTCACAGATGAGAGAAAGAAAGGAGGGGGGGGAGAGAGATGGAAAATGCTGCAGATATGAATCCTATTTATTTATGTCCTTTATAGAATTGTGAGAAGGCTGCCTACATGCAGTCTAGTTTATGTAAAATTGGGAATTATTGAATGCCAAAACAAAACAAGGTAAAGGTTCCGCTCGGACATATGTGCTAGTTATTCCCGACTCTAGGGGGCAGTGCTCATCTCTGTTTCAAAGCCGAAGAGCCAGCACTGTCCGAAGACATCTCCGTGATCATGTGGCCAGCATGACTAAATGCCAAAGGTGCATGGAACGCTGTTATCTTTCCACCAAAGGTGGACCCTATTTTTCTACTTGCATTTTTTATGTGCTTTCAAACTGCTAGATTGGCAAAAGCTGGAACAAGTAACAGGAGCTCACCCCGTTACATGACATTAGGGATTCGAACCACTGAACTGCCGACCTTTCTATTGACAAGCTCAACATCTTAGCCACTGAGCCACCTCATCCCTGTGCTAGCAGTAACGACAGCAAAAAGTCCTATTGCAATATCAACAAGCTCAACAATACTGTATGAATTTAAAACTTGCTACATTTTTGTAATTCTTCAAACTGGCAATATTACACCTCTTTTACAATTTCAAACAATAATCTTTATTCTGTCTACTGCAGCAGGAAAAAAACCCTTGTGTCCTGAACATGCTATTGGCAACATTGTGTTGAACTCCCTTTCTGTGGAAATATGCTTAGTTTTTATGTCTATGAACCTAAATCAGTTTTCTTCTATGAACACCTAATGTTTCATAGAACTATCCTACATATTATGGTCTTCTTTATTCCTGAGTTTAATGAAACAGGGAAACATTTTCATTGTTGTTGAAGTGAAAGCCTGCTTCAGAGTAAGTAGTAGTAGTTAAGGAGCTTCTATTTTTTAACAAATTCATCTGACATTCTTCATTCCTTATGATTGTGAGTACTGCTGTCTTCTCTATCATTGCTGTGTGTGTTTCCTTATTACACAACCAGGTGCTAGCTTTGCCTGAGAGTTACCAGGATAATTAAAGACTGAATGTATTGTTTCCTGGATGAATTTTTAAAAAAATATTTGTGCCCTCCTATGCAACAAACTACTTGCATAATAGCAGGCAAGAAGATGAAAAATGTCAAATAGGAGTCTGTGTATACATGTTTTGTTAGTTTCGATGGTATTCAGTCTATGATGCCACTATGATAGATCCATCAAGATAAAATGAAAATAAGAGATGTGCTTATAATAAGAGAAGAATTGTGTTGCTTAATTGAATTCCTCTGAAAACTACTTTTCTTTAGATAATATTTTCCTATTTAGATGCTTTCTTAGAGATATGTATTACTCACTTGTTAGATTTACATTTTCATTTTTCTTCAGGAACTCAAGACAGCTAAGTATCTTGCTTCATTTTATCCCCACAACAGTCCTGTGAGTTAATTGGGCTGAGAGATAATGACTGTCCAAAAGTTACCAAGCAAGATTCCATTATCAGTCAAGATCAGAGTCAAATTATGCAATATCAAAAAAAAGTACCACCAAGTTTGATACCACCCAAATCCATTCCATGTATGCAACTGAGCTTAAAAATAGGTTTGAACTACTGGACATTGCTGAGAAGATAGTTAACGAATTATGACAAGAAATTCAGTTGACCATCATTGAAATAACAGTTGAACAAATTTTATACAAGAAAAGTGTCAAGTCTGAATCGCTTTTGAACCATTTGAACACTATTCAACTTGCCAACGAACTGGGGGGAGGGAAGGGTGTGAAGGAATGCAGATGATCCAAGAATAGACTGTGTGAGCCAAGAACCCAGCAAGTTCACTAATGCAGGTGTCCAACAAAGAAATGAATTGTTCTCAAAATGAAAAACTGATTCTTAATTGGACAGCGTGATCAATATGGGTGGGAAGAAGGGGAAACTAATGTTTAACTACCATATTTTCCCCAGAATAAGACCCACCCTGAAAACAAGCCCTAGCCTGATTTTTTGGGGTGGGACTAATATAAGCCCTACCCTGAAAATAAGCCCATGGGGATGGGCATGGCCAGCACAAGAGGCGGCGAGTTACACGGGATGTAGACACAGATACAGACAGTGATAAAGATTTTAAGAGAAGAATATGGGAGGCAAGTTAAAAAAAGAATAAGTATTAAAATATTGATGCGGCAAGAGATGTTCAGGGTGACCCGCTCCCTGCTTCAACTGGGAGTGCGGGAGGATCCCTTGGAGGGCAGGGCTGAGGATTTTGGACAATATCTGTATGACAAAATCGCTCAAATCCGGGGGGATTTGGACTCTGACTGGGTAGATCTGGGCAGAGTGATGAGGAATAGTCTTGAGAACGTTATCTGGGAAGAGTTTGACTCTGTGACTCCGGATGACGTGGACAAGATTTTGGGGAGACTCAATGTGACCACATGTTTACTGGACCTGTGTCCCTCCTGGTTAGTACTGGCTTCCCGGGACGTTACACGAGGCTGGCTCCAGGGAATTATCAATGCTTCGTTGAGTGAGGGTTACTTCCCCGCTGCCTTGAAAGAGGCGGTGGTGAGGCCTCTCCTCAAGAAGCCGTCCCTGGACCCGGCAGTACTGGCCAACTATCGTCCTGTTTCCAACCTTCGCCACAAAGCAAAGTTGTTGAGAGTGTGGTTGCACAACAGTTTCCACAATTCCTGGAGGAAATGTCTTATCTAGATCTGTTCCAGTCGGGTTTCAGGCCTGGGCACAGCACAGAAACGGCATTGGTCGCATTGGTTGATGATCTCTGGAGGGCTCGGGACAGGAGTTGCTCCTCTGTTCTAGCCCTGTTAGACCTCTCAGCGGCTTTTGATACCATCGACCATGGTATCATGCTGCACCGGTTGGAAGAGTTGGGGATGGGGGGGCACCATGTTAAGGTGGTTCTTTCTCTCTGATCGGTCGCAGTTTGTGTTGGCAGGGGGGCAGAGATCGACCTCGAGGCCTCTCATTTGTGGAATGCCTCAGGGGTTGGTCCTCTCGCCCTTCCTGTTCAACATTTATGTGAAGCCACTGGGTGAGATCATCCGTGGCTTTGGGGTGAAGTACCACCAGTACGCTGATGACACTCAGCTATACATCTCCACCCCAGGCCACCCCAACGATGCCCTTGAAGTGATGTCTCAGTGCCTGGAGGCTGTGTGGATCTGGATGGGGAGGAACAGGCTCAAGCTCAACCCTTCCAAGACTGAGTGGCTGTGGTTCCCGGCATTCCGATCTAGTCAGCTGACTCCATCACTGACTATTGGGGGCGAGTCTCTGGCCCCCGCGGAGAGGGCGCGCAATCTGGGTGTCCTCCTGGATATGCAGCTGTCCTTGGAGGAACATCTGACGGCTGTAGCCAGGGGGACATTTTGTCAGGTTCACCTGATTCGCCAGTTGCGCCCCTTTCTTGATCGGGATTCCATGTGCACAATCACTCACGCCCTCGTAACCTCTCGCCTGGAGTACTGTAACGCTCTACATGGGGCTCCCCTTGAAGAGCACCTGGAGGCTCCAACTGGTCCAGAATGCGGCCACGCGGGTAGTTATGGGAACTACATGGCGCTCCCACATAACACCGCTCCTGCGTGAGCTGCACTGGCTCCCAGTGGTCTTCCGGGTGCGCTTCAAGGTGTTGGTTACCACGTTTAAAGCGCTCCATGGCATAGGACCTAGTTACCTTCGAGACCGCCTGCTGCCACCAACAACCTCCCAACGACTCGTGTGCTCCCACAGAGAGGACCTCCTCGGGGTGCCATCAGCCAAACAATGTAGTAAAACTACTCTCTGGAATCAGCTGCCCCCAGAGATAAGGAGAATCCAAGACCTCAGTGCCTTCCGCTGTGCCCTTAAAACTTTCTTTTTTCAGCAAGCCGGGCTGGCTTAACAAATTCTTTTAATAATTTTAATTGGTTTGTCTTTTTAAAATTGGGGCCAAACAGAGATATTTTTAAATTGTTTTTAATGTTTGTATTATATGTTTTTATTTGGCTGTACACCGCCCTGAGTCCTCAGGGAGAAGGGCGGTATATAAATTATAAATAAATAAATAAATAAATAAATAAATAAATAAATAAGAAAGATGATGGATAGAAAGTGGAAAGGAAATAGAAGAAGGGAAAGAGAAGAAAGAAAAATCCTCTTTTTTCTTTTTCTTTCCTTTTTTTATAATGGTGGCATAAGGAAAATTTAGAATAGACAAGCTTAAACAATATTGTGATTGGTAAACGCTGAGCAATTAAATAATGATATTTTATATCTTTATATCATTATATCATTATCAATATAATATATTGATATATATTTTAATATAAACATGTATTAATATTAGAATCATAAATATTGGATAAAAGCAAGAATATGAACAGTTATTTAAACATACAAAATAATATTGTGATTGGCATTAGAATAATATATTGAAATATTGAATAATGAAATAATGAAGGATAAATAATGACTAATAAAATGAAACATATTTTAATACTGGTATAAACAGGTGTCTTAATAGTGGAAATATAGATTGGATGAATGTAAAGAATATGAATAGAATTAATTCGTGATTGGTATTAGAATTGTATATTTAAATATTGAACAATGAAATAATGAAGGATAGTATTGTAATACAAAGGGAATGTCTTTTAATATAATGGTCACATGAATATAAGTTAGAATAAAGACAAATAAGAGAAAGGGGGAATATTAGTATACATATTTTTATAAGATAAGATAAGTGTAATGATAAGAGAGAGGTTTAGAAATTGAATAGCAGTAGTATGTATGTTTAAACAATATGAAATAAGGAAAGATTATAATTGGATGTAAATGTGTATTACTATTAGAAATATATAAACTGGATGAATGTGATAACTATGATTAATAGTATTATTTTATTTGTACTGAAATGTATGGCACCCAGATGTCACACTCTTCACACATTGATATGTATATGTAATATAAAATAAAAAACTTGATTTAAAAAAAGGAACTGATACTTTTCCTATGGGGCCCCATTTTCATCCTCACTGGGTCAGTAATGAACGTGATGCCCCTCCCCCCATGCTATCCATCTAGCTAGAAGAATGCTATTGGGGGTTTCAGTTCCCTGAGATGCACCCCCAATTTCTCCACTATGCCAGGGTTGACTAGGCACCTGGTGCACCCAGAGTCCAGTATGGTGGCCAAATACCTTTGCACCCTGAGGAAACTAGTTCTACTTGGATAGTTACTGGTATTATGGTGTGATTTATCAGCCGGTTATTGTCTCTTCTGCTGCCGCTCTGTACTAGTCTTGGGATCCTTGATCAGAGTTCCTTCACCCTCGCTGAGAGAGGGGAACTCTACAACCTCCATTCCTCCAAGTGTTGTCTTTTTGGGCTTGGAGGGGCCCTTTCCGTTCCCTTTGGTTCCCTTGAGGCAGTCAGCAGCCTGATGACCCTCACTCAGGGCCACAGTGGCGAAGGCTAGAGTTTCATTTGCCTGGCTTTGAAGACTCCAGTTTTTCTGGCCCAAATGACTGTCAGTGTTTTCAGTTGGTAGAGGCATGGTACCTGGCCAGGCCAATTTCTACCTCGTCTACCAGAACATACCAACATAACAAAGGGGGTTTGGGGTGCCCCTTTTGATAGGCAGGTGTAGAATACTTTGTTGGCCAATCCCTCTTTGAAGCACTTGATCAGGCCAAGGTTTGGAACTCTTAAATGTAGACTGTGATGGGCTGTTTTCTTTACTTGATGGTTTTGATCCTGATCTAGGCTTTCTGGTTGGCAAGTGGATCCTCAAACTGCTTCTTCAAGGCAGCTGTAAATCTGTCAAAATGGCACAATTTCACAGGGTCATCATCATGGAGTGCAAACCAGCCACTCTGCAGCCTCTCCCTCGAAGGCCATGGTGACACACTGCACTCTGGCCAAGTCAGATTTTACTCCTAGCACCAGTGGATGGTGATTCCCCCTCCCAGGAAGACTGGCTCAGGCAGTGCCTGAGCCGGTTAGGCAGCAGCTGGATGGGCTGCTGCCACCTTGGTCTGCTGCACCGATGGTGGATCTGGCCACTCTGGGAGGTCTTCCGCTGTCAGCTTGTCAAAGGTCTCTCTCAGAAAATCGATTGCCTGCTCAAGTGCCACTGTATGGGTGTCTGGTTTTCCAGCATGGCCTCACATGGCTTGGTGGAGTGCCAAGCTTGGGATCAGCTCAGTAAGCTAAGAGTTACTCTGGGAGGAGATTTATCCCAATCCTCCAATCTCCTGACTGATTGATTACCAAGCTTTTGGTCAGCTGCTTGCTTCTAGAGGGAGTCTCCGCTTATTCTTCTAGCCTGGATTACTCCTCACTGTCCCTTGGTCTCAAAGCAGCCTCCTACCAGGTCTCCATCTCCTCCTGCTCTCCTCCATGGTCTAACATCTCTTGCATGATCCCCGCGGTAGAGGCAATTCTCTGGGTAGACCGTTACTGCAGATCTGGCTTAATATTGGACTTGTCCCAACTTGGTCATTTAGCAAGAAAGAACCTTCGACTGTGTTCGTAGTGAAAGGTATATTTTATTAAAGCCAAGTGTTTACAACATAGGAAAAGCCAATCTGAGGTTGGAGCGCAAAAACTGCCTACGTTGCGTTGCATTGCTGCCTGCAGAGACACAGACAAACAGAGCAAAATTCATTGAAGATGTTCCCTCTCTGGCCAGCCCCTGGGATGCTCAACATGCTCACCCCTGGGAATAAATCAGATGCTTCACTGGAGAAACTGCCCCACGCCAGCCCAGGCTTCCTAAATCTCTCACTCCCCAGATCGTCGTCCTCATGAAGAAAGCCCAACCTGACGCAAACACTGCCTCCAGCCACCTCTTCTTCTTGGTGAAACTCCTCTTTGAAAGGACAATCTGCAGGTGGAGGGGGGAGATTTCCTGCACATCGGCAGCAGGGTCTCCTCACAGGGCTTCTTCTGATGTTCCAGGTGTATGGATTCCCATGCCTTCCTTTATGGGATGTCACTTTGCATCTGCATATGGTATTCACAATAAAAGCTTGGAATGGGGCATTTTTGCAATGGCTTGAAAATGGGGAGGGGGGATTTTCCTGCCTCTCACCCTGTTCTGAAGCTCAGCACAGACTGAGAACAGGATAAGAGGCAAAATCCCCCCTCCCCATTTTCAAGCCGTTTGCAAAAATGCGCCATTCTGAGCCTTCAGCATATTCCAGGATTGCAACATTGAAGGCTCAGAATGGGGCATTTTTACAACAACTTGATATTCAGGAGATTTTCCTCCCTCTCGCCCTGTTCTGAAGGAAAGGACGGTGTGTGTGTGTGTGTGTGAGAGAGAGAGAGAGAGATCCCTACCCCCCCCCCACCACCACCCAAGGCAGCCACATTCCTCCACTAACTTGCTTTCCTGCTCCATTCTCCACTGCCACGTGTAGGGCAAGAAAGGTAGTCTGTGGGACTACCGGTACTTCCAATTTTGCAAGAATTATTATTATTTTTTTGTGAGAAGTTGGAAGGTCTGAATTTCTGGTATTTTTTTTACCATAGCCACACAGACTACTTTTCTTGTCCTGCATGTGCAGCGGAGAACGGAGTTGGAAAGCAGGTTAGTGAAGGATGTGGTTGTCTTGGAGGGGATGGGGGGGATGAGGAACGTGTGTATGTGTGTGTGAGAGAGAAACGATCCAACCTCGGAGAGTTACCGTATACCTATCTCTCTCACACTCACAAACACACACAGAGGTTCGCAGGAGCTCTTCGCCCTCCTGGCAGCGCTGCTCTCAGCCACCCTGCTGGGCTGCTCCTGCCTGGTGAGGAATGAGTTGGCTGAGATCTATAACCTCTGGAGTGGCCCACCCTGCTGCCGGCCTGCCAGGGCCCCTTGCCAGAAGCTACTGGCTGCTGAGCACCTTCCTGCAGGTCTGCTTGGTGCTGCAGGCTCCAGGCTATGAGCTGTTTGGTGGCCAGCCAGCAAACACGGCAGGCGGAGACCAGGGTGCACAGAGAATTTGGTTCAATATGGCCACAGGCAAGCAGGGGGAGGGACAGAGAGGGTGGGGCTGGTGGGCTTGCTGCCTCCTGCACCTTAAAAGCAATAAGACCTCCCCGAAAATAAGGCCAAGCCCTTATTTGGGGGGTCAAAAGAAAATAAGACCCTGTCTTATTTTTGGGGAAACATGGTATAATCTGATACCTAGAATCTACATGCACTTTGCATGTAAACATGTATGCCAGTTTTTAACAGCACACAGAACAAATTCCTTCTGCCAAGTGCAGATTCTTCAAGCATATTTACAAGAAAGTCTTAACACATTAACAGATTATTTACATGATTTATAAAATTGTATGCCTCTATTCATTTTGTTAAAAGTTGTTCATACATTCATATAGTTACTCATCCAAACAAATCTCTTTTGGAACAACATAGCCTCCTTTTTAGAATTATTTGGTGATAGAAAAGCGTAGATGTTATATCTCAATTTCTAATCTTTTATATTTTCATTTCTAATCTTTGGTATTTTCACATTTCACATTTCATAATGGAAAAATAATTTGATGGGAATTGCTTGATAGGATAGGAAGCAATTTTAATCTGAATAACCTCACATAGAAAAATATATATAGAAGTACCAATTATGTGGAGTAAACTTTTTAAAGTTTAGAATCTGGGTTATCTGTTTCAAGACCTGTCTTGTCTCTGAAATAACCAAGCCAAACCTATTTCTTCCTTTGATTGACAATTCGTAAATATTCTTTCATTGCTCTCAAGCCCACCCCATTCTCACAATTTTTATTATGTTATGATATTTCAGAATTATTTATAAGTACCTCTCCTGTAAAAAAAAACCCTTTTGAAAGGGAAATAACTAGACAGAATGAAGCATTTTAGAAAAAAGTCCACATCCCAAGCCAGGGCTTGATTCATCCATCTTCCTCTTAGATTTCTTTGAAACTGCAAACTATGTCTATGTTTCAGCTGGCTGTTAAATGTTAAAGGAGAGAAGCAAAACTTAGCTTGAATCAAATCTTCTGGGAACATAGAAATCATTTAAAGCAGCTTTAAGCTTGTGTTTCCTGAGGATTTATCTTACTTTCCTCAGTGGAAAGCAAATCAGTGTGCCTTAGTTTATCATTTACAACAATGATGCCAAATTGTCTTTTCTTTTACTTTTTTCTGCTGTTCATCCACCCAGAGAAGGAATGTTTGGGATAGAAAATAGAACATTTTTGTGTCATTTTGGAACTGTAACACCCAGTATGAAATATTTTTCTGTTTGTTGACTAGCTCAGTTAGTTTCCTCTCTAAAGAGAACATTGTGTTTCTGTTCTGGCATGGTTATCACCAGACCTGGGTGTGGGACATTACATCATTGCTGCTTCCTAAATGGCAGACTGAATACTAAAATATGCTTTATGTTTGGATTTTATCCCACATTCCTAGGGCGTTTTCCTGATTGCCCAATAAGTACTGCCCAATAAGTACATGTTTTCCTTCATGTCTTTTATTTCTGAGGGCACACCATTAACTCTACTCTAGTTTTTCCTACTGATTTTTATGATATTTTTCAACTTACCAGCCTAGACTATAGACTTAGTGTTCTTGAAAAAACCAATCACACTTTTACTGTATGCTTTACACAAACAGCAAGAAAACTAGGACAGAAATATTTTGTAAAGTAAAATTTTGCATTAAAAACCAAAGGTACAAATACCAATTTGGTGAAACCTGGCTCCAAAACAGTTACTGTGAGAGGGACCTTGGAGTCTTAGTGGACGATCACTTAAACATGAGTCAGCAGTGTGCAGCAGCAGCCAAAAAAAGCTAATACAATCCTTGATATAAACAGAGGCATAGAATCAAAATCACATGAAGTATTAGTTCCACTTTATAAAGCTTGGTAAGACCACACCTGGAATAGTGCATCCACCACATTACAAAAAAAGATGTTGAGACTTTGGAAAAAGTGCAAAGAAGATCAACTAAGATGATTAAAAGCCTAGAGACAAACATGAAGAACGAGGATTGGGTTTGGCTAGTCTACAGAAAAGAAGGACTAGGCTGGACATGATAGCAGTATTCCAGTATTTGAGAGGCTGCCACAAAGAAGAGGGGGTCAGTTTATTTTCCAAAACACCAGAGGGCAGGACAAGAAACAATGGATGGAAACTAATCAAGGAGAGAAGCAACCTGGAATTGAGGAGAAACTTCCTAACGGTGAGGACAATTAACCAATTTAACGGAGATGCAGAGACAGACATCAAATGCTGCATTGGAAAAGCAACAGCTGTTTTCCTTAACCTTGATTGTTTTCTTTTTCAGCAATTCTGTTGCAGATTTGATGGCATCTTTGGGATCATTGTCCTGTGCATGACCCAATGTGCCCAAGCTTAGCTCAGTGGTGGGTTGCTACCGGTTCGCACCGGTTCGGGTTCGGGAGAACTGGTAGTAAAAAATTTTAGTTGCTTGGAGAACCGGTAGCAATGGCTGGCTGGCCATGCCCCTGAACCAGTCACCTGGTCGCCCGGTCGCCGCTTCCTCGCCCCGGCCACCATGTTCGCCGCCGCCATGTTCTTCACGCATGCGCATCCCATTGCCTTGCAATTTAAATGCGATGTGTGCATACATGAAGAACATGGTGATGGCAGCAGCTTGCCTTCAGAGAAAGCTGCTGGCAAAGAAGCCTTTTCAGAGGCTTCTTTCCCAGCCGCTTTCCAGCAGCAGTGGCTGGCTGGGGGCTGCCGAAAACTCCGATTAGCTTGCTTTCCTGACTCCGGACCAGCTGCAGTGGAAGGTAAGCAGCCGAACAAAGAAGCGGTGGTGGGGGAGGAAGGCAGGCAAGTGGGCCTGGTCACCGGACCGCGGGGAAGGGCGCATGGAAGGCAGGCAAGCATGTCAGGGCTGCCCGGCCATAGGGAAGGGAGCTAGGAGCTCCCCTCCTTTCCCTGCGGCCTGGCATGCTTGCCTCCCTTCCAAGTGGCCTTCCCATGCCTTTGCCTTCCGAGGTCAGGTCACACATGCAGTCCATGATGGGAGACATGCCGTTTTCGGCCTGGCCTGGCCTGGCGTAGCCAGAGGGTGGGTGGGCAGCCCTTCGGGGAGATGGAGCCATTGCGCTGGGGTTGAGAGGTGTGGCGGCAGTGGTGGTTTTGCAGGAGGGCGAGCAGATTTCCAGTGCTGCTGCACATGTGCACTGCATGTGAAGGGAGGCTGACACCAGAAAAGCTGTGCAGAAAAACTTCCTGGGCATTCCGGGATGCCCCGTCACCACCGCCGCTGCCTGCTGTGGCAAAAGCAGCATAGGAAAAGTTCCTGGGCATTCTGGGATGGCCCACCGCTGCCGCCACTGCCTGCTGTGGCAAAAACCGTACAGGAAAACTTCCCGGGTGTTCCGGAACGCCCCGCTGCTGCCGCCTGAAGCTCCCGTTTCAGCCCCCACCCCCACCTGCCACAGCCTGAAGCTCCTGTTTTGGGTGCTGCTGGCTCTGCTGTTGTTGCTGCCGCCACCGCCAGGTGCTTTTTCTTGGGCCTCCCAGTCTCACTCTCCTAGACTTTGAAGGAGAGAGGGAGAGAGAGAAAGAAAGAGAGAGAAAAAGACACTAAAGAAAATGAGAGGAAGGGAGAGGCAAGAAAGAAAAAGAAAGAGACAAAGAAAGAGAAAGAAAGAAGGAAAGAGGAAGGGAGAGGGAGAAAAGAAAGAATGAAGGAAAAGAGACAAAGAAAAAAGAAAGAAAAAAGAGAAAGGAAGGAAGGGAGAGACAAAGAAAGAAAAAGTAAGAGACAAAGAAAGAAAGAGAAAGAAAGAAGGAAGGAAAGAGGAAGGGAGAGAGAGAGAAAAGAACGAATGAAATGAAAAGGAAGAGAGAGACAAAAAAAAAAGAAAGAAAGAAAGAAAGAAAGAAAGAAAGAAAGAAAAGGAGAGAAAGAAGGAAAGGAAGGGAGAGAGTGAAAAGAAAAAGAAAGAAAGAAAGAAAGGAGAGAAAGAAGGAAAGGAAGGGAGAGAGTGAAAAGAAAAAGAAAGAAAGAAAGAAAGAAAGAAAGAAAGAAAGAAAGAAAGAAAGAAAGAACCACAAACCCTGGCACTAGACGTGGCTTCAGAAGATGCTTTGAAACAGGACAGCAATCTAGGGCTGGAAGGGACCTTAGAGGCCATCTAGTCCAACCCCTTGCTCCAGCAGGAAACCTTACATCGCCTGGATTATTTTGGTGCCTCTAACAGAGGAAAATTGCCAGAAAGGAGAAGGAGTTTACTAGGACAAGGCTTAAATGCAGAGGAAGGCAGAGATAGTCCTTGTCTTATGACCAGAATTGAGCCCAAAATTTTGGTTGCTAAGCAAGAGCGTTGTTAAGTGAGTTTCACCACATTTTACTCAATCCATGAGCTCTCCTGGCTCTAACAGTCATGTGCAGGCTAGAGAAGTAAATCTGAAGGTGTGTGTAATGTTCTAAATGTACAGAAGTTATTTATTTATTTATTTATTCATTCATTCATTCATTCATTCATTCATTTATAATAGATACTGTTCCTTTTCCCTCTGCATGTTTGCTATCAACATTGGCAAAGTAAATTAAAGTTCACAATTCATATCTATGCCCAAAAAGTTTACATTGTTAAGGAAATATGAGGAAAAATATCTCACGATCCAAACTGTTTTGCTTTGAGTCCATTTTCAATTGATTCTGAAAATAATTCGCCAGCAACACATTTTAGTTTATGGGGTTCATTTTCATAAAACCCTGGCTTGATTCTCTTTTGTATCAGCATGCCTGTTTGATGACTCATTTGTGTGGAATTTGCCTTCAATGGAATTTCTCTGCTGAGAGGTCTTTATTTTTGTTATAGGAATTTATTTTTAAATGCAAACTACTCCCAAAAGAGAAATGGTGCTTGCTTTTTAAAAAATATGTGAGCCTATAGGGTTATTTGGACATTTATTCTTTTTTGAGTTTGCTTTTGGAAATTAAACTCCTGTACTTGTTCTAGGAAAAATCTTGAATTTTCTTTTACCTGAACAAAATTAATAATCCTTCTATATTCCACAGGCATAGTATGGAGTAGAATATCAATTTAGCTCCCTAGGCAATTTTGCATCTTGTAGTTCCAGTTCTTTTACTATTCCTAAGTAGAAGCTGATACATGTTAGGAAGATGTAAGGTATATCTTTAAATACTTTATTACCCAAGTGAAACAGAATAAAAGAATAACAGTCGGAAGGGACCTCGGAGGTCTTCTAGTCCAACCCACTGCCTAGACAGGAAACCGTACACCACTTCAGACAAATGGTTATCCAAAACTTCTTAAAAACTTCCAGTGTTGGAGCATTCAATTTCTGGAGGCAAGTTGTCCACTGATTAATTGTTCTAATTGTCAAGAAATTTCTCCTTAGTTCTAGGTTGCTTCTCTCCTTGATTAGTTTCCACCCATTACTTCTTGTCCTGTCTCAAGTGCTTTGGAGAATAGCTTGACTCCCTCTTCTTTGTGGCAACCCCTGAGATATTGGAACACTGCTATCATGTCTCCCCTAATCCTTTTCATTAAACTAGACAGTTTAATGAACCTGCAACCGTTCTTTATATGTTTTAGCTTCTTTGTAGCTCTTCTCTGCACTCTTTCTAGAGTCTCCACATCTTTTTTACATCGTGGTGACCAAAACTGGATGCAGTATACCAAGTGTGGCATTATAAAGTGGTATTAACACTTCATGTGATCTTGATTCTATCCCTCTGTTTATGCAGCTTAGAACTGTGTTGGCTTTTTTGACAGTTGCTGCACACTACTGGCTCATATTTAAATTGATCATTACGTCCATTAGGATTCCAAGATTCCTCTCACAGTTACTACTATTGACCGAGGTACCACATTGTACCTGTGCATTTTATTTTTCTTGCCAACCGTCAATCAGCTGCTCGGCAGTGAAGGCTCCAGTGTTTCCTGGTGGCGGCAGCAGCAGCTCAACTCAGTTGACTGGTGGTGGATTGAACAGAGCAGAGCCTTGATGAGCCATGTGCTGGGGCTGCGATAATATGTTGAAGCTGACCAAGCTGTTTGCTGTTTGCTGCAAGAACACTAGCCAGATGAATACCGGATGGATGCTGGGAGGCAGAGGCAGGGTTTTTTTTCTTGTTTTCCTCCTCTAAAGCTAATGTGCATTTTATGGTGCGGTGTGTCTTATATTGTGAAAAATATGGTATAATAAATGAAATGGTGACACTGTGAGGCAGAATTAAATAGTTATCTCAGGCAACTAATTGTGAGGTCATGAAAAGGCAAGCAATGTGTTGATTATTTAAATGGTTAGCATATGTTTACTGAGGGAGAGGCTTTCTAAAATGTTCATAAAACACAGATTACAACAGATCTGTGTGATTCTGCCTCCACTTATATTTTGTGAGTCTTCAATAATTTTTAGTCCTTTCAAGTCTTGAAAGATATAAAAGTTGAGAATCTGGTCTGTAGAGTTCTGACTCTCCTATTTGTGTTTGTTTGTACAGCTGAAAAAGTAACTTCCTTGGGAAAAGATTGGCACAAATTCTGTTTGAAATGTGAGCGTTGCAACAAGACCTTGACACCTGGCGGGCATGCAGAGGTAAGAGATCAGAGAATGAGAAGATGAAGCAATAAGCTTCTGTATCATTTAGAATCAGTGACTGAATTACATAAATGCCATATTGTGATACAAAATAGAAACTATATCACATCTTTTTGTTTTATTAGTTCTTTTCCTCTTTATTACATGTATTTTACTTGAATACTTTGCAGAATGAGAGGAATAAAAGAGTTGGAAGGGACCTTGGAGGACTTCTAGCCCAACCCCCTGCTCAAGCAGGAGACTCTATTCCATTCCGGGCAAATGGCTGTCCAATCTCTCTTTAAAAACTCCAGTGATGGAGCATCCATAACTTCTAGAAGCAAGTTGTTCCACTGATTGTTTCACTGTCAGGAAATTTCTCCTTAATTCTAGGTTGGATCTCACTTTGATAAGCTTCCATCAACTACTTCTTGTTCTGCCCCTCAGGGACTTTAGAGAAGAGGTTGACTCCCCCTCTCTGCAATAGCCCCTCAAATATTTGAAGACTGCTATCATATCACCCCTAGTCCTTTTCTTCATTAGACTAAACATACCCAATTTCTGCAACTGTTCATCGTATGTAGTCTTCAGTCCCATAATCATCTTTGTTGCTCTTCTCTTCTCTCTTTCTAGAGTCTCAACATCTTTTTTGTATCATGGTGACCAAAACTGGACATAGTATTCCAAGTGTGGTCTTATCAGTGTGGTATAAATCAGTACTAAGACTTCACATGATCTTGATTCGATCCCTTTGTTGGTGCAGTCTAGGACTGAATTAGTTTTTTTGGCAGCTGCCACACATTGCTGGCTCATAATGAAGTAATTTTCCACTAAGACATGTAGATCCTTCTCACAATTACTGCTGTTGAGCCAGGTGCCACCTATTCTTGTGCATTTGGTTTTTCTTGACTAAGTGTAAAATCTTACTTTTCTGACCACTGAGTTGCATTTTGTTGGATAAGGCCCAGGATTAATGTCTGTCAAGATCCTTCTGGATCTTCTAAACTGTTGGGTACTCCCCCCAGCTTGGCATCATCTATAAATGTGAGAGTTCTCTTTCTCCTCATTTAAATTGTTTATGAATATGCTGAAGTGCACTAGGCATAAGCCAGAACCTTGTACCCCACTGCATGCTTCCTTCCATGTAGAAATAAATGTACTTTATGTTCTTTTTTCAATAATATGCTATAACCGTCATATTTTTTCTATTGTTGGTGGTATTTCTGTTTTGCTATTTTAAAAAATATACAAATAGACATGACATTTATACTTCACAGATATGTTTTATGATTTGATGGTGATTTTGTTAGCATCCCCTGTAAAATCATAAAAGTCAATTTTGGATCTAAGCTTTGCATTATAATGGTAAATTATGCTTGTTCTATTATTTCTCACTATGTGGTCTGTAGATGGCAGTTCAACTTTTAATTTTATATTGTGTTTTTTTAAAAGACAAGCTGTAAAAATTAATGATTATGTCTTTTTGATTTGCTATTTTTTATTTTGATCCTGTTATCATTGTCTTCCTGATTATTTTCCATTACCAGCAGTTGGTGGCAGCAAAAAATTGGGACACAGTCGGTTTAGCAGAAGCTCACTTGTGTTTAATGAAATGTTATATTTCTTGTTTCATATAGTTTAATTTTAAAAAAAATCCCTAATTTGCCGCTTCAATTAATTTTGGATGGTAAAGCAATTCAGAACTGATCCATTTAATTCTGTAAACTGTATGGTGAGAACAGATATTTTTGTTTTCTCATTTTTACAAGTCTGTTTCAGGGGATGATCTGAGGGATTTGTCCACACTTGCAGATAGTGTCTGATGGTATTTAAGTTTTGGCTTTAATAATATATTATCTAATATATATATATATATATATATATATAATAATATATTATCTAATATATTAAATAATATATTTGGCTTTAATAATAATATTATCCAAATAACTCCATGGTACTTCTGGGACAGATCATATTGAGATTGTGGTTTATTGTCATAAAGATGTCTCACAATTCTTTTCTACTAAACTCTTTTAAACTAAACAATGGGGACAGAGAGTTAATTGATTCAGAACATTTCTGTCCCCAACAATGTAAAACTACCTGTTTCCCCGAAAATAAGATCCTGTCTTATATTTTTTGAACTATGCGGTTGGCCTTATTTTTGGCGAAGTCTTATTATTTTGGGGCATGTGTAGCAAGATGGAGTTTATCTTGCTGTCTTACCTGATTTCCAGCTCTGCGTTTAAATATTTTTGGGGAAGGCTTATTTTCAGGGAAACAGGGTAATAGGGTTATCAGTGCATGTAACATAGATGTTTCTGCAGGTAATATCAACTTTGCTATCAAACAAAATCAAGCTTTTAATAGTGAGCGCAATACCATGTGCACTAATCAAACAGGTGGTAAAGAAGTAGGGGAACTCAGGCACAAAACAGGTTATGTCAAAACACAGGGTCAGTCAAAAAGGATTCAAATGTCCACACACCAATGCACAGAGTACAAGGGATAAATGCAAATAAATGAGAGCAGATATGATATTGTTGCCATTATGGAAACTTGGTGGGAAGAAACCCACAAATGGAATATACAGCTAGAGGGATTAACATTATTTAAAAGAAACAGACTGTCAGCCTCTATGATGCTTGCTTGCTTTCGGCTGCCATAGTAATGGGAGGGGGGAGGTATTTAGGGATTTGGGAAGGGGGAAGTGAGCTCCTGGAGATGTCTTGTGAAAGGAAGGAAAACTCTCACTGCCTTCATAGCAGCTGCAGGGAGTGCTGATAGCACTCAAGTTCAACCATTCTGGCATACCAGACAGATAGGACCATCTGAAGAAGCACCTCACATGATATCTTGGGGAGATGTGGATTGGACATTCAACTTGGGTCCTTGAGGGGAAGGATTTGGGGATGCTTTCAATATGTAATTTTTGTGCCTATTGCCTCAGACTATGCTTTCCTTTCGTTGCATTCAGTTCATACTTAGTAAAAGTACCTTTCTCTACAAACATGAAGTTGGCATTTTTCTTTCTTGAGTTTTGAATGGAGGCACACCTGACATTAAGCAAAGTCTGCTTTAATCTCCAGCCATCACGGAGAAAATTCTACCGTGGGGGCTGAGCAAAGAATGTTTGACCAAGACAGTGACCAAGAGGACATGGGAGCTGCTGGATTCACCCCTCCTCAGTCCAGGCACAGCGGGAAAGCCTTGGAGTGGATGTCTGAATTACAGCTTGAAGAAAAGCCAGTCAGAGCCAAGTGGTCGCTGGGCGTGGGCAGGGTGGAACCTCCAGAGGAAGGAACCCCTGGGGTAACAGTTACCAGACACCGGCATGGAGAGGCGCGACCTGGTGGGAAGAGGACAAAGAAGACCTCCTGCTGACCCAAGCCCTGCAGCTTCTAAAAGAAGCTTTTGAAAGTCATAAAGCCCACAAAAGGTATGCATTGCCTGCGCATGGGGAGATTGAACACCCAGGAAGGGGAAGCAGAGGCTTCTGCAGGCATAGATGAGATTCCTGGAGCTCGGCCAGAGAGGGCACAGGCTGCTGGAGCTCAAGTAGTGGCTGCAGCCCAGGGCCCGCCAGTGAGGGGAACAGGTACCCAGAGGTGTCGAATTCTAAAGATTCCTCCACTTGCAGTAAAATACGGAGGAGATCCCAAGGCTTTGGGATTCTTCCTAACCCAAGTGTGGAATCACATGGAGGAGTATGGAGAGGATTTCCCATTGGAGGCTGCCTGCGTGAGGAGCGTCACCATGGCCCTGGAGGGAGTGGCTGCTGATTGGTTGGTGAGCCTCCATAATGAGAATTCTCCCCTGCTGAGGAATTGCAACTAGTTTATGGTGGCTCTCCAAGTGCGCTTTGAGGACCCCCTGGCTGAGTAGAAGGCTAGAATCAGAATGAAGTCCATAAATCAGGGGCGAAGATTGGTGGCTGAATACACCCAGGTGTTTCGCGAACTGGTGCACCACATGAGGGGGTGGTCCCAGGAGGCCCTGATGGAATGTTATAAAGATAGCCTTAATGAGGACATCTACAGGAATTGCTGCTCCCGAGGGACCCTTCAAGACTTGCAACGCTGGCAGCCAATGTGAAAATTCACCTGGCCAGATATCGTTACTGGGGGGACGAGGTTTGGAACAAGCCTTCCTGCTCTCCACAGAAAGAAGGCCCCAGAGTTTCCAAAGGGGGGCCAGCCTCGAAGCCTAAGTCCACAGTGTGCTTCTGATGTGAGAAGGAGGGGCACTGGGCTGCTGATTGATTCTCCAAACTCAGTTCCAAGCTGACCCTTGCTGGAGGGAAGAGAGCTGACAAGCCACCAGCAAAGAACTGTGAGACAGCCCTGAAAGGGGTGGAAGTCGTTGAGTTTGCTCCCCCAGGCCTGGGGGAGTTGGGAACTCCAACCACCGCAGGAGACAGCAAAACCGAAACCGACACCAACGATGACCCCCTGGTAAGTCAGTATGGGGGCCCCATGACCATCCCAGTAGAACTAAGGGTGCCATCACCTGATGCCCAGGGGAAGATGCTAGCCCCCTTAGACTCTGGATGCACTAGGTGTGTCATCAGCCCAGAGGTGGTGGAAAAAATGGGACTGGGACTAAAAACAATGAAAGTGCCCATCGCATTCTGCCAGTTGGATGGGTCAGTAGCTGGGCGGGGACGGCTCACTTTGTGACCGAACCGGTTGAGATGTGGATGGGGGACCACCAAGAGACCTTGAGCTTTATCATGGCCCCTGGTATGGAAGACCCCTCTTGCTTAGACTGCCCTGGCTCTGAAAATGGAACCCACAGGTGAATTGGAGGAAGAGATGGTTACACATCCACTCCACTCAACCGGGGAAAGAAGGGGAAAAACCTTTTTACATGGCCAAAACTGTGAAGGACCTGGCAGCAGTGGTGAGCGAACACATTACTGGGGAGGAAAAAGTCCCTAAGGAATATTGGGACCTCAGGAAGGCTTTCAGCGAGAAGGCGTCAGATGTGCTCTCACCCCATCAGCCTACAGACTGTGGCATAGAGATCCTCCCTGGGGTGAAACTCCCTAAACCAAAGATCTACTCCATGACCCCTCGTGAGCTGGAGGAGCTGTGGAACTTTATTGATAAAAACTTAAAACGGGACTTCATCCAACCAGCTAGGCCATGGGTGGCTGCCCCGGTCCTGTTTCGGGAGAAAAAAGATGGCTCTCTTCACTTACGTGTCGACTACAAGAACCTGAATGCCATTTGCATAGAAAATGTTTATCCACTGCCCCTTATGAAAGACATGTTAGTGCATCTGGCTAAGGGGAAGATTTTCACTAAACTGGACTTGAGAGAGGCTTACTACAGAGTTCAAATTAAGAAAGGGGACGAATGGAAAACTGCCTTCAATTGTCCCCTGGGTTGCTTCCAGTTTAGGGTGCTCCCTTTTGGACTACAGGGGCCCCCAGCAGTGTTCATGCAATTGATTAATGAGATATTACATGAACATCTTTACAAAGGGGTCCTAGTCTACCTAGATGACATTCTTATTTACACGGAGACCGTGGACAAACACGTGAAACTAGTGCGGTCAGTCCTGAAAAAGCTCAGAGTGGCTGAACTGTATGCTAAATTGTCAAAGTGTGAATTCCATCAGAGTAAGGTTGACTATTTAGGCTATCGCATATCAAATGAGGGGATAGAAATGGACCCCAAGGTCAACCGGAAGCATCGCGGTGAGACAGTCGGGGATTAGCGGGCTCTGATGAGCCCTGCGAAATCCCGGGCTGACAAACTGCTACAGAGGGGTCTTTGTACCAGATCTGTCCTGTAGGGACAGGGAAGAAAGAGAGGGACCTCAGAAGACCAAGAGGAACAGGCAAGTTCCTCGGAGGTCAGAGGAAATTCTCTCTGACTCTGCAGCGGGGGGCAGCAAACATTATGACCACCAGTAAACTGGGGCAACTGGACCAAGCAATGTGCAGGAGCAGAAAATTGAGCAGAATATTGATGCCGGGTGAGTGATATCTAACTCATAGGCAGAAAGGGGGGGGAAAGGATTTTTAAAACAATCGTAAATGTCCTAGCATTATAATAGCGGCTAATAGGCGTGGGAAAGGATTGAAGAAGATTAAGGCAGAAGTTATAAAGCAACAGAACCCGATTAGAAATTTTGCCTGTTTTGGATTTAAAATACTTGGAGAACTTTAAAAATTTTTTTGAAGAACTAAGAACCCGAAAAGACTCTTTCTCAATTTGAAAACTTTAAAGGGAGCAAGAATAAAAAAAAAAACAACCCGAAGAAAAACCTGTAATAGAAAGGATTGGTTAATGACTTTAAATCAAAATTTAATTGGAATGTTATGCTGAATTTGGACTATATAAATCTGGACTGAATTTTAAATTGATTTGGTGTATATAAAGGTGAAAAAGAAGAAAGGAAAAAAAGTTAAATAAGTAAAAAACTGTTAAAATGGACTGCAACCAAAATGGATGCCTTTTAAGCTCGTCAATTGTAATTGTGGATTGTAGAGAGCTATCTTCAGGAGGAAAAAAATCATAACACTGAACTTTTGTTTTGGAAAAAGAAAAAAACTTGGACTTTGAAAGGGATAACAGCATGTAAGAAATTTTAAGGAGGCTTTGTTCACAAGCGTTTTGGCTTGGAGAAAAAAAGATTATAACGTAACTTCAATTGGAACAATATCAATTTAGAAAGAACAAAATGGCGCAGGAATTGAAGGAAATGATGATAACAATGTACCTATCATTGAAAATGGAAATAAGAGAAATGACCACAATGTTGCATGGAAAATTGAAACTTGATGACCAAAAAATTGACTTAGGATACATTCAAGCTAACAAAGAAACAGCTAATGAGAAGCAAGGAAAAGAGACTGAAAATAAAGAAGAGGACCAAGACAAGGAGATTAATTATGGAAAATTAAATGATTATATGGGTAGTAATAATAAAAAGGAGAACTTTAAAAATTACATTGGGTTTAACAATGGAAAAAATAGAAAAAGGGTAAGAAACAAAAAAAGGAGGATGGAATAGAAAGAATATAAAAAACTTAAATGATTATACTGGGATTATCAGTGAGAAAATAAAAAAAAGGGAAAAGGGATGGAAAAATAGGAAAGATACAGCAAAATAGAAGAGTTTATGATCTTAAAAAACAAAACGATTACATTGGGATTAACAGCAGGAAGATAAGAAAAAGGGAAAAGAGAGATCAGGATTTTAAAATACAAAAAAGAAGGGGAAAGAAAAAGAAAGTAAAATATAAAGACAGAAAGGGAGAAAGAAATGGAAATGTCAGCGTTCCAGAAAACCCCCAACTTCAAGTAAAGACACGGAAGCAAGCATTTCAGGCCAGAAGCTTCAATGCTGCCAGGAAGGAGAATAGGGGGTAAAGGAAATGGATACTAGGGAAAAGATGAAATTGTATTTTTAATGAAGTGATTTTAAAACCATATGGAAGTCAATATGCAGAAATGAACTGTATTTTTAATGAAGTGAGTTTAAAATATATGGATGAATGTAATAATTGGAATATTTTTAATTAATGTATGTTTGTTTGTGTGTTTAAAAAATAAAAAAAACTTTACTAAAAGAAAAAAAGAAATGGATCTGGAGGCAGTCCTGGAGCGGGTGCCTCCATGCATCCGCAAGCAGCTACAAAATTTCTTGGGGTTTGCTAACTTTTATCGTTAGTTTATCCCCTCATCTGCACAATTTGCATTACCCATTACCAACCTCCTGAAAACAAAGGGAGAGGCCAAGCCAAAACCTAGCCGGCCACTCGAGTGGACTATGGAATGCTCGGCTGCTTTTGAGAAACTGAAGTGACTGGAAGAATCTGGAAGCGGTGCAGCGGTAGTGGCTGGGAAAATGCTGGACTCCAATGAGCTTGGCAAAATCCAGCCAGACAAACCATCACCAGGGGGTCTTCGGACCGAAGCTGTCCTGTAGGGACAGAGAAGAAAGAGGCAGCCCGGTGTCTAAAGAGGGACAGGCAAGTCCCTCGGATAGCTCAAGAAACTCTCTCCAAGCCCCCACCGATGGGGGGTGGTGATCAGAGTGAATCGCCATGAAGCTGGAGCTTCTGGAGCAAGCAATGTGCAGGAGGGAAGATTTGGACAGAGTGCTGGTGTTGGGTGAGTGATTGGCTAACCCACAGACAATTTAAAAAAAAATTCTAAATATTTTTAACTACTAAACTATTACCAAAATTACCCCGGCATGGAAATTGCAGCTAAATAGCGGCGGGGGGAGATGACGGATGGAAAGAGAATGACAAGCACGCCATAGAAGAACCCGAATAAAGAATTAAAAGTGATTGACAAACGGAAATGTAAATTTGGAACTTGGATTCAATTTGGATTGGATTATAAACAGATTGGCAGTATATAAAGGTGAAAGAAGATGTGAAAACTAGCTTTTTTCTCTTTTATGACTCGGTAAACATGGATGTGGATTACAAATAAAATGGCGATTTGTGAATTAGTCGAGTGGAACTGTGGATTATAGAGAGACATCTGCAGGAGAAGGAAGAGCATGATATGGAATTGTTACTTTGAGAAAACCTTTGAAGAAACCTTGAACTTTTAAAAAGGAGGAGCCTGGTGGCGCAGCAGACTAAAGCACTGTTATTAACATTCATTAACATTCAGCTGCCTGCAATTACTGCAAGTTCAAATCTCACCAGACTCGAGGTTGACTCAGCCTTCCATCCTTTCTAAGGTAGGTAAAATGAGGACCCAGATTGTGGGGGCAATAAGCTGACTTTGTATAAATATACAAAAGTATGGAGGCTATTGCTTAACGCACTGTAAGCTGCCCTGAGTCTCCGGAGAAGGGCGGCATATAAATCAAATAATAAAAAAAAAAGATAACTGGAGAGAATTAAGGAGGATACGTTTTGCCTACAAGTGGATGGACTTTGATGATTATAAAAGAGGGACCTTAATGCGACTTAAAACTGAAATAATTCAACCCAGAAAGAATAAAATGGAACAGGAACTTAATGAACTGATTAAAATGATGTGTTTGGAAATAAAAGAAATGATTATAAATTTGCATGGAAAATCGAAATCGGAGGAGGCAAAGACAGAGCTAGAATGCACTGAAGATGAAAAGGAAATGACTAATGAGAAACAAGAAAGAGAGATGGATAATGAAGAAGACAAAGACTGACAAAGAGACTGACTATGGAAAATTAAACAATTGTAATATTAAGTATGGACAAAAAGAAAAGAAACAAAGAAAGAAAAGAGGGTGGAACAGGAAAAATATAAAAAACTTAAATGATTACACTGAGATTTACAGTGGAAAGATAAGAAAGAGGGAAAAGAGATGGAAAATAATAAGAAATAAAAGACAAAATAAAAGATTTTATGATTTTAAAATACAAAATAAACATACTAGGATTAACAATGAAAAGACACAAAAAAAGGAAAAGAAGGAAAAGTGGGTAGAGGAGAAGAGAAAATATTAAAAACATAAATGATTACACTGGGATGTACAGTGGAAATATAAGAAAGAGGGAAAAGGGATGGAAAATAATGGGAAATAAAGGGCAAATATTTTACGATTTTAAGATACAAAATATTAATAATGAAAAGATATGAAAAAAGAAAAGTAGAAACAAAGGGGAAACTGTAATAAATGTCACATGCTCAATAATATTGGAGGTTGATAGAATGATAAGTTTTAACAATATGAATAAACCAGTTGGGGGAAATGTAATATTTGGAATATCTTCAACTATATATTTGAAACATAATTAAAAAGAGAAAAGAAGACAAATTAAGAATATTTTAAAAACTAATTGGATTGGGTAAAATGAGAAAGGATTAAGATGAGCTTTATAAATATATATCTGAATAAGTGGAAATATATTGTTAAGATGTTTTGAGAAATATATTTAATGATTGAAATTGAATGTAAAACTGAATGAAATTGAAATGATAAAAATGATTTAAATGTTATACTTGCAAGAAGTAAAGCAGAAAAATATATTGGTAAAAGTAAAAAAGATAAGAGATTAGAAAAGTGTTTGAGTAAAGATTTGAAGGAAAAAAGAGAATAAGATGAAATATATTGTCAATAATTAAAAAGATAAGGAATGGAAAATATTAAATTGAAAATGAATACAGCAATAGAGAGAGATGAAGGAATTGGAAGGAAGGAGGAAGGAGAGAGGGATGGAAGAGTAGGGAGGAAAGAAGGGAAATAGGTAAAACAGGGAGGAAGATAGGAGGAGAAGAAAAAGGGAAGGGGAAGTAGAGAAGAGAAGAAGAAGGTGGGGAAAGAAAGTTGGAAGGAGAAAAGGGAGAGGCTAGGTTTGAGGAGAAAGATTGCTGTTCAAGAAAAAAAGATGAAGTGGAAGAAAGGCAGCTCTGAACAAACATAAATATATTAAGAAAAAGAATGAATTGTTTAAGAATAAAAGAGGACAAATATGTATAAATAGTAAAGTTAGAATTTAGGGATAAATGAAGATGTTTATGCAAGTATAGAAATACTGAGGTATATTAAAAAAAAAGGAAAGGGGGGAAGACGATATTGACAAAAATTGTAATTGAGTAAAATGTATTTGAATTTGACTAATTGTATAAGATAAGAAATGACCAACACTCTGTTAAAAAAAAAGATGTGGGTGAAGGTGGGAGAGAAGAAAAGAAAAAACCCAATAAAACTTTTTTTTTAAAAAAAGAGAAACTGATGTGACTGTTTGCCGCCAAGCCTGTTCTAAGAGACCCCGTTACGGAAACCCCTTTTGTCATCCAGGCCGATGCCAGTGATGTGGCCGTTGGGGCAGTGCTACTTCAAGCCAATGCTGATGTAACTTTATAAACTTTATAAACATGTGCCTACACCTCCTGTAAATTGTCTGAGACCAAACAGAGATGGGCAATTTGGGAGAAGGAGGCTTTTGCTAATCACTGGGCCTTGCTAATCTGGAGGCATTTTCTCGAAGGGGTGAAACAACTTTTTAAAAAATTATTATTATTATTATTATTATTATTATTATTATTATTATTTATTAAGTTTATATACTGCCCTACTCCTGAAGTAGTATCTCCTGAAGTAGTATCTATCATCACTGATAGTCAGTGATGGCACCAACTGACTATATCGAGATGTCGGAAACCACAGCCAGTCTTGGATGGATTGAGCCTGAGTCTGGATGTTTCTCCTCATCCAGATCCGTACAGCCTTCAGGCACCGGGACATCACTTCAAGGGCATCATTGGGGTGATCCGGGGTGGAGATGTACAGCTGAGTGTCATCAGCATACTGATGGTACTTCAACCCAAAACCACGGATGATCTCACCCAGTGACTTCACATAAATGTTGAACAGAAGGGGCGAGAGGACCGACCCCTGTGGCACCCCACATACAAGGGGCCTCGGGGTCGACCTCTGCCCCCCTGCCAACATAGACTGTGACCGGTCGGAGAGAAAGGAGGAGAGCCACCGCAACACGGTGCCCCCCACCCCTAACTCTTCCAACCAGTGCAGCATGATACCATGGTCGATGGTATCAAAAGCCTCTGAGAGGTTTAATAGCACCAGGACAGAGGAGCAATCCCTGTCCTGAGCCCTCCAGAGATCATCAACCAATGCGACCAATGCCGTTTCCGTGCTGTACCCAGGCCTGGAACGGATCTAGATAAGCCGATTCATCCAGGTACTGAGGAAGCTGTGCGCTACCACACTCTCAACAACCTTTGCAACAAAGTGAAGTTTGGAGAGTGGACGATAATTAGCCAACACTGCCGGGTCCAGGGAAGGCTTCTTGAGGAGAGGCCTCACAACCGCCTCTTTCAAGGCGGCGGGGAAGACACCCTCACTCAAGGAAGTATTTATAATCCCCTGGAGCCCGCCTCGTGTAACCTCCCAAGAGGCCAGCACCAACCAGGAGGACACGGGTCCAATAAACGTGGCCGCGCTCAGTCTGCCCAGTATCCTGTCCACGTCTTCGGGAGTCACAGAGGTGACTTTTGAGGTGTGGTTAGACCATAAGAACTTAGAATGCCCCGGAAGTTGTCATCCAAACAAGTCCGGTGGGCACAAAACTTTAATCACTTTCATTTCTCTCTGCGCTACCTCCCTGGAGGAAAGAACTTTATGGCTGATGCCCTCTCGAGATTGCCTCAATACAATAGCACACAGCCGGGGGTGATCCACCCGGTTATCCCTTCGAAGCAGCTGGTGGCTCCTGTTGTCACTGGAGCCCAGGCGAGAGGGGACCTGACCATACCCAGCGGCTTAAGCAAGCAGTTAAGGGAAGCCCTAAAAGCTGATGAATGGTTCATCTCCCACACTGTGCACTGTTTGTGATGGTCTCGTATGGGTGGGGGCCAAGTTGTATGTCCCCACCAGTCTGAGGGGGACAGTGTTACCACAATTCCACGCAAAAGATGCAAAAGTGACTGGGCATTTTGGGTTCGTGAAGACCTTTCATTTAGTTAAACAACAATTCTGGTGGCCCTCCCTAAAGAAGGAAATAGAGGCACATGTGGCTAGCTGCCCTGTATGTGCTTCGGCAAAGATGCCACCGGGGAAGTCGCCTGGGTTGCTCCAGAATGTTGCCAGACCGGGGGCTCCTTGGAAGGAGATATCCATGGACTTCATTGTTGAACTACCCAAAAGTAATAGAAATACAGTAATTTGGGTGATTACGGACCTGTTCTCCAAACAGATGCACTTTGTACCATATTCCAAGATTCCCTCAGCAAAGATGCTGGCTGGAAATATTGTTAGATATAAAGATTTGTTAACAGATAAGGTGGAATTGAAAGGGAAAGAAGAGCTGGAAGAACAGGGAATTGAAATGGATTGGTATATGTATATGCAAATACAAACTAGATATGAAAAAGATGTTAAACTACAGGGTTTTTACTCAGAGAAGACTGAGCTGGCTAAGATACTCATGGAAATAGAGGATAAATTAATTTTTTAAATGCTATATTTTTTATTAAATATAGAAGAAGAACAAGGAAAAGAAACAATGATAGCCGGGGCAAAAAAATTTGGATATTCAATTGAATTGGATAAATGGCAACAATTATGGGAAAGAAATTATAAATTAACAATGTCCACTGCATACAAGGAAAATCAATACAAAATGTTTTATAGATGGCATATGCCCCCTGAGAAACTGGCAAAAATGTTTAAAGAGAAATCAGCTAAATGTTGGAAATGCCACCAGTTACCAGGTTCATATTACCACATGTGGTGGACATGCCCTGAAGCAAAAAGCTACTGGAATAAAATTAAGTTATGTTTGGAGGAAATGATACAACGTATAGACTTAAAACCAGATCTATTCCTATTGGGTATCTTACCAGAGAAAATTAGTAAAGATAATGTGTATTTGATTATACATGTAATAACAGCAGCAACGATTGTTTATGCACAAAATTGGAAAGTAGAGAATATACCATTGGAGAGAGAAGTAATTTAAAAAAAATTAGATTGTGCAGAAATGAATAGATTAACTATGATGATAAAGGAAAGAGATTCAGAATATTTTAAGATATGGAATAAATTTTACTATTGGTTAGAAAAGAGATATAAATAAGTTTTAAAACAGATTGAGGAAAAAATAATTGTTGTAATTAGAATATTATACTAATGGAAAACCTTTGTAATGGACTCGGTGAGATTGAAAATGGAAGGGATAGAGAAGAGAAGAAATCTTTGAAGATAACACGGAAATGTCACATGGAAGAAATGAAAGATGTACTAAATGTTTGTTTGTCTTAAAAAATTTAAAAAACCTTATTAAAAAAAAAGGAAAGATGCTGACTAAACTGTTTATTCAACCTGTTTATAGGTTACATGATGTTCCGGAACAAATAATTTCTGACAGAGGGGTTCAGTTCACCTCCCACTTCTGGAGGGAGTTCCTGAGGTTGTTAGGCTCTGCCCAAGGGATAAGCTCTGCCCACCATCCTCAGATAAATGGGACTTGTGAAAGGGCTAACTCGATATTAGAACAATACCTCAGGGGTTACATAAGCAAGATAACTGGGCAGATTTACTGCCGTTTGCAGAGGGGGTCTATAATAACTCCATACACAGTAGGACTGGGCTTACACCATTCAAGGTAGTGTCGAGTCAGGACTTTGTGCCTATCCCGGAATTACAGCAGGTAAAACCTCAAATACCATCCTTGGTAGACTGGATTGAACAGCTTCAGGTTACCTGGCCTGTAACTCATAAGGCATTGGACAAGGCTCATAGAGCCCATCAGAAACAAGCTGATAAGGAAAGGGTTATGCCAAAGGATTACCAAGTGGAGGATAGGGTTTTCCTCTCCACTAAGTACTTACAAACTACACAAAAGTCAAAAAAACTTGGATCTAAATATGTAGGTCCTTTTCCCATTGTACAAATTGTAAACCTGGTCATGGTACAGTTAGAGCTACCAAAAACTCTCCAGAGAATACACCTGGTGTTCCATTTAAGTTTGTTGAAACCTGTATATACCTCCTCGATTCATCCAGACCAACCCCCCCCTCCATATCGAAGGAGAGCAACATTTCTAGGTCAAAGAAATCCTTGATTCTAGAAAACATAGAGGTAGAGTACCTCCTCTCAGTCGGAATGGGTGAATGAGCGAGATATCAGAGCTCCAAAACTTTTACTTATTTCACAGTAAATACTCTGATAAGCCTTAATAGTTGGGTTTTATATGTATGCTTATGTTTTGTTTTTCACCTAGTTGGGGGTTGTCTACTCTATCTTCTTTTGTTTTCTCTTCTAGGACTAAAGTCCCTTCTGCAGGAGGGCCGAATGTCAGCCTCTATGATGCTTGCTTGCTTTCGGCTGCCATAATAATGGGAGGGGGTGAGGTAATTTGGGGATTTAGGAGGGGGGAAGTGAGCTGGCGGAGATGTCTTGTGAAAGGGAGAAAAACCCTCACTGCCTTCGTAGCAGATGCAGGGAGTGCTGATAGCACTCAAGGTCAACCGTTTCAGCATACCAGATAGATGGGACCATCTGAAGAAGCACCTCACATGACACCTTAGGGAGATGTGGATTGGACATTCAACTTGGGTCCTTGGGGGGAGGGATTTGGGGATGCTTTCAATATGTAATTTTCGCACCTATTGCCTCAGATTTTGCTTTCCTCTCGTTGCATTCAGTTCATACTCAGTTCTCTGCAAACATGGAATTGGGGTTTTTCTTTCTTGAGTTTTGAACAGAGGCATACCTGACACAGACCAAATAAAAGAGAAGGTAGAGTTGCATTATATATAAGAAATAACTACTGGCACAAAAAATAAAAAATGCTAAACAGAACTTTTTTGAAAATGCAAATAAACCAGGAAGATGGTTGGCATATAAATTGAAAACAGAGAAAGAGAAGAAATTGATACATAGGTTGGTAGATGAAAAAGGAACTTTATACTACCAAAATAAGGATAAAAATAATAATAATTCAAGATTATTATGAAAAGTTGTATGAGCAAAAGAAAGTTTCAGAAGAGAAAATTAAAGACCATTTGGAAAACGCAGAACTACCTAAAGCACCAGAAATAGTGAAAGCTATGTTAAATGAATGAATATAAATGATGGAATTGTCAGACGTTATTAAGAGACAAAAGAGCAATAAAACGTCAGGACCAGATGGGCTGCCGGCAGAATTTTACAAATGTTTACAAGATACTCTAGGCCCCTCAGTCTTGAAAGTCTATAATGAAGTATTGATTGACACAAAGCTACACTGTTTTCCTGAAAATAAGACATCCCCTGATAATAAACCCAATCGGGCTTTTGAGCGCATGTGCTAAAATAAGCCTCCCCACAAAAATAAGCCCTCCCTGAAAATATTTAAACACAGAGCTGGAAATCAGGTAAGACGGCAAGAGGAGCCCCATCTTGCTCCACGTGCCCCAAAATAATAAGACCTCCCCAAAAATAAGGCCAAGCGCTTATTTCAGGGTTCAAAAAAATATAAGGCAGGGTCTTATTTTTGGGGAAAGACAGTACCAAATTTGTGGATGGAAGCAAATATTACTCTGATTCCAAAAGAAGACTCCAATTTAATGCAGATAAAAAACTATAGGCCCATATCTTTACTGAATGCTGACTATAAAATATATGCTTCAGTAATGGTAGAGAGACTAAAAAGGTTAATAAATGAATTTATACATTCAGACCAAAATGGCTTCTTGCCTAAGAGAGATTAAAAACAATATGAGAATGATTTTAAATACATTGGAAGATTATGAAGCACATCCTGGAAAACAATGGCATTGATTTTCTTAGATGCGCAGAAAGCATTTGATAGTGTAAATTGGCAATTTATGCTGTTACAACTAAAAATTATGGACTTTGGTGAGAGATTTATTAATATGATAAAGGCAATATACAGTGGTGAGTTGCGACGGGTTCGCACCGGATTGGGCAAACTGGTAGTGGTGGCAGTGGGAGGCTCCGCCCACCCACCCAGATCCTTCTGCGCATGCGCAGAAGTGCCGTGTGGGCAAGCATGAGCAAACTGGTAGTGACGGGATTTGGAACTCGCCCCTGGAAATATACCATAAACAAACAGCAATGGTAAATGGAGATACGATGGAGAATTTTAATATAAAAAAAGGCATAAGACAAAGATGTCCACAATCTTCTTTACTATTTATATTGACATTGGAAGTGTTAAATAGAAATATTAGAAAAGATACAGAAATTACCTTTTCAATATAAATTGCAGCTGTGTAACGATTAAAGAAGATAATTATTATAAATTGGTGCAATAAATTAACACCTTATCACCTATTCGGAAAGGTGGTTGGAGACCCCGATGTTTGTCCGACTGAGCCTTATATTTTTCTCTGCTAAAGCTTTCTTAGTATTCTCCCAACCCTTTTTCAATTCCAGTCCGTTAAGGACATGGAAGTGGGCAGCTCTCTAGGCAATTCAGACATCGGCACAAAATCCATGCCCATAGTTATTTGAAAAGGGGTCAACCCAGTAATGCTGTGTACTGCATTATTATAAGCAACTTCTGTGAATGGTAGCAAGTCCGCCCAGTTCTCCTGTTGATAATTCACATAACACCTAATGTACTGTTCCACCATTGACTTCAATTTTTCAGCCGATCTGTTAGTCGATGGGTGAAAAGCCGAGCTAAGTCCCTGGGACGACCCAATGGATCGTAAAAATTCCCTCCAGAACTTAGCGGTGAACTGGACCTCACGGTTCGATATTCTTCTTCTTGGGACTCCATGTAGCCTGTAGATGTGTTTCACAAACAGCTTTGCCAGTTTTTTAGCCGAGGGTAGTCCGCTGCAGGCAATGAAGTGGGCTTACTTGGAGAATAAATCAATGACAGTCCAAATGACTTGGTTGCCCCCACTGTTGGGGACCTCAACTATGAAGTCCATTGCAATCTCCTCCCAGAGCTTGGTGGGTTCGGCCACAGTCTGGAGAAGGCCAGGGGGCTTCCCTGGTCGGTATTTCATGGTAGCGCAGGTGGCACAGCTCCTCACATAGTCTTCCACTTCATTTTTCATCTTTGGCCACCAGAATTGCCTCCTAGTCAAATAGAGAGTTTTTAAAAACCCAAAGTGGCCCCCTAGGCGAGAATCATAACTTCTCTTCAGTACCAGGAGCCACAGGCTGTGGAGCACGTAAAGTTTATTCCCCTTCCATGCCAACCATCCCTTAGAGTGAGGTCCGCCTGATGTTCTTTGAACCAGGAATCATTAGAGAGCACCGCTTTTAGTTCCTCTGTCAACTTGTCTTTGGGGAGGTTGGAACCCTGGCACGTTTGCGCTCTGGTGCGGGCTTGGGCGGCTAGTTGCGTCTCTGAAACCATGGCATGGACTATCTCTTCCCGTTGGCTGTCAAATTGGAGTTTGCGGGAGAGAGCATCAGCAAGAAGGTTCTTACCCCCCGGGATATATTTTAGGTTAAAGTTAAAGCATTTGAAATATTGAGCCCAATGAACCTGCTTTGGAGAAAGCTTCCTCGGGGTCTTCAGTGCCTCAAGATTCTTGTGGTCAGTCCAAACCTCAAAACGCTCCTCCACCCACTCCAGGAAGTGTCTCCAGGACAGGAGAGCCCATTGCACCGCTAAACGCCTCTTTTTCCCATACCGCCCATCTGCCCTCAGTCAATTAACTTCCTTGATACATAAGCACACGGCATTAGATTGTTACAGGGGTCCCTTTGTAGTAGAACAGCCGCCACGGCCACATCACTTGCGTCCGCCTGAACCACGAAGGGCTTATTCGGGTCAGGATGCTGTAGGATCGGCTCCACCACAAATAGGCATTTTAACCATTCAAAGGATTTTTGGCAGTCCATTGTCCAAGCTAAAGGCTGACTAGGTTTTGGCTTGGTGGGAGATGAGCCGGTTTTTACCAGTTCTGGCAAGGGAATGCGACCTCAGTGAAGAAACTTCTGTAAAAGTTTGCAAACCCTAGGAAGCTTACGGGTGCGAGGGGGCTGCCAGTCCAGTATTGCCCTCACCTTTTCTGGGTCAATTTCTTTCTTTTTTTTTATTGAAAAAGTTTTAAAAGTTTTACATACATTCCCCCCCCTCCCCAACCACCCCCCCGACTTCCCAGAGCAAATACAAAATATAAAATACAGCTTGAATCCCCTAAATTCAACTCCATCTCTCACTTATCCTAATCATTAAACAAGTAAATAAAAGGAAAGCAAGTCTTCTTTCTTCTTATTCCATCTAATTTAACAGAATTAGTATCCATTTATAATTGCAGCAGTTAATAAAACAGTTAAATATTACCTAATCAAACCTATTGTTACTCAATTTAACTAATACATATTTAGCAGATTATTAAATCTATACAGTTTAACAAGATATTTTATAACTTCTTTCATTGAAAACAAAAAAAGAAACCTCATTCAAAAACCCCAAATTTAAAATAAAATATTATATAAACTCTTCCGTCCTCTACTTTTAAACCATTAAGGTCCAATTATAGTTAAAACACTTAAAAAAACATTTTCTAGCTAAAAAGCAGTAATCAAACCTCTTATTAGTTTATCAGTACATATTAACAAATCAACTAAAAACATCATTTAGTAGCTATATTCCAAAAGGACAGGAAAAAAAAAGTATCAAAAGAAGAAAAAAAAAGACCCCTTGCAATTTGTAATTTATATTACTGCTTCAATTATTATAATTACTTCTTTTCTTGGTTAATCCACTTTTCAGAATAGAGTTTTACGTTTCAAACAGGGGCTTATCAATAATTGCTTTTAACTTTCACTTCTTCACGCCCCATTGAAACTCAAACACCATCTTGCTTTCACTTTCTCTGCATAAAGAAAATCTTTTAAAGAAGGTAAATCTTTGGAGTTAAAAAAAAGAAAATACTTGCTGTTTTATTCTTGCTGCTTATGCTCCGCCAGCTCGATTCAAAAATATTTATTTAAAGTTGGTTGCTGGGATGGCCATGACATCTAGCTCTGCAAAGCAGAGACATCCAGGGTCCGGAGTACTGACAGGCTTAGCGGGGAGCTCACATCTTCGAGCGCTAGATTATGGGTAAAATCTGGCACTCTTAGGGAGCTCTACCCCACCTGTCTACTCACTTTCCCCCCTCTTACCAGGAGGAAAGTTTCCAAACCGCAAGACAGCTGATAGTCGCTGTTCTTGCGGTTCTACGGAGCCCTGGGTTGGCGCTTCGGAAAGAAGCGTCCGGCGATGTCACGGTCCCACCGGAAGTCGCCTTTTCTGGGTCAATTTCGATCCCCTTGTTCGACACCTTGTATCCCAAGTAGTCAAGGGCTTCCTTATGGAACTCGCATTTGGACGATTTTGCATAAAGTTTAGCTTCTAAGAGTTTTTTCAGCACTTGTCTGACTAATTTGACCTGGTCTTCCATGTTTTCGCTGAAGATGAGAATGTCATTGAGATAAACAAGAACCCCCGATACAAATACTCATGCAAAACTTCATTGATCATTTGCATTAAGACCCTTGGGGGCCCCTCGAGTCCAAAAGGCATGACCCGGAATTGGAAACTGCCCAAGGGGCAGTTAAAAGCAGTCTTCCATTTGTCTCCCTCCTTTATGCGAACTCGGTAGTAGGCTTCTCTTAGATCTAGCTTGGTGAAAATTTTTCCTTTCGATAGGTGGTTCAGTAAGTCTTTCATCAGTGGGAGGGGATAGGTATTTTGTATGCAAATGCAGTTGAAAGTCAACACATAATCTTAAAGAACCATCTTTTTTTTCTTTAAACAGTACGGGGGTGGCCATGCTGGATTTCGCAGACTCGATGAAGCCTCTGGCTAGGTTGGTGTCAATGTACTTCCTCAATTCAGTCATCTCAGCAGGTGTCATGGAGTACATTCTAGGTTTTGGCAATTTAACCCCTGGTTGTAATTCGATGGCGCAGTCTGTGGCCCAATGAGGGGGGAGGAGGTTACATTCTTCCTCACTGAAAGCTTCGGTCAAGTCTGCATACAGTTTAGGGATCTGGTGTTTGCCTGGAGGTCTGTCTGAAGAAGCTGCTGCTGTCTCTGGCTGTTGGCCATTATGGGTAGGTTGCTGTTTGGGGGGAGAGGGAGGGGGTGATGGGCCAACTGCTATTCTGATTTTTCGGTATCCATCTTCCCATGTGATAGTGGGGCCCCATTTTCCAGCCAAGCCAGGCCCAGTATGACAGATTCTGACATCTTTGGGGTTACTATAAATCGTATAAGTTCATGATGTTTCCCCATCTCTAATTTGATCAGTTCAGTAATATGGGTGGCAGGGACCCCCCCACAATCAATGTCCCATCCACCTGGTGAAATTTAATTGGGTGCTTTAAGGGTGTTGTTCTGATCCCCAGCTGTTCTACCACTTTAAGCCAGCTTAAACATCTGGTACAGCCAGTATCTATTATTGCTGGGAATTCTGCTTGTTTCCCCGTTTCCAGCAGCAGTAGTTTTAGTTTAATTGAGAAGGGGGAGATGGGTGCACTCACCATCGGGTCTTCATCTCTGGTAGCCCCGTTGGGAGGGCCTTCTTTTGCCAGAGGCTCCTTGCTGTCTTCAGTGGGGAGGGGAATCTCCATGGCTTGTCTGGCAAATCGGCTGGTGTCTGGGGCTTTCCTTGGAGCCCTCCTGCCTCATGCAGTTGTGGGAGATCATTGCTGTGGAACTGGGGCAGGGGCCAGGCACTCAGAAGCTCGATGTCCTGTCTGTCCACAGCGATAGCACTTCATCACACCCCCTCGATTGGGGTGTGTGAGATTTGTAGCTTTTGAAATGGGGTTGGTAGATCGCATTTTACGAAGCAGCTACTGTGCTGGGGTTTGGCTGGGGGGGGGGGGGGACTTCTCTGTCTAGAGCAATGGACATGCTATACCAGTCATGGAGACGCTCAGGTACTCCCCGGATCCCACAGGCTTTTCTGACTTCTGAGTCAATAGCTTCTTTAAAGTAGTGCAGGAGTATGCGGTCAGGCCAATGGCCTAGATTCCCTATGACTCGTCTAAAGTCTCATACAAAGTCTTTTATAGGTCATTACCTTGCTTCATGACCTTTAGTGTGGCTTCATTTTCATTTACGCGGTCTGGGTCCTCAAATTGGGACCTGAGCAGTGTGATAAACCCATTGGCATCATTTAGTTCAGCAGCGCCCTCATTATGCAGCTGGGCTATCCATTCAGAAGCCTCCCCCTCATTCATTCCATCTGAAATTGCCGATACTAAGTCCTGTTCTGATTCATATTGCTCCCCATACTGATCCACGTGAGCCCAGACCATGCTGAGGAAATAAGCTAGCTTGGCTGGCATCCCATCAAAGGTTGCTCTGAAGCGGGGTGGTGCTGGCCTCCCAGGTGGGGGGACAGCAGCCGCAGTTGTTTGGGTAGAACTTGCTGCGGGGCTGCTCCTGGTTGTTGCATTCCAACAGGCTGGTGTAAAGTTTGCTGGGCTGGAGGGGGGGCAACGGCATCGGCTGTTGGGGGAGGGGCCTGGCTGCTGAGCTGCTTGCTGCAGTGGAGGCGGGGCAGTCCAGCCGACTGCTGGATTAGTCCCCCCTGAGGTGCCAGGATCGTTTGGCCATAGGAGGGGGGCCAAAGGGATCCCTGGAAGCTTGGAACAGACGGCGCGGGATACCACTGGCCCTGGATCCATCCCTGGCCGGGACAGGAGGTAATGCTAATACAGGCTGGCGAGGGGCCCAAAAAGGAGGGTTTTGTCTTCCGTATGTTGGCTGAGCCTGATGTCCCCATTGCTGCAGGATTAGAATGTTGTGGTAATCCTGTTGTTTGGCCTCTGGGTGGGTAAGGGTGAGTCTGTGTCCTACGAATCCCTCCCCCATGTCCCGGATTTGAGAGGCCGAATGTTGGTTTTGCTAGCCTCCAGCTTCCCCCTTCCATCCGCTGGAACCGCTCCCAGGAATCTGACGCCTCGGCCCAAGCCCCAAGTCGAAGGGCTTCCTCTGCAGCCTCCATGGCTCATCCCCTCTCATCAGAAAAAGCAGGCAAGGGATCGGCAATTACTTGAGCATCCAGGGCCCTGGCAGGCTTCCCTCCGATTTCTCCTTTCTCCTCCATCTTCACTGAGTTTTTGCATCACCTGGGGTTTTAGGTCGATGCTGGGGCTCAGTACCCCTGACAGTTCCCTTATGGGGTGCTGTTAGGTTTTATTGGACATTCGGGATAATGTCAGCATTCCAGAAAACCCCCAACTCCTAGTAAAAACGCGGAAGCAGGCATTTTCCAAAGTTCCTTTTACTAGAATAGGTATCCTGGCACATCTGGGAAATCCCAAATCTGAAAAGCCCGGGCTTTCCTTCAGTAATTCAAAGCTCCCAAAACCACCCCCTTTCTCCTCAATTGATCACATGCTCCAATCAACGTCCGTTCCACCTTGACCCAGCCCTTGACCTTGACTGATAGGAAGAATGCTATTAGGTCTACTAATTTCCCTCTCTTCTTCCTACTTTCCCACACATGAGGAGGTGGCAGCATTGAAGCTTCCGGCCTATTATGGCTTCCAAGGCTGACACACGGATTTGGAGAAGTGGAAAAATCTACAAATATCTTTGGTGGGAAGAGTAGCCACTATAAAAATGAATATCTTGCCAAGATTACTATATTTATTTCAAACAATACCAATAAAACTGGAAAAAATATTTTGAAGAATTCAATAAAACAATATTAAAATATATTTGGCAACAGAAAAAAGCAAGGGTATGTTTGAAAATGTTGCAAGATTCTAAAAGTATAGGTGGTTTTGGGCTACCAGTTGGGAATTGTAGTACCAGGCTTCGATACTTACCGTATATACTCGAGTATAAGCCAACCCGAATATAAGCTGACCCCCCCAATTTTACCCCCCAAAAGTGGGAAAACTTATTGACTCGAGTATAAGCTGAGGGTGGGAAATGCAGCGGCTACTGTTAAATTTCAAAATAAAAAAAGACCGGTCAAAAGTGCGAGGACCTGTCAGAAATCACCTTTTTCAGCCCTCTGGGTAGTCCTTTTGTGCATATGGACTACTCAGAGGGCTGAAAAAGTAATTTTTGACTGGTCCTCACACTTGTGACCAGTCCTCGAACTTACGACTGTCCTCACATTTTACGTTTTTGCCCTATCTTGTCACCATGGTGAAGAGAAGCAGTTGTGAAATGAGTGACATGGTTGTTAAGAATGCTACAATGGGCATAAATGATGACCAGTCGTAAGTGCGAAGACCGGTCAAAAGTGCGAGGACCTGTCAGAAATCACCTTTTTCAGCCCTCTGGGTAGTCCTTTTGTGCATATGGACTACTCAGAGGGCTGAAAAAGTAATTTTTGACTGGTCCTCGCACTTGTGACCAGTCCTCGAACTTACGACTGTCTTTTTTTCTTTCCTTCCTTCTTTCCTTCTTCCTTCTTTCCTTCATTTTTTCCTTCCTTCTTTTCTTTCCTTCATCCCAGCAGGGACTTCCCCACCCCCCAAGTTTTAGTTATAGAAAGTGACAGGAACAGCCCGAGGGGATCCCAAAGCAGATTCCCTTGCAGATCTGCTCAGCTCCGGAGAACATCTGACTCTGTTTAGTGCTGGCTAGCCCAGCCGTCTGTGTGCAGGTGTGTGGCTGCGTGTGTCGGTGAGTGTGTATGTGTGCATGAACGTGCGGAGGGGGGGGAAGGCTGAGTGTGTGGGGGAAAGCCAGAGGCCCAGAGGGCGGGGGGCAAGAGGAGAAGTTTGGGAAACTTTGGGAAACTTTTCTCGCCCCTTTTTTTTTCTCCTCCCTTTCCTCGCCCCGAACGGCCGGCGGGTGAGGCTGCTTTGGTAGCCGCGAGGCTGCCCGAAGCGTTCCTTTCCGAGGGGCTTCTCGGCACCCGTGCCTCAAATTCAGTTCAGCCGGGGGAGGGAAGCGGGGAGTTGAGGCGGGGTGGGGGACCTGCGCCCCTCTCCCTCTCCCACATCAGAAAGGAACTTTCCGCTTCAGCTCCCCACTTCCGAGAAGCCCCTCGGAAAGGAATGCTTCAGGCAGCCTCGCCCGCCGGCCGTTCGGGGCGAGGAAAGGGAGGAGGAAAAAAAGGGGTGAGAAAAAAGGATGACTTTGGATGTTGCTGGGAGTTGCTGGGAGTTGCTCCGAGCGCGGAGTTAGCATCTCCCTTGCTCTTCCAGCGGAGGCTCTCACCCTTTCTCTGCTTTCTCGCCTGTTAAAACTTTGGGAAACTTTTTCTCACCCCATTCTTTTTCAGCGAATGCTTCCCCTCCGCGCTCGGAGCAACTCCCAGCAAGAGAAGAAAAGGCAGCAGGCGGGGTTAGGGTTAGGGGAAGCGTTCGCTGAAAAAGAAACTTTGGGAAACGTTTTTCTCGCCCCTTTTTTTCCTCCTCCCTTTCCTCGCCCCGAACGGCTGGCGGGCGAGGCTGCCCGAAGCGTTCCTTTCCGAGGGGCTTCTCGGAAGCGGGGAGCTGAAGCGGAAAGTTCCTTTCCGATGTGGGAGAGGGAGAGGGGCGCAGGTCCCCCACCCTGCCTCAACTCCCCGCTTCCCTCACCCGGCTGAACTGAATTTGAGGCGCGGGTGCCGAGAAGCCCCTCGGAAAGGAACGCTTCGGGCAGCCTCATGGTGACCGGAGCAGCCTCGCCTGCCGGCCATTCGGGGCGAGGAAAGAGAGGAGGCGCCTGTGGGGGGAAGGAAAGAGCGGGGAGCTGAGGCGGGCAAGGGACGGCGCTGGTATTCGGGGCCAGTACCAGGCAGCTGCGGGCTCTTGCCATGGGCCACACATGACCATGCGGTCGTTCGGCTCCCGCTTGCCTGGCAGCAGCTGCTTCTGCTCTTCTTCGTCGCCCGGCACCGACCCTCTTCAGCCACGGCTGCGACCGAGGCCAAATTCAGTGAGTGGCGAGCTCCAGCCGCGGCAGGCTGGCTGCTCGCTTGCTCGCCGGCAGCGCCTTCTGCTCCTCTTTTGCCCCTCAGCGACTCCCAGCAACTCCCAGCAACATGCTGCGGCGGCGCTTTGGCTTCCGCTCGTTAGGCATCGGCCGCCTCTCTGCTCAGTTGCTGGGAGCCGCTGAGGGGCAAAAGAGGAGCAGAAGGCGCTGCCGGCACAAGCCTCCCTGACCCCTACAGCCAAAAAGGGGCGCGGGGGAGGGGCACCGCACCCCCCCCACACACCCCATTTTGGCTTTAGGAAGCCTCCCTGCAACCCCGGGAGCCAGAACGGTTGCAGAGAAAAAGGCATTTTTTTCGTGACCCGAATATAAGCCGAGGGGCCGTTTTTCAGGCTGAAAAACGGGCTGAAAAACTCGGCTTATATTCGAGTATATACGGTACTTGGGTAAAAAAATAGATTGGCTTGAGGAACAAAAGACTATTGACCTTGGAGGGACATGATCCTGAATTAGGTTGGCATCAGTGGTGGGTTGCTACCGGTTTGTCCTGTATCGGACGAGCAAACCAGTAGTGACTGGATTTGAAACCCACTACTGGTTGGCATGCTTTTTTATGGTATGGAAAAAACAAAATACATAGCTATTTCCAAAGACACTATGTTTGGAATGCATTATTATTAGTATGGGAGAGAATTAAAGAACAACATTATTTGAAAATACTGGTCTGGCTCTCCACAATGGAGGCACTGATTTATCCAAATGATATTGATATAGAGAAGGTTACCAGATATAACGATATTTTAAATGAAAAGGGGGAACTTAAAACTAAACGGGAACTGAGTCATCAAGAGATTGAGATAACATGATGGTCATATGTGCAGATACAATCTAGATATGAGAAGGATGTCAAAATGTATGGTTTAAATAAAGGATTAACAGAATTAGGTCATCTATTAATAGGGACAGATGAAAAATTAATAAAGAAAATATATAGCAATTTGTTAAGTATTAAGATGGAAGAGGAACAAGTAAAAGAGACAATGATATATTCTGTGGTAACTCACAAATATAAACAGGTAACAAGTTCTCTGTTCTTTTTTAGCCTAAAACTTCAAAACACAACTCGTTTAGTAAATTTGAATATACATTATCATACATTTAGAATGCTCAAGTAAGTATAGAACATTACTCCAATGAAGATTGACCGTTTCAATTTTTCAAATAAACTTCAGCCTCTCCATGCATCACAAACACACACAGATATACAAACATGTCCACAGAATTTTGCACTCTTGAAGGCTATTTTCATTTAGGAAAACATTTTTATATATAAAAAAACACCCTATATTCACTGTCTAGTGTAGTGGTGGGCAACTAATTTTCCCAAGGGACCACATGAGACACTGGAACTGTTATGGAAGCTGCCACGAGCCAGACAATCAAAGGACTGGTTGTGGCCCATGAGGGGTAAAATATCCAGGTCTGGTTAGTGTTAAATCCCTCTGATTTCAGCAACTTCCTAGGTCATTTCTCAGACCTCCTTTGATGTTCTGGGAGCGAAGGAGGCATGGCCACTGGTCTGTGCCTAAACATCCTGTTCCGTCTGTATACTGCACAAACCAGAAGAGGTCTGGGAAAATATCTACAGACCCCTCACATCCTGGACATGATCTATTTCAATTTCTCTCCTCAGGATGCCGCTAAAGAGCATTGCATGCTAAAACAATCAGACATTTCCACCGTGCCATTATTCTGCTGAGCACTTATTTCCAACAGCACTTAATTCCCACAGCACTCTCTCATTTCTCATATTTTCATCTTCTCTTATTGATATCTTATGATTTATCAATTGTTGTTTGTAATTTATGATTAATGGTTGTAATTATGATTTATGATCTATGACCTATTATTGCTGTTTATATGTACACTGTGAGCTTATGTACTGAAGACAAATGCCTTGTGTGTCTGATCACATTTGGACAATAAAGAATTCCAGCCCTAGTCCCGGTCCCAGTCCTAGTCCCGGTCCCAGTCCTAGTCCCATTCCCTATTCTATTTGTTTTCCTATTTAATTCCTCTCCAGCTCCACTCCATCCCAACTGGTTCCTTACTTATAAAGTTCATAGTGTAAATTTCAACAAAATGCCTGCCTAGAGTATCCCAAACAGCAAGATGGGTGATATATAAATTTAAACAGTAAGTAAGTAAGTAAATACATAATCCTGTTCCTTAACTATCCATTATTACTCTGGGCTATCAATGCGGATATAAGGTAAGATCTGCCCAGTGTAAGCAGCCTTCAGACCACGGATGAAGGCTGCTTACACCAACGTAACTCCGTAACTCGTGATGTTACGTTGTATCATGTGATGTATCACGACTTTTTTCCCTTTCATTAAATTGGGGTGGGCATGGCTAGCATGTGATGCATTTGGCCTGTGAGCCGCGAGTTTGACACTCCTGCTTCAGGCAAACAAATATACAGATAGTCTTCAACTTATAACCACAATTAAGCCTAACATTTCTATTGCTAAGCAGGGTGGATTTGATTTAAATCAAGTTGATTTAAATCATAATTTTTAAAGAGCAACTGTCATTTCTGTCCCGCAGTGGCACCTCCTCTGACCCGCTATGGATTCATAGACAGTCCCAATATTGCAGAATATACAGCCTCATGCTACATAACTAAGCTCCATTTCATGCTGAATAAACTAATTTATTAATATATCTTAAATACATTAAGTAAGACTTCTAAAGTTAGAATAAATAATAGCGGGGATAATGGACAGCCTTGTCTGGTGCCTTTTTGTATATTGAAATTCGATGTTAGACATCCATTTATGATAAGTTGTGCATATTGCTCTTGATAAATTGCACCAATCGCTTGTATAAACCGCTCCCCCAAATCCATTTTTTCCAAAGTCTTAATTATAAAGTTCCAATTCACTCGATCAAAGGCTTTTTCCGCATCCAAAAAAACCAGCACTGCAGAGATCTGTTTATTCTTATCTAGATAGTCCATTAAATCTATAACTTGCCTAACATTCTCTTTCATATATCTGCCTTCAATAAATCCTGCTTGGTCATGATGAATTACCTTTTGGATAACTGGCATCAATCTGTTGGCTAATACTTTTGCGAAGATTTTATAGTCTGTGTTTAATAAAGATATTGGTCTGTAATTTTCTGGTTTCTTAAGACCTGATTCTTCTTTCGGAATCAATGAGACAAAAGCTGTTTTCCATGAGGAAGGTATCTTACCTCCTAATTGTATATTACAAAATAAATCTTTAAGATGCTCAATCATTTCTTCTTGCAGAGTTTTATAGTAAATTGCAGATAAGCCATCCGTCCCTGGAGCTTTAGCTGTTTTTAATTGTTTTATAGCGAAACTGATCTCCTCAACTGTTATCAATTGTTCCAAACTTTTCTTTTGAGTCGTTGAGATTTTTGAAACTCTTTTGTTTTCTAAATATTCATCTATAACAATATTCTGTATATCATCTTTAGCATATAACTTAGTATAATATTCCAAAAAGGCTTTTTTAATTAGATCTTGTTGATAAACTTCTTTATCAGCATATTCAGTAGTATCAATAATTCGTGTAGATGCTTGTTTCCTCAAAGTATACGCCAACCACCTGCCTGGTTTATTAGCATTGGTAAAGGTATTATGCTTTGCAAATTGTAAGTTAGTTGCCGTTTGGTCTGCTATAAGCATTTGAAATTGATCCTTCAAGAGTTTTATGGCCATTTGCAATTTTCCATCTGTTGGTTTTTGTATCAGTTGTTGTTCTTTCTTTTTTATCTCAGATTCCAGTTGTAATCTCTTCTTCTGCTGATTCTGTCTATGTTTAGAGTTCATTTGAATTAGTACTCCCCGCATATATGCTTTACCTGCATCCCAAACTGTTTCAATAGGGGTACCTTTGTTCAAGTTCAGTTTAAAAAATTCCTTTAGGTGCTTTTTAAGTTCAATTATATTTTTTTCATATCTAAATAAATTCTCATTTAAATAGAAAACTATCTTTAGATAGATTTTTACTCCAAAAGCATTTTATTAAAATAAATCTGACTTCCCCATTGGTTTTGCTTGTCAGATTGCATAGGGGATTAACATGACCCCAGGAGGACTTCCGGTGGGACTGCGACATCTCCAGACGCTTCTTTTTGAAGCGCCAACCCAGGGCTTTGTAGAACCGCAAGAACAGCGACTATCAGCTGTCTTGCGGTTTGGAAACTTTCCTCCTGGTAAGAGGGGGGAAAGTGAGTAGGCGGGTGGGGTAGAGCTCCCTGAGAATGCCAGATTTTACCCATAGTCTGGCGCTTGAAGATGAGAGCTCCCCGCTAAGCCTGTCAGTACTCCGGACCCTGGATGTCTCTGCTTTACAGAGCTAGATGTCGTGCCCATCCCAGCAACCAACTTTAAACAAATACTTTTTGAATCAAGCTGGCGGAGCATAAGCAGCATGAATAAAACAGCAAGTATTTTTTTCTTTTTTTTTTAACTCCAAAGGTTTACCCTCTTTAAAAGATTTTCCTTAAGCTGAAAGTGAAAGCAAGATGGCGTTTGAGTTTCAACGGGGCGTGAAGAAGTGAAAGTTAAAAATAATTATTGATAAGCTCCTGTTTGAAACATAAAACTCTTTTTTGAAAAGTGGATGAAACAAGAAAGGAAGTAATTGTAATAATTGAAGCAGTAATATAAATTACAAATTGCAAAGGGTCCTTTTTTTCTTTTTGATACCTTTTTTTTTTCCTGTCCTTTTGGAAGGGAAGGAAGAAGGGGGGCAAGATGGCTGGTCTCTTTGAAAGCAAAGAAAGCAAAGAAGGGTTAATTAACCCTGAGATATGGTCTGATTTTGAGGAAGCTTGGAGCTCAATTACCTCTGCTTTATTGGAAAAAATTGATACTATATTTCAAGCTTCTCAAGCTGGAAACAATGAAATACATGGAAATACTGAGTTGCAATCTAGCAGTGGGGGATTGAATGAAGAGCTGGGAGATGGAAAAAAACAACAACAGCCTATAGTAGGTTTTTTTTCGGAGAGAAAGATGGATGCTGTGCTGAATAAGGAGCAAGAAATTTTGGAAACTGATGAGACTTTGGCTACACAATTTTTTTCTTATAAAATCCAATCTGCATTCAAAGAGCTGTTTTCAGCAGAAGATATATTTCTGCAAAAATTTTATAATATGCAATCCCAAAAAATGCAAAATTCTACTGGAGTTAAAAAAGGCAGAGGGATCAAAGTTAAGAAAAGAGTTCGTAAAAAGGAAAAGAAGAAAGACTGGAGACATGGAAAATAACCCGGTTTGATGAGATGATGGTCCTTAAAGAGTATTGTTTAAGTGTTTAAAGATTTTGAACTTTTGGAAGAAAACATCCAGCAGCTTAATGCCAGTTAACTAAGCGATGAGCGACGATGAGGAGCTGTATTGGAATATTTTGAGAAGAATAAACAGATCACAGCAATGCTGGTGTGTTGGGCTGTGAAATATGCCTTGACCTGAATGATTTGGAATATTTTATTAAGGACTGTAATAAATTTGGATTTAATTGTAATTGCAGAAGTTTTATTGAATATAGTAAATTCGAGTTTTCTGTTTGATGGTAATAAATATAAGGCAAAAGGACTATGGGCCTAGGGCAATTGCAGTTGATCTGGTGGTTTCCCTAATACGTCTGATGAATTTATCAATCTAATTTTTGGCTGGATTTGATGGATACTATTTGAAATACAATTACAAAGTCACTCAGGGTTTTTTTTTATACAAAGAAGCAATTTTTATTTAGGTGGGTAGACGCAAATGAAGACATTCTATATGCTGTTGGAAGATGTGAAGATAAGAAGATTAGCAACTGGTTTAATCTAGTATGAAGAATTTAAATGTTTGATATAGCTATTAAATGAAGTTTTTAGTTGATTTCTTAATATGTATTGATAAATTAATAAGAGGTTTGATTATTGTTTTTTAGTTAGAAAAAAAAATTAATTAAGTGTTTTAATTATAATTGGACCTTGATGGTTTAAAAGTGGAGGACGGAAGAGTTTATATAGTATTTTATTTTAAATTTGGGGTTTTTGAATGAGGTTTTTTGTTTTGTTTTGTTTTGTTTTAAATGAAAGAAGTTATAAAATATCTTGTTAAACTGTATAGATCTAATAATCTGTTAAGTATCTATTAGCTAAATTGAGTAATGATAGGTTTGATTAGGTAATATTTAATTGTTTTGTTAACTGCTGTAATTATAAATGGATACTAATTTTGTTGAATTAGATGGAATAAGAAGAAAGAAGACTTGCTTTCCTTTTATCTATTTGTTTAATGATTATGATAAGTGAGAGATGGAGTTGAATTTAGGGGATTTAAGCTGTATTTTATATTTTATATTTGCTCTGGGAAGTCGGGGGGGTGGTTGGGGAGGGGGGAGAAAATGTATATAAAACTTTTAAAACTTTTTCAATTAAAAAAAAAACATGACCTCAGGACACTGCAATGATTATGCATGCCAGTTGCCAAGCATTCAAATTTTTTGACCATGGGGATGCTGTTACAGTCATAAATGTGAAAATGGTCATAAGTCACTTTTTTCAGTGCTGTTGTAACTTCAAACAGACCGTAAACGAATGATTGTAAATCAAGGATGACCTGTATGTTACTTAATTTTATTTACTTTGAAATATTTAATAAAGTTATGGTTTAAATGGTTGAGGCACTTAAGAGAAGGGGGTGAATTTAGAATGTTTAATATATCTACATCTGGAATTGACCACTTTAAAAATATAATTTTTCTAGAAAGACAGAAATAAAACAAATTTCATCTGTTTCTAAAACACACACTAATTTTTCATTCTCTTCTCGAGATCAGCCTTATTAGTATTATAAGTATCCTACTGTGAACAAAGTCTGATTTCTGAGGGGAAATACTGATAAGTTATGGACATTTTTCCTTGCAAGAAATGTTCCACTTGTGCTGCCAGCTAGCTGTCATAGAAGGTAACCATAGAACTGCAAAGATGCATAGAGCAGCATTTTTCCTTGTCACAGAAGCTTTTTTGCTGTGACAGAGGACAGAGTGCAAACTACATTGCTCTATTACCCATCACTCACTTAGAAAAGGCAAAGAGAAGGGCATGGATTTTTTCTGCTCTTCTTTTTTGAGAATGCAAATCTATCGGTAGAAAGTCCATCTACTGTATGTTGCCCCACTACCATATGTTGTAGACCCTGCAGGCCGGAACATGTTTCTTTTGCTAAAGCCAAAGAATCCAAAGCAGTTTACTCCCAAGTAAGTTTTTCTGTGATAACTAAAATGCCCAGCACTCACGTTGAATTAAATGCATCTGTTTTAATCGTTACTTATTGCTTTTGTTGTAATGCCCCCATTTCAGAGCAAAAGAAGACTGAGTGTTTCCAATCCCTCCCTTTTTTGGGCACTTAGTCTGGAAGATTAGAATCATCTGGATTTAATTTAGACCAATGTTCTGAGGGTCTGGAAGTCAGTTCTGATCATCTTCTCACCTCTGTAAGTAACAAAAAGCATACAGTTTTTATCTGTCTGCAAGAGCAATAAAGTCACATCTTCCTTATCCAGATTAAATCTGATTTTATCATTGTAATCTTCATCTGATCCATTGCTACTGTCAGACACTAATTCGGAAATGGAAATGATAGAATATAGAATAACAGAGTTGGAAGGGATCTTGGAGGTCTTCTAGTCCAACCCCCTGCTTAGACAGGAAGCCCTATACCAGTGATGGAGCATGCGTGGGCATGGGCAACACCAAGTGCCAAAAAGGGAGCATTTCATACTCGTCAGGGCTGCGACCAGGAAGAGGAGCTGTCCAGGGGGCATGTGCATGCTAGATAAGGTACTTTTGGTTTCTGGCACACACATGTACGCTGCCCAGCAAGTCTTTCGGTTACTGCCGTGCATACACATACTCTGATCAGCTGGCAGGCACACATGCTCATGCCAGAAAACAAAAGACCAGAGCTTTCAGTTTCCAGCACTGCTGCACGCACAAAGACCAGCTGATTGTCGCATGCGCATACGTGCAGAAACACAGAAGAGGAATGGGTGACGCTGTGCATGCCAGGCAACATGGCTCCGTGTGCCACTTTGGGCACATGTGCCATGGGTTCACCATCACAGCCCTATACCATTTCAGACAAATGGTTGTCCAGTCTCTTCTTAAAAACTTCTAGTGTTGGAACATTCACAACTTCTGGAGGCAAGTTGTTCCACTGACTAATTGTTCTAACTGTCAGGAAATTTCTTCTTAGTTCTAGGTTGCTTCTGTCCTTGATTAGTTTCCATTCATTGCTTCTTGTCCAGCCTTTAGGTGCTTTGGAGAATACTGTAGCTTGACTCCCTTTTCTTTGTGGCAACCTCTGAGATATTGGAACACTGCTATCATGTCACCCCTAGACCTTATTTTCATTAAAATAGACATAGCCAATTCCAGCAACCGTTCTTTTATGTTTTAGCCTCCAGTCCCCTAGTCATCTTCATTGCTGTTCTCTGCATTCTTTCTAGAGACTCAACATCTTTTTACATCATTGCGACCAAAACTAGATGCAGTATTCCAAGTATGGTCTTACCAAGGCATTATAAAGTGGTATTAACACTTCACGTGATCTTGATTCTATCCCTCTGTTAATGCAGTCTAGAACTTTGGCTTTTTTGGCAGCTTTTACTTTACTTCATTTTTAAAAAAATTTATAAACTGCCCTACTCCCGAAGGACTCAGCACGGTGAACAGCCAAAAGATAAGACACACATAATACAAAATTTAAAAACAATATAAAAGCATATTAAATAATTTGGCCCAAACAATTTAAAACACCCCTATTGTTTTAAAACAAATTTAAAATTAAAATTAACAATTAAAAGGAACTTAGGCCAGGCCAGCCTGTTGAAATAAAAAGGTCTTGAGGGCATGGCGGAAAGTGCGTAAATCCGGGATCCTCCGTATCTCTGGGGGGAGCTAGTTCCAGATAGTAGGTGCCCCCACAGAGAAGGACCTCCCCTTGAAGGCTGCCAGTCGACACTGTTTGGCTGACAGCACCCTGAGGAGCCCCTCTCTATGGGAGCGTACTGGCCGGTGAGAGGCTACTGGTGGCAGAAGGCGGTCTCATAAGTACCCAGGTCCTAAGCCATGGAGTGCTCTAAAGTGGTAACCAAGACCTTGAAGCACACCTGGAAGACCATTGGGACCCAGTGCAGCTCGCGCAGGAGAGCTGTTACATGGGAACGCAACGTCACTCCATAACCACCCGCACGGCTGCATTCTGGACCAGTTGGAGCCTCCGGGTGCTCCTCAAGGGGAGCCCCATGTAGAGAGCATTGCAGTAGTCCAGGCGGGAGGTGACAAGAGCATGAGTGACCGTGCGTAAGGAGTCCCGATCCAGAAAGGGACGCAACTGGCGAATCAGGACGACCTGATAGAAAGTCCTCCTGGCCACGACCGTCAAATGCTCTTCTAAAGACAGCCATGAATCCAGGAGGACACCCAAGTTGTGAGCCCTCTCGTGGGGGCCAACGATTTGCTCCCAATAGTCAGTGATGGCACCAACTGACTATATCGGGACGCCGGAAACCATAGCCACTCGGTCTTGGATGGGTTGAGCCTGAGTCTGTTTCTCCCCATCCAGATCCGCACAGCCTCCAGGCACCGGGACATCACTTCCAGGGCATCACTGAGGTGGTCAGGGATGGAGATGTACAGCTGAGTATCATCAGCGTACTGATGGTACTTCACCCCGAAACCACAGAAGTCTCACCCAGTGGCTTCACATAAATGTTGAACAGAAGGGGCGAGAAGACCGATCCCTGTGGCACCCCACATACAAGGCACCTCGGGGTTGACCTCTGCCCCCCTGCCAACACAGACAGCGACCGGTCAGAGAGAAAGGAGGAGAACCACCGCAACACGGTGGCCCCCACCCCCAACTCTTCCAACCGGTGCAGCATGATACCATGGTCAATGGTATCAAAAGCCGTTGAGAGGTCTAATAGGACCAGGACAGAGGAGCAACCCCAGGCAGCTGCAGCACATGCTAGCTCATATTTAAATGATTGCTCAGTAGGACTCCAATATCCCTCTCACAGTTGCTACTATTGAGTGAGGTACCACATATACTGTACCTGTGTGTGTTATTTTTCTTGCCTAAATGTAGAACCTTGCTTTTTTCACCATTTGTTAGATAGTGTCCAGTGTTCAAGTCTGTCAAGATCCTTCTGTATCTTAAGCCTATCTTCTGGAGTGTTGGCTGGCTAGCTTGGTGTCATCTGCAAATTTGATGAGTTCCCCATCTATCCCCTCATCTAAATCATTGATGAAAATGTTGAAGAGTACTGGGCCTAAAACAGAGCCTTGGGGTACCCCAGTGCATAATCCCTCCATGTAGTTGCAGTTCTGTTGAGGACTACATGTTGAGTGCGGTTGGTCAGACAATTATGAATCTATCTGGTGATGATGCTGTCTGATGATGCCGGATTGAGTGGTAGTTATGTGCTTGGTCGATTTCCACCTCTTAAGCCAGGGCATAACAGTCGTGTAGGGAGGGAGGCCCCCCTTCGAGATATAAGCATTGTATAATGCATCATTCAGTCCATCCTTGAAGCAGTTGTTTCTGGTCAGTTGTTAAGTCAGCATGCCAGGTCACAGAATTCCTCTGTGTACTCCACCACCACTCTATGGCCTTGATGGTTTTAATGCAGTCCCTGGTTTTGCAGTCTAAGGTTTGGAAGGCACTCATCATGAACCACATGGCTTGCTTCAGCTGGTCTGCATGGTCAGCTTCGTCTTCTTCTTCTTCATCTTCAAGCACTTCTATCTCTATCTGCTACTCTCATTGCTGGCCACCATGGCTGCCTCCTGGTGAGGGCCACCCCCTTGGTCCTTCATTCCCAGTCTTCATTCTTTTTTTAAAAATAGTCTTTATTTACATTTTCCATTAAAATCACACATAAAATAATAACACACCATATAAAAAAAATATACAAAACACACAGATATTACAATTAACAAACATGTGATAGGTACTAATAGTACCTCACTCGATATATATTCAATATAATATTATATTTATTTATTTATTTATTTATTATATTTATATACCGCCTTTCTCCCGTAGGACTCAAGGCGGTGTATATTTTAAAAGATCATTCACATGTTCATGTTTAGCCCCGCCTGTTGGAACATCAGGGTCTTGAGGGCACTGCGGAAAGCACGAAGATCAGGGATATTCCGTATCTCTGGGGGCAGTTCATTCCAAAGGGTTGGAGCCCTCACAGAGAAGGCCCTCCCCCTGGGAGTTGCCAGTCGGCATGATTTGACTGACGGTACCCTGAGTAGTCCCTCCCTGTGAGAACGAACTGGTCGGTGGGAGGCTATTGGTGGCAAAAGACGGTCTCGTAGGTACCCAGGTCCTAAGCCATGGAGCGCTTTAAAGGTGATGACTAACACCTTGAATCGCACCCGGAAGACCACCGGGAGCCAGTGCAGCTCGCGCAGGAGAGGTGTTACATGGGCGTAATGAGTTGCGCCCATAATCACCCGCGCGGCTACATTCTGGACCAGCTGGAGCCTGTGGGTGCTCTTCAAGGGGAGCCCCATGTAGAGAGCATTACAGTAGTCCATACGGGAGGTGACTAGGGCATGAGTGACTGTACGCAAGGCATCCCGATCCAGAAAGGGACGCAACTGGCAGATCAGGTGAACCTGATAAAAGGCCCCCCTGGCCATGGCCGTCATGTGCTCTTCTAAAGATAGCTGTGAATCCAGGAGGACACCTAAGTTGCGAGCCCTCTTTGTGGGAAGTAAGGTCTCATCCCCAATTGTCAGTGATGGTACCAGCTGACTATACCGGGACGCCGGAAGCCACAGCCACTCGGTCTTGGAGGGGTTGAGTCTGAGTTTGTTTCTCCCCATCCAGATCCGCACGGCCTCCAGGCAACGGGACATCACAGTAAGGGCATCATTGGGGTGGTCTGGGGTGGAGATGTATAGCTGTGTGTCATCAGCATACTGATGAACACTCACCCCGAAACCACGGATGATCTCGCCTAGCGGTTTTACATAAATGTTGAATAAAAGGGGTGAGAGGACTGATCTTTGTGGCACCCCACAAATAAGGTGCCTCGAGGTCGACCTCTGACCCCCAGCCAACACAAACTGTGAACGGTCAGAGAGGAAGGAGGAGAACCACCGAAGCACGGTGCCCCCTATTCCTAACCTCTCCAGCCGGTGCAGTAAGATACCATGGTCGATGGTATCATAAGCCGCTGAGAGATCTAATAGGATCAGGATAGAGGAACAACCTCTGTCCCGAGCCCTCCAGAGATCATCAACCAATGCGACCAATGCCGTTTCTGTGCTGTATCGTGGCCTGAAGCCCGACTGGTACAGATCCAGATAGACAGCTTCATCCAGGTATCGGGGTAGTTGTTGTGCCACCACATTCTCAACAACCTTCGCAATGAAGCGAAGATTGGAGACTGGACGATAATTTGATAATATAGCTGGGTCCAGGGAAGGCTTCTTGAGGAGGGGCTTCACAACCGCCTCTTTCAAGGCGGTGGGAAAGACACCCTCACTCAAAGAAGCATTTATAATCCCCTGGAGCCAGCCTCGTGTAACCTCCCGGGAGGCCAGTACCAACCAGGAGGGACACGGGTCCAATAAACATGTGGCAGCACTAAGCTTGCCCAGAATCCTGTCCACATCCTCAGGAGCCACAGAGTCAAACTCTTCCCAGATAACACTCTCAGGACCTACCCCCATCTCCTCCCCTGGATCTACCCAATCGAAGTCCAGGCCTTACCGAATCTGAGCGACTTTATCATGCAGGAATTGCACAAAATCCTCAGCTCGACCCTGTAAGGGGTCTTCACGCACCTGAAGTAGTGAGCGAGTCACCCTAAATATTCCAGGGGAGTCAAAGCAATTCATTTCTCTATTCGTTTCCCTTAGGTCGAACCGATCTCACTTTATTTGTTTGATATAGATTTCTCCCTACTAACCTTTTCACTTTGATTTAATTTATAATTTTCTCTTTTCTAGCCAAATATATACTTTTTCCCAGGATAAACATGTTTGTGTTTGATCTCTATCTTTTAATTTTTTAGTCAGCTTGTCCGCTTCCGCACAGTCCAAAATCTTTTTTATGATTGTTTCCTCTGGTGTTTTTTATATACCTGTTGTCCAATTCTAAGGCCTTTTATTTTTTCTTCATTTCTTATTTTGCATAAAAGAATTTCTAATGATAAAATAAAAAGTAAGGGGGAGAGAGGGAGCCTTGTCTTGTGCCCTTGTTAATATAAAATTCCTCTGTTAGGTCCCCATTTATCAACAGTCTGGCCATTTGTTTAGAGTAAATAGCTTTTATACCATTGATAAATCTCTGTCCAAAGCCCATATGGTCTAATTGTGTTAGTATAAATTCCCAATTAACCCTATCAAAAGCCTTCTGGGCGTCTATGAAAACTAATGCTACTTGTTTACTTGGGTGTTCATAATATTCCAATATATTTAACATGACCCTCAAATTATCTTTTAGTTGACGAGCTGGTAGGAACCCCTTCTGGTCGCTATGTATAAAGTCATTCAGAAATCCTTTTAATCTACTTGCCAAAATTGTTGTAAAAATTTTATAGTCAGAATTCAGGAGGGATATTGGTTTATAATTTTTTATATCTGGTGAGGGGGATCTTCTTTTGGAATTAAACTAATGTTTGCCTCCTTCCATGAATGAGGAATTTCTGCCTTTCCCAGGACTTCATTAAAAAGATCTTTCATGTGTTCTCCCATTACATCAAATATTGTTTTGTATAGTTCCGCTGGTAATCCATCTGTGCCCGGTGTTTTCAAATTCCCTTGTTTCTTCACTGCTCTTTCAAATTCCATTAGGGTAATTTCCTCTTCTAATGTTTCTCTTGTCAGATTGGATATTTTAGGTAAGTCCGAATTTTCTATATAATTTTCTATATCGTACCTACTAAAATGTCTTCTTTTTTATATAATTCTTTATAGAAATCCACTGCAATTTTTTCCTTTCCTTTTTTGTCTCTTATTAGATTTCCCTCTTTATCTTCTAATTGCTCAATTCGTTTATTTTGTTTTTCTTTTTTGAGTCTATATGTAAGCCATCTTCCTAATTTATTAGCTGATTCAAAATGTTTTTGCCTTGCTATTTTTACCTTATTTTTTAGTTTGTCCAGCTCTAAGAGATTAAGTTGGTGTTTTAAAAATATTATCTGTTCTTTTACCTCAATAGATAGTGGATTATTTTGTAATTGTTCCTCGGCTTTAATTAGTTTATTTATTGTTTCACCCCTTTCCTGTTCTTCTTTTTTATACTTAATGGCCATCTGTTTTATAATAAGACCTCTTATGAAAGCCTTGGCAGCATCCCAAATTATTTGTAATGGCATTCCTGGTGTCTTATTGTCCTGAAAAAAAAAGATATTTCTGTCTTCAGTTTTTGTATAAACTCCTTTTCATGTAAGATTTCTGTTCTCATCATCCATCTCCTTCTATTTTTCCCCTCTTCTTTCAATATCATCAAAACTGGATTGTGGTCTGCCCAATCATTTGGTAAAATTCTAATTTCTGCCACTTGAGAGTTAATTTCTTGTGACATCCAAGCCATATCTAATCTAGACCACGATCCATGTCTGGGGGAGTAATATGTAAATTGTTTTCTAGTCTGATTGTATTCTCGCCAAGTGTCTTTCAATCCCAATTTCTCTCTCATTTCTTCACAGATAACTGGTAAGATCCTCTTGTCTTGGCCTTTATTCCCTTTCTTTGTATTTTTCCCTGTTTTATAATCTTGTGTTCTGTTAACAATCGCATTAAAATCCCCCATAAAACATACTTGCTCATATTCCCGTTCTCTTATTTCTTTTCGTATTCTTTGAAAAAATGAAGATTGTTTGGTATTGGGTGCATAAATTCCAATCAGGAGTATCTTTTTTGTAATAATTCTACTTCTAATATCAGTATTCTTCCCTCTTTGTCTGCAAATAGTTGTTTTGGCGAGAGATATTCTTTGACAAATATGGCTACTCGTCTTTTCCTCTCTTCTGAAGCTGCTACAAATAATTTCCCCGCCTTGGGACATTTTAATAGATTGGCTTGTGATAGTTTAATATGTGTCTCTTTCAAACATGTTATATCCGTTTTGGCTTTAATTATTTTCAATAAAATGCGTCTCCTTTTCGTCGAGGCATTAAGACCGTTAACATTTACCATAAGTAATCTTACTCCTTGGTTCATTTTTATCTATTAGCCCCTTTGGTTTTGGCTGCTAATCGAGTCTCTACCCCGTATTCTTCCACTCCTCCTTCTTCCCCCCTCCTCCTGTTTCTTTTCCCTTTTCCATGCTCTGCTTGAGCTCCTCTCTCTTTTCTCCACTCTTCTTTCTGATCCCTCTGACTCTCTTTGACGACTTCCCTTTCTCTCTCGCTTTCGCCATGTCCAAAATAATTTTCACAGAAGTCTTGTGCATCATCTATACTCTCAATTTTAATTTTCTGCTCTTGCCACGTCACTAAGAGTCCTTCCGGTAATAACCATCGGTATGGCGCATTATACTTTCTCAATTGTGAGGTTATGAATTGGTAATTGTGTCACTGCTCTCTCACTCTTCTGGGGATCTGTTTAAGGATTATAATCTGTCTTCCTCTGTATGTTACATTCTGATCCCTGGCCTTGTGGAATGTTTCATCTCTTAATGCTTTTTTGGTCAGCCTTACATGTACTTCTCTGGGTAAGTTGTGTTGCCTCGCATAATTGGTATATACTCGATATGCTTCATCTATGTTTCCACATACCTCTTCTTTTTTCCTCCCGACTACTTCAGCGATTATTTCTCCTACAATTTCCTCCAATTGTTCCTCTTTGTCCTCAACCACATTTTGGAGACGTAAAAAGAAGGCGGATTTCTCCATCTCCAGAAAGACTATCTCCTCCTCAAGTTTCCCCACCGCTTGGTCACATTTCTTTTCATACTTATCAAACTGGGTTTCAACTCTGTCCGCCGTTTTTTCCACCTCTGTCAATTGTTCCTCGTGTTCTAACATGGTTGTTTTCATTTCTCCCAGAGTCTCTTTCACTTGTGTGATTTCTCCCCTTAACCCACTCATCTCAGATTTTAAGTCCTCAAAGTTTTTAGTAATTGATTCCTGATTCTTTTCCATAATTTCTTGAATGTTTTGGAACATTATCTGTATATCTTGTATTGTGATTGGTTTCTCTGTTGCTGGTAACTTTTCAGGTGACTTTTTTGCCCCTGGGGGAGTGGTTATCAGGGAGGATACCATTGAGGAAGGTATATATTTTTTCGCCACTTTTGTAGCTGTGACCGTAGTGGACATATTGGCTAAGCAAAAGAGTTTTCCCCACCTTATCATACACAAGTGTTCTTCCTTCTGTGTAGCTTAACACCCCCCTTTAATTAAGCTCTCACTCTCGGCCTGTCACCCCGCCCGAGCTTGCTTGTACAAAAGACACGAATCCACACTTTGCGAGAGGCAGTCCAAACTCTTTATTGAAACACACAAGCAACGAGGCCACAAGACGAACAAACCGGAACATGAATAAAGTTAGCGCTACAGGCTTTAGCTCCGTAGCGCTTTATATAGGGACTCATTCTAGCAAAACCCAACATCCGGCAAATAAAAGTACACCTGGAAACTCCCCTCCTCTTCACAGCTATTTGGCGGTTCTGCGCCTCTGTTCGCATCACAGAAGCGCGTCACCCGGGATCATTGATCGCTAAGTCTCGCTGCCGTAGGCCCCATCGCTGTTGGCTTGGTAGGGACAGCCTCCATTGTGAAGTGTCGCTGTAACTTGACAGCGCTGGCTGCCTTCTGGCTCTCTGAACCTCCGTCTCTTCCGGGAATGATGACGAGCCCCTTTTCCGGCTCGACACTCACTATTATTCAATCTTACTCCTATATTATTATTCCTCTCATCTAATTTACCTTATCTTTCTATAGTTAAATACAATATATATATATATATATATATATATATATATATATATATATACACACAATATATATATTAATACAATAGTTTATATTAAATAAAAAGTCAATATAGCAATAATACAATAGAAAAATAAAAAAAGAAAGAGTAATAATAAACAATCAGTTAATCATCAATTAATCAAAAGCCGTTATAAACAGTTAATAAATATTAGAGATATATAGATTATCAATTCACTTCTTCAGGAGGAGATTAATCAACTATATCAACCTAAGTAATACAATTCATCAGTTAATCAAATTAGTTCGAAAAGAGCTCACTGTTAAAGTTCCGGGGGGGGGGGTCAGGAGAAGTTTTACGCCCTAATCATTCCCCTCTTCTTACAGTGAAAAAGCCACGGTTATTGTTCTTTATTTCGCTGTACTCCAACTATATTCCACAGCAGCAAGATGGTCGCAATACTAGAAAAGTATACTTCTTTCACCTGTAGACTGGGCTGCCGCTATCTTCTCCAGTCGCTGCATGGCCCCTCTTTTTTCTTTTCTTTTTTTTTCCTCTTCAAAATCCTCTTCTTTCTCCGTTTGGTTCTGTTTTGCCCTGCCTCCCCAAGCCAGTCAAAACCGCAGCATCACGGGCTTCGGGGCCGCTATTCCGCGGCCTTCCTGTCCTCTGGGTCCTCAGAGCTCACACTTCGGTGCGGTGGGGGGGTCACACTCCTCCTCCTCACCTCCAAAGAAAGCCCCTCTGCTCTCCCAACCTCTCCGGGGTTGAGAACGGCGCCAAAAACACCGCGGAGAACTGGAAATTCGATCGGTCTTGCGGGTTTAACACCGTGCCGATCTTTCCACTCTGACTGCTGCACCGGAAGTCTTCCCCAGTCTTCATTCTTTCTGACTCCAATGGACCACCTGGGTCTTGATCAGTCTCCTAGGGCTCCAACTGCTTCTGTTCACTCAGAGTGATCATCTTCCTCCTGATCCTCCTTACACTGACATCAAGTTCACAGTTCCCACGATAGTATTGTGGGCCTCTCTGGGTTGACCGATTTGCAGATTCTGCCTAATGTAAGTACTGTCAACTCTCAAAATGACTCTAGCAGAAGCCATATTTTTCTTGCTTGGTTTCTAAGTTGCCATACTTGGGGGGAGGGGAGGGGGATTTATGGAATGTAGAATGTTTTCCTCCAATGTGTCAGACATAACAACAATAAGGCTCCTATCTATTCTTTAATTATACCAAAAATGTGGGAATTATTCACTGTTGGTTTCACCTTTGACCATGCCGATATGATGTACACTATAAACCAGATCTTTGAGGAAGCCAAGGCCTCAAAGTCTTGAATTGGTTGGGAGCATTACTCGGAACCATGACATTAAACCAATACTCTTAAAACTTGTTAAATCTCTGGGACTCCTGAGCCCTGGGCCTCCACCCCAGTCAATTCGGGGGGAAGGGAAATCCTTAGGAAAAGATGGCTGAGAAGAAGGGGAAAGGGGTCGCTGGCAAGCCAGTGGAGGAGCTGTTAATGATGCAAGCGGGAACCCAAGCGTTCGAGACCACCTAACTAGTGATTGCATGGCCGAAAGTGCGATTGGAAAAGCCCAATTGGAAAGAGACACAGGAGGAAGCAGTGATCAGGGGAAGCCAAATTCCCACCATATCATTGGGCCTCGCTTATCCAACCAGAAGACAAATTCTGCGGAGCAGCACAAGTCAAGCTCCCCTTGGCAGCACCCATGTACACGAGGGGCCAGCCCTCACAGTGGAGGGAAAGGAGAGCAGTAGATTAGGATGAGCCAAGAGAGTAGAAATATTTGACCACACTTTGGAGCTCTTACGAAGAGCAGCTGAGAGAGCGGTTTGCCCACACGAGCATCCGGGGTGTGGAACTTCTGTACTGGCTGGAGGTAATGGAGGAGGTGATCCGCCAAGCCACCCAATTGCTTCTGGGATGACAGAGCCTGAGTCCTCCTTTCAGATTCTGCCTCGCCAGCCCGAAGTTTCAACTGATGATGAGGGGGCGAGTCCGGAGCAAGCTGCTCCAGTGCAGCATAGAGCTGCCACAGTCGGGACAAGCCCAGGACAAGCCCCTGATACTCACTAATGACAGTGATGAGGGTGAGTCCCAGCCCAGCCCGGGGGCCCTGGCAGCCACCAGGAGCGGTCAGCATCCCTCCCCCATGGCCCCGGGTTGTATCAGGCTCCTTCCTCCCCCCCGGGACCTGGGTGGCACCCGGGATATTGGCCGCCACCACACCACTACATGGAACATTCATGGGAACACTGACTGCCTGGTGATCTTCCTTGACAACATTCTGGCTCACCTAGCCTGCTACCCCCTGACTTACCCATCCCAGAAATTGATGGTGAGCACGATAACTGCCAAGCTCGAGGAGGAGGCAGCAGAATGGGTGGCTACCATCCACGATGAGGATGCCCCTGAGCTGAGGGATGCTGGAAGATTCCTGGGGAAGATGAGGACGAGATTTGAAAATGAGGCAAAAGTCCAACAGGCAGAGTGGGAGATAAGAGATTTGAAGCAGAGGAGACAGCCAGTGAAGGAATACATTCGAGAATTCCAGAGGGTCGTGGGGAGGCTGTGGCAGTAGCCAGAATGGATGGTCATCTACCACTTGAAAGAGGGTCTCAATAGAGGCCTACGACAGGCTTGTGCATACCATGGCCTCTCCGATCGGCTGCAAGAATGATACCGGGCCACCACAGAACTGGATGTGAAGCTACGAGCCTGCAGACCAAGGGGTGACACTGAGGTGAGGATATGTAAGAGCCAAGAAAGCCAATCAGCTGGGAGGTGATTGGGCTCAGCTATGCCCACTAGTGCCCCTGCAAGACCAACCCAAGTCCCCATACAGTGCTTCTGATATGGTCTGCCGGGGCAATGAGCTGCTGAATGCTTGGCAGCCACGCCCAAATCAAAAGCAGGACCGACAACTCTGGCAAAGCAGCAAAATCACCATGGAATCCACCAGAGAAGTCCAGCTTGGGATGCCAGGCTGTCAAGGCCTCCTCTTCCCCACCCGAGGGGGAGGGAACTCCAGCCAAAAGAGACCAGTTGCCTGCCTCATATGAGAGCAAGGATGAGGGAGAAAAAGACCTGATTGTGAGTAGAGCCATCCGCCCTTTTGCAATCCCCATGAGAATTGTGGCACCAAAATTGGGAGCTTAGGGGGAGTTTGAAGCCCTCATAAATTCATTTTGTACCCAATGTTTAATAAGCCTGCCCACAGTGCTGAGGCTGGGAATCTAAGTGAGGAGGCTATCCAAGGCCATGAGGTTTGAACAAGTCGATGGCTCACTAATAGGAGGGGCCCCAGTAACTCATTTGACCAAACCTGTGAAGCTGGAGATGGGTCAGCACTGGGAGATCATCCTGTTCATGATTTGTCCCGAAGATAATAGAAGCCGTGATCCTGGTACTAGCCTGGTTGGATAAGTGGGGCCCAATGATATGGTGGGAAGAGGGAAACAGGAAATTGAGGTTGGGAAGAGGCCCCTTCCCTCCCCCACACAACCAAGTGATGCAAGCCTCTCCACAGAGGACAGGAGCTGAGGGCTCAGAACATAAGGGCTGGGTCAGATTGGCTGCTGGTGATCCAAATCATCCTCAGAAAATACCAGGACCTGGCAGTGGTGTTTGAGGAGGAGGAGTGCAATGTGCTATCTCCTCACAGGCCCACGGATTGTGCGATTGAGATCCTGCCAGGGGCAAAACTACCTAATCCCAATTCTGTGTGGGACCCCATGCAGTTGGTAGATATGACCCCCAAGGAGCTGAGGGAATACATCAACAAGAATCTAGCCAGGAGCTTCATCCAGCCAGCTAAATCCTGAGTAGCAACCCCAGTCCTGTTCAAGGAAAAGAAGGATGGGACGATGAGATTATTCTTGTATAATGCTTGAGATTATTTGTAGTAAAAACTTTATACTTATGCCAATAAGATAAACTTGGTCATAAATAATCGTCTGAAATTGTGGTCAAGAATAATACGCATAATAGACATGGCAACTTCAAGCACATCAACTACTGTTAAAACAACCAAAAAGACACCAACCCAAACATTATTGGTGGCCTCCCCGGTACAGCAAAAGACAGGGGAAACAATGGACAAAGAGAAGTCTAATACTATTATAGGCATGCAAAATATACAGGCTGCCCGTGCAATGATTCAGGAGGGAATGAAGAGGATGGAAGATAAAATGACTCTTAATCACGATGAAACTAAAAGGAACCAGGAACAAATGAGACAGGATGTAGCAGAAATTAAAGATGACCTCCAAAATATAGATGTGAAAATGGTGAAAATCCAGCAAAATATTACGGAAAATGAACAGAGAATTCATAAGGTGGAAGAAAAAAACGAAGCCACAGTTACTAGGTTGGAGAGGATGGAAAATCAACAAAAGATAAGGAGTCGAGACACCGAAGATGCACTCACATTTCTTGAAATGGAGAAAGCATCCTTCTTTCTAAGGTGCCAAAATATAGAAGAGCAGAGAGATGAAGACTTGGGCGAAATTATGATTGAAGTACTGGCAAAAGCAACACACAAAGATAAAGACAAAATTAGAAATGAAATAGATGAAATTTATAGGGCCTATACAAATTACGCAAGGAGAAACAAACTCCCTAAAGAAGTCCATATTAGATTCACAAAAAAATCAATTACAGATGAAATATACAGAAGAATGAGAGAGGAGACAGTTACGTTTAAAGGGAGGGAAGTCCTAACATTAAAGCAAGTACCGAAAAGGACCAGAGATAGGAGAAGAGATTATAATTTTCTAACCAGACAATTGAATAAACTCAAAATAAAATTTAGATGGCTCATACCAGAAGGTGTACTTATTTCATGGGAAGGAAGAAAATTTCGAATTGACACCATAGACAAAGCCCAAGATTTTGCAGACCAATATCTAGGAAGCGAAGGAGAACAGGAAAGCAGACACAGCAGAGAAGATCTCATACTAGCGATCAAGAAGTACAAATTATAAATAAGGAAGGCAAGGAACAAAAAAAGGGAAGGCCAGAGAAGGAGGAAACGACAGGGATCTCACAAAGAGTTACAAGGAACACAACAAAACTCAAAATAACGGAAAAATAAATACCAGTAGAAATGGAAGAAGAACTGAAACTCATTTCTATAAATATAAATGGGTTAAACTCACCTAGCAAAAGACATCAAACATTCACAAGATTACAAAAACTGGGTGCAGACATAATCACATTACAAGAAGTACACATAAGAAAACAACAGAAAAAACTACTTGAAAACAAAAAATTAGGAGTAATATATACATCCTTAGGCGATTGTAAAAAAAGGGGAGTTGTAGCATATATTAGAGATCATATAAGAACCAAGCTAATCCATACGGATCCAGAGGGTCGAGTTCTAATGATAGAATTAAAATTGGAAATAAAAACAATATTGTTAGTAGCTATTTATGCTCCAAATGGAAACCAAACAGATTTTTATTAAAAATTACACGATAAGCTAAAAGAGTTAGATTACGAAAATGTATGTATTGTTGGCGATTTTAATGCGATAGTTAACCTACGAGAAGACTATCATAGTATTAGGAAGAACAAAATTAAAAAGAAGACATTGCCACAAACATTTAAAGATTTAACAGAAGAAATGAGTCTACACGACACATGGCGAGAATTAAACACCAACACAAAACAATACACATATTTTTCAGGCCCACACCAATCGTGGTCCAGGCTAGATATGGCCTGGATGACACCCCAATTAAGCAAGGAAACACATGAAGTGGAAATTATGTCTAGCACATGGGCCAATCATAACCCCATCAAAATAGTCTGGAAAGGTTTCCGAAAACAGAAAAGATGGAAAATGGACACAAGTATAATAAAGGAAAAAGAATACCTACAAATGATAGAAACGGAAATGAAGTTTTTTCTCCAAATCAACACAAAAGATCAAACGTCGTTACAAAACTTATGGGATACAACGAAAGCCTATATTAGGGGCCTAACTATCGCATATGTGGCAAAAAGGAAAAAACAGAAGCAAAGAATTAGAAACGAATTACTGGAAGAGATTAAGATAGAGGAAACGAAACTACAACAGCAGCCCAACAATACGATAGCGCAACAAAAACTTAATTTGGCTAAACATAAATTGAACTTAACTACAAAAACTGAATTGGCACAGAAAATAAGAATGGCAAAACAAACCAACTTTGAACATGCAAATAAAATCGGACGTTGGTTAGCGTATAAATTAAAAAAGCAAACAGAAAAACGAATCATTCACCAACTCCAAGATGAATCTGGAACTTCTTATTATACACATTTGGAGAAGAAAAACATAGCTAAAGAATTTTTTCAAAAACTCTACCGACAGGAAGATGTCCCAGAAGACCAAATCAAACAATATCTTCACAAAACTAAAATCATCCAAATCGAAGAAGAGCATAGAGAGATCCTAAACCGACCCATAACAATGTTTGAATTGATGGAAGCCCGTAAAAAACAAAAGAATAACAAAACCCCAGGGATTGGATGGAATCCCTGCTGAATTTTATAAACTTTGTCAACAATCCATCGATCAAATATTACTTCAAGTCTTCAATGATGCATTATCAACAGCCGAAATCCCCAAATCTTGGACAGAAACCATTATTACATTAATACGTAAAGAAGATTCGGATCCGACCCAAATCAGGAATTACAGACCAATCTCACTACTCAACGCGGATTATAAATTATTCATGTCAATATTAGCACAGAGATTCAAAACAATAATACATAATTACATACACCCTGACCAGAATGGTGTTATACCCAGGAGACAAATTAAAAAGAACCTCAGAACGATTATTAACATTCTGGAATATTATGACCAAAAGATAGACAAAGAAGTGGCTATAATTTCTCTTGATGCCCAGAAGGCGTTCGATAATTTAAATTGGGCCTTCCTTATAAAAGAACTTGAATTGATGAAGTGCGGAGAGAAATTTCATAACTTGATACAAAAATTTTATTCCCATCAAACCGCAAAGATTTCAATAAACGGTGAAATAACACAAACCTTTGACATCCAGAAAGGAGTACGACAAGGATGCCCCATGTCACCATTACTATTCATAATAGCATTGGAAATCCTATTAAATGAAATAAGGAAGGATGAAGACATTAAAGGACTCAAGATTCGGGGAGAGGAATACAAATTGCTTGCCTTTGCAGATGATGTAATTTTCAATTTGGAAAATCCGAGACGATCTGGGCCAAAGCTGATATCGATGATGGAGGAATATGGGAAAGTTGCAGGCCTCAAAATAAACAAACAAAAAACCAAAGTATTGACTAAAAATATGACCCAAATACAGAGATTGGAATTAGAAGAAAAATTAGGAATTCAAATAGTAAAGAAGATAAAATATCTAGGCATTTGGTTGATGGAAAAAGCTACCACGATTAAAGAAGACAACTACACTAAATTACTAAAACAAATTAGGAAAGATTTGGAAACTTGGAACAGAATACAATTGTCTTTGATGGGCAGAATCAACTCAATAAAAATGAATATATTACCAAGAATATTATACCCGTATCAGTTAATACCAATTCATCCGGGAAGGGACTTCTTTAAAAACCTCAATAAAATAACAATGACGTACATATGGCAGGGAAAGAAAGCTAGGATTAAGATTAAAGCTCTTCAGGATACAAGAGATAAAGGAGGCCTGGCAGTACCGAATTGGGAGCTGTATTATAAAGCAGCTGGATTGACCTGGATTAAAGAATGGATAAAATTGGAGGACAAGAGAACGTTATACTTAGAAGGTTTTGACCTTATACGAGGGTGGCATGCTTTACTATGGGATGGACCAGATAAACGACACACCTACTTCCAACGACACATAATCAGGGTCTCATTATTTAAGATTTGGCAAGAAATTAAGAAACACTATTATACTAGAATACCAAGATGGTGGTCCCCGATGGAGGCATTAATATTTCCAAACACCCTAGAGATAGGAAAGATGATGCGATATCAAGATTTATTAAATAACGAAGGTGAACTTCCCCCAAAACACCAACTCCAAGATAGTGATATAAACATTGACTGGTGGTATTATACTCAAATTCATTCAAGATTCATTAAGGATAAATCACAACATGGAATAGCAAATGAACCGAACGACCTGGACAAAATTTTATTAGGAACAGACCAAAAAATGATAACCAAAATATACAACTATCTTTTGAGAGATAAATTAAGAGAAGAAACAGTCAAACATAATATGATAATGTGGGCCAAGGACATAGGGCATAACATCAAATTGGCAGACTGGGAGAAACTGTGGAAACAGAATATTAAAAGGACAAGAGCCACATCCTACAAGGAAAACCTTATTTAGATGTTTTATAGATGGCACTTACCACTGGCCCAATTAGCTAAAATACATCCATACAGTTCTGCATTGTGTTGGAAGTGTAAAGACAAAATAGGAACATATTTCCACACTTGGTGGAAATGCACCAAAGCTCAACAATACTGGCAAGAATTAAAAAGTATCATAGAAGAAATAACAAACGCACAGATAGAAAACAACCCAGAATTTTTCTTACTCGGCATGACAACAGCACAATATAGCAAGGAAACAAAATATCTCATTATACATATTCTGACAGCAGCATGACTTTTGTATGCCCAAAATTGGAAATTAGATCAAATCCCAAACAGAGATAAAATTATCTCAAAGATAAATGAGTGTGCTGAAATGGACAGATTGATGCTGGAACTCCAGGATAAAGAAGAAAGTGAATATTACATTGTATGGCACCAATGGTATCAATGGCTCGAAAGCAAACTAGTAATAATATACACAATAGAAACTGAGGTGAAAGAGGGGTAGAACGTAGATGAGAAACAATATAATCCTAGTAGTTAGAATTGGAATTAGGAATTTATGAATGACTATTTAGTAGAATGTAAAATGTATTACTTTATACTCTGTTGATGACAAAAGTATATATGTGGAATGTAGTGTGGGTGTTTTTGGTGGAGGGAATGTCTGTGTTTTTGTACTGTCTTTATATTTTTGTTTATATTTGAATAATAAAAATATTATTAAAAAAAGAGATTATGCTTGGACTTTAGGGGGATCAATGAGGTGTGCATGGAGAACATGTACCCAGTCTCCCTCATGAAGGACATGCTGGCCATCCTAGCCAAAGGAGAGATATTTACCAAGTTAGATTTGAGAGAAGTGTATTATGGCTTCAGAATCAGGGAAGGAGATGAATGAAAGACTGTATTTAATTGCCCTCTGGGAAGCTTTCAGTTCAAAGTGATGCCATTTGGGCTACAGGGGGTCCCAGTGGTGTTCATGCAGCTGATCAATGTGGCGCTGCATGAGTACTTGTATAAGGGGGTCCTAATTTACCTGAAAGACATTCTCATTTTCACCAAGACAATGGAGGAGCATGTCAAGCTAGTTTACCAAATCCTTAAGAAGCTTCCGGCAGCAAACCTATACACTAAGCTGTCCAAATGCAAGTTCCACCAGACCTGGCTGGACTATCTGGGATATCGAGTATTGAATGAAAGGGTGGGGATGGATCCAGGGAAGGTAAAAGCCATTTTAGAATGGCAAGCTCCTCGAACCTGTAAACAACTAAAAAGCTTTTTGGGGTTCGCTAACTTCTATAGGCAATTCATCCCATCCTTTGTGAGAATAGCCTTGCCGATCACAGAGCTGCTGAAAACAGGGAAAATTGGGGCCAAACCCTGGGCAAACCAGCCGCTCGAATGGACAATGGAATGCCAACAGGCATTCAAAACTCTGAAAAGACTATTTGCAAAGAAACTGGTTCTGAAGCACCCCGATCCCGAGGAACCCTTAGTGATCCAAGCTGACACCATTGACATGGTCGTAGGGGCTGTCCTTCTCCAGAGGAATGAGGAGGGGAACCTGCAACCATGTGCCTACATCTCTCAAAAACTCACTGACATGGAGAGACGCTGGGCCATATGGGAAAAGGGAGCTTTTGCAGTCCGGTGGACACTATTGACCTGACAGCATCGCCTGGAGGGGAGTAATGTACTGTTCAAAGTGTACACTGACCATAAAAATTTGGAGGCACTTAGAACTCCTCACAAACTATCACTGAAGCAGATTAGGTGGACACAGTATTTCAACCGATTTAACTTCACCTTGAAATACCTCCCGGGAGGAAAACATTTTCTGGCTGACAACCTCTTGAGAATGCCCCAGTACAAGAGCACACCCCTCAGGAGGTGGTTAATGCTATTATTCCCCTACCTCAGAAAGCAGCCCAGGTGATCATGCGATGATGAGCTACGTGACAACTGACCACACCAGGGCAGGAACTGATTCAGAAATTCCAAACCAAATTGCAAAGCAACCCCTGGTTCAAGAACCACCCGCAGCTCTTGACCATTAGGGATGTGCTGGCCTGGAAGAGGACTAAACTATACATCCCTAATAGCCTGCAGATGCAGGTCCTATGAAGGAACCATGATGCTAGGCACGCAGGGCACTTTGGGTTCATGAAAACCTTCCACCTGGTTAGGAGACAGTTCTGGTGGCCAGGGATGAAAAAGGACATTGAGAGCTATGTAAAGAGTTGTGTAACCTGTGCAATGATGAAGAAAAGACTGAGAAAGCACCCTGGGTTGCTGCAACAAGTAGCATCTGGCCTTGGGAAGAGATCACAATGGACTTCATAGTCGAGCTGCAGCAAAATGGAGGGAATACTGTGATTTGGATAGTGATCAACCTATTTTCCAAGCAGTCTCATTTCATCATCTGTCCCAGATTACTGTTTGCCCACAAACTGGTGAAGTTGTTCCTGAGGTATATCTACCAATTGCATGGGGTCCCACGCAGAATTATTTCAGATTGGGGGGTCCAATTCACAACTAAGTTCTAGAAGTAGATCTTAAAGTCCATTGGGCCCTCCCAGGGGCTTAGTTTGGCTTTTCATCTGAGTACCAATGGGGCAGTGGAGAGGGCTAAAGCCATGTGGAGCAGTATCTAAAGTGTTATGTCAACTACCAGCAGACTAATTGGGCAGAACTACTGCCTTTTGCTGAAGTGGCATACAATAATGTAGTGCACAGCAGCACTGGGCTTACTTCCTTCAAGGTGGTCAATGGAGTAGACTGTCCCCATGCCAGAATATCCCCAGGAGCCTCCCTCTTCTATTAGTCTAATGGAGTGGGTGGACTCGTTGCAGAATGCGTGGGGAAATGTAAGGTGAGCGCTGGCAAAAGCAACAGAAGCCTATAAAAAGCAAGCTGATAAGAAACGGGTCCCACAGAGACCCTTCCAGGTGGAGGAGAAGGTTTATCTCTCCACAAAGTACTTAAGGCTAAAGTTGCCCTGCAAAAAACTAGGTCCTAAATTCTTGAGGCCATTTGGGTTAAGAGCACAAATGTGAGAGCAAACACGCTAGTAAAGAAATTCCATGATAAGAACCCTCAAAAATTCAATGGATCAATCAATGGGAGGGGGGGATGATTGAAAAGGGATTTAATGGTGGTTTGTGATTCATATCTTACAGATGCTCTTTTCTACATAAGGGGAGCTGACTGTCAACTCTCAAAACGACTCTAGCTGAAGCCATATATTCTTTTGCTTCATTTCTTAGTTGCCATACTTATTGGAGGGGGCGGGATTTATGGAATGTAGAATGTTTTCTCCAATGTGCCAGACATAACGATAAGGCTCCTGCAAACCAAGGCCAAACCAGCATGCCCTTAAGCAAGAAGGAGTGCTGAGAAGTTCATCACTTGCTTCGTTGGCTAATGTGACCTATGACACAAGGGGGGTGTACAGTATCTATTCTTTATTTATTCCAAAAACATGGTAATTATTCAGTGTTGGTTTCACCTTTGACAGTACTTATATGGTGTACCCAATAAATCAGATTTTTGAGAAAGCCAAAAGGTCTCAGAGTCTTGAATTGGTTGGGAGCATTACTCGGAACCATGACAAGGACCTGCCCCAGCTGATCCCTCAGGAAAGTAAAACTCTTGACTCCATTTGATTGAATCAAAGGAACTTTTACTGAGAGAAAGTGGTTGCAGTAAAGTCAGGTGGAATCTAAAGGTCCCATGCAAAGCACAAAGCAATTCTTCCTTTTCCCCAACCTCAATCCCCCTGACCAGTCCACTGGCAACCAATGTGATGCCGCAAGGTTGTTTTGAGAACGCTGAGGTACTAGGCAGATAACATTCACTCTCAGGGCACAATGGCCTTGGGGCTAGGCTGGAACAGGCTGGGAGGGAGTCCTCTCCATCTCCAAAAACAATCCCCTCCCTAATTCCCAAGCAGCTACAGCAAAAGCATGTGAAAAATTCCGGCCTAACCCTAACCCCATCCAATAGAATGGCAGGACACCATGGTGAACCTGACATTTTTGTTTTTCTACAGTGATTTGTCATTTTTAAATGTTACAAGAGTCATCCTATTCTGAATGAAAGAGTAAATAACATTTGTAAAGCAAGGAACTGAAAAGCTAGACTTTTTAGAGTGCCCATAATCCTTAAAGTTCTAGTGTAATATGTAGGACCCTCAGGTTTTGATCTAGTGTTGAATGAAATTAAGCACTTGCTTGAAGCAAATTATAATTTCCAATATCTTTGTAGTCTAATTCTTGGCATTTTTCTATTTTAGCATGACAGGAAGCCTTACTGTCACAAGCCTTGTTATGCAACACTGTTTGGACCAAAAGGTATGTGTCCCTTCCTGGTAAGCTGGCAATTTAGCTCAATATTAGTAAATTGCAGTCATTCTTTCTTCCTATCTCTCAACTTCTTGTTCTGAACTAAGTTCTTCAAACCAGCCAAAGGTGTCTAATTTTGTGTCACTGGAAAATTGTAGTCCTCTCTGTTGTTGCAAAATTTGCCTGTTCATGATATGCCCTATGTCTGATTTAGTGTTTAATGAACAAAACAGTGCAGACAAAATCATACAAAAAAATATTGTGAGAAGTTGTAATATAGAATAATGGCATAAGGAAAGAAAGAAAGAAAGAAAGAAAGAAAGAAAGAAAGAAAGAAAGAAAGAAAGAAAGGAAGGGAGTATTCCGCTTTTTTTCCTTCTGCCACTTTTTCTGATACTTTTTCTGCCCCAGTCTTCTCCCTCCCATAATGTTCTAAATGCCCCCCCCCTCAAATGTGCATGAAGTATTTTTGCCATTGTGCAAAGATAGAGGGAGCAGTTTACCTTCTGGTTACCTCCAGTGTATGAATTAAATGAAAAGTTAAAGGACTTTATTTCTTACAGTGACAAAATATTATTCCAAGGTAGTTATATTAAAAGACAGGCAACTTTATGGTGAAAATCCTTACATATTAATGGAGAACAATATCATTCACATTTCTTAAAAACAAACTTCTTACTTTTATACACTAAGCAAATAGACGGGTTGTTGAAATCTTGGAAGAATAAACTATAATTGCTGAAAAGGACATTTTTATATCCCACCTGATCTCCACTGTCACATCAATTATGATTATAGACAGAAAATTTTGTTGATGATTGCAAAGATTGCAAAGATACAAAAAAATGTTGAGATTTTAGAAAGAGTGCAGAGAAGAGCAACAAAGATGACCAGGGGACTGGACATTAAGGCATACGATGAATGATTGTGGGAACTAGGTATGTTTAGCCTATCAAAGAGAAGATTAAGGTTGATATGATAGCAGTCCTCCAATATTTGAGGGGCTGTCACAGAGAAGAGGGGATCAACCTATTCTCTAAATCTGAGGGCAGGATAAAAAATCACAGATGGAAACTTATTAAAGAGAAACTAATAGCTTGCCTCCAGAAATTGTGGGAGTTCCATTACTGGGGGTTTTCAAGAAAAGATTGGACAACCATTTGTCCAGAATAGTATAGGATAGCCTGCTTAAGCAGGGGGTTGGACTAGAAGAACACCAAGTTTCCTTTCAACTCTATTCTATATTTTGTTCTGTTTCCTAATTCAGAGAAAAAGGATTAACGCTGTGAAGTTAAAGGAAGTTTTGGGAGGGAAAGAGAGATTTATTTAATCTGTGAGATTAAAGAAATGATGTAATGAACCATAGACAAAAAGAAGAGTGATCAACATTGCTCATGACCTCATTTGATTTCATCAAAATATGGGGATATGGCTGATAGCTTCTGGCATCAGAAGCTTTTAATATTAGATTTATTTTCCTGTTCAATTTTCAGGTGTAAATATTGGAGGAGCAGGATCCTATATTTATGATAAGCCTCCTTCTGAAGGACACCTTATACCAGGCCCTATTGAGCATGCATCCAAAATGGAAGAAAAGAAAATGAATATTGCACCAAAAGGACCTAGCAAAGGTAAACAATGAAACAGAAGCCTGAAAATGCTTTAGGCTCAGACCTATCACAGTATTGTAATCCAATTCATGCTCTCTTTCTGTGTGTTACAGTGTTGTGTATACACTCAAAAGAGGCAATACTTGTAACGCAACACTGAGATGTTGCTTTTATCATTCTGAATCTGCTAGCAAGATCTTGTAGAATTAAGAGAACAACTGATGACCAAGGAATATAACTATCAATGCTTTCTTCTTTAGTTACTGGAAAATTTTAAAGATAACGTAATTTTTAGTATGAACATTGTAAGGCTGACTTTGAAATAGAATCATATACAAATCATGAACATGTGATTGCTAAAATGTATAAACTTATACTGAAATTTGAAACAGAAGAACGAATTAATGAATATATGATAAAATGAGATAAAATTTCAGATTATAATATACAGTTAAAAATACACAGTTGAAAGGACTGAAATGGTATGTTATAACCTTAAAGATAATTTTTGCAAAATGATGCACCATCGGTATATGACACAGGAAAATATAAAGGTATTTCAAATTTGTATTGGAAATGTGAAGTACAAAAAGGACCATTCTATCATGTTTGGTAGATATGCAAAAAATCTAGAAAATTTTGGATTCAAAAACAGAGTGAGTCAGAGGATTTGAGGGCCAAACTGATTTGTTTGATTAGCAAAAAGACAATATCTACATTTATTGGTGATTGGACTTATGAAAAAACCTTATGACTTTTAATATAAAAACAAAAATAATATACTTATGATTGATTAGGTAGAATATAGAATGAGAAAGTCACAATATAAATTTAGACAGACAAGTTAATTTATAATCGTACTTCTTTACTGCTGTAAAGAAAATTGGAAACCACTTTATTTTTTTTTTCTTTTTGACTTTTCTGCTACACTTTCACTTTTTGCACGCTTAAATTTTCTTTCTCTTTTTCCTTTTTTTCTTTTCCTGTATTTTAATTTGTATTAGTGTTGTTTTTAAAATAACACTATGGAAAATAGCAAAATCTTGCAAATGTTGAAAGACACCTACCTATACATTTTCTTTTTCTTTTTGTGCATTCTTTTATGAAGGATGGGGAAATGGTTTGTTCAGTTGAGATTTACTTCTAAAGCTATCCTCCATCTTTGTTTTGCTGATCCTTGTAATATCTTACAGAACAGTTGTTTCTGGAAAGCACCCTTTATGAAAAAACAAAGGGTGCTTTCCAGAAACAACTGTTCTGTAAGATATTACAAGGATCAGCAAAACAAAGAATAAGACTAATACAAATTAAAATACAGGAAAAGAAAAAAAGGAAAAAGAGAAAGAAAATTTAAATGTGCAAAAAGAAAAAGTGTAGCAGAAAAGTCAAAATAAAATAAAATAAAGTGGTTTCCAATTTTCATTACAGCAGTAAGGAAGTACAGTTATAAATTAACTTGCCTGTCTAAAGTTATATTGTGACTTTCTCATTCTATATTCTACCTAATCATGAATCATAAGCTGCTCTCTCCACTTCTTTTTAACCTCTACATGAAACAACTAGGTAAGATTATCTGATATGGGATTGAAGTTTCATCAATATGCCAGTCATACTACACTGTATATCTTCAGCCTAGGAGGCCAACGTAATATGACTTCATTTCTGTGGTGCCTGGGGGCTGAAGTGGCCTGGAAGGGGACAATAGGCTTCAGATGAACCCTGATAGGATGACGTGCTGTGTATGTGCAGAGCCTCAGGATTCAAAGTTTTAATCATCTTTATTTCTATCTGGAGTTGCATTATCCCAGATAAATCTGGTGCACAATTTGGGGTCTCCTAGACTTGTGACTCCTGCTTGAGGAGCAGAGAGTAGTCAAGGCTAGAAGAGTCTTTGCACAACTTTGTATCATCTGCCAATTGCGCCTCTTCCTGGATCAAAAGGCCCTGAGTGCACGATGATCCTTGATCATGTCATCTGGATTACTGCAATGTACTCTACAGGGGACTGCCCTTAAAGAGGGTAGCTATAATTGGTTCAGAATGCAGTGGCATGTACAGGAAATCCTTAGGTTGATATATGTAACACCACTGTTATGCAAGTTGCACTGGAATTTTGCCTAGTGGAGCCTAGGAAAAGAGCCTTTCCTGCAGCGGCCCCTGCCTTTTGAAACATCCAGACCTAGCTCTGCCAGTTGGCATGGGGCCCTGATAGACGCTTTAGGCTGGAGGTAGCTGGTGCAATGATAAAAGACACCACTTCTGCTCCACATGAGCCTTTGGTTTTTAGTCTATTTAACTCTTGTAATTTTAATTGCTTCTATATTTATATTTGTTTTTATAATTCTATTTTTATTGCCTTGTAAGCTGCCCGTAACTGCTTTTTGCTACTTTTTAGAATTACTATTGTGATGAATATTATAAAAGCAAAGGGGTACTTGCACCAGCCTTGTAAATAGAAGATAAATAGGAGGTTGCCGATTCAAAACTTGAGCAGAAACATTATTACTATTTTGAAGTCATTCTACCTTGAGTGACTGGAAAAATGATGAAGTAATGCATTGCAGGATTTGTTTTAAAAAATAACTACAAGGAAAAGACATTCAAGAAAAGATTTTTTAAAAAAAAACCTACATTTTGAACCAACAGCCTTATTTTTATTAGTGTTATAATTAAATTATTAAAAAGGAAATGGTGGCTCAGTGGCTAAGACACTGAGCTTGTGGATCAAAAGGCCGACAGTTCAGTGGTTCGAATCCCTAGTGCCGCATAAAGGGGTGAGCTCCCGTTACTTGTCCCAGCTTCTGCCAACCTAGCAGGTTGAAAGCATGTAAAAAATGCAAGTAGAAAAATAGGGACTACCTTTTGTGGGAAGGTAACAGTGTTCCGTGCACCTTTGGTGTTTAGTCATGCTAGCTACATGATTTCAAACAGATTTCAAACGGAGATGAGCATCACCTCCTAGAATTGGGAATGACTAGAACATATGTGCGAGGGGAACCTTTACCTTTATCTAATTATATTATCATACCATTCACGAGAAACACAACTCTAAAAACCTTTAGAAATTAACAGGACAATAAGACACGGGTATTTTTTTGCTTTTGTGTTTACATGTACATTCATTTTGATACTTTATTGTTTACATAAAATTCAGTTTAACTCTTTATTTTTTTTAAAAAAAAGTTTTTTATTTTTTACACAAACAGACAAACAAACATACAATGTATTTTTTTCTGAACAGTATTGGCCGGTTCACAAATTTAAACAATTTTTAGTCATTTCAACACAATTTATATATTCCCTTTTTGCCATCATATTTATTCTCTCTATTTTTTTAATAGACCAATATTACCTTTCATCCTATCCTCTAATCTTAACCAAATTCAATTTTGGTTGCTTTCTATATGTGATTTTCGCGCCTTTGCTTCAGACCTTGCTTTTCTTCGGTTGCATTCAGTTCTCACTCAGTAAAAGTACCTTTCTCTATAAAAATGGAGTTGGGGTTTTTATTTCTTGAGGCATACCTGACAATATAATTTTATACCATACATTTGCTTAAATCTTATTCCAAATAATACAATCCAACATCTTAATAAAAATCAGTTAGTTGTATGACAATCTTTTCTCTTTATATGATAATATTAAACCAAGTTACTTTATACCATATATTTCCTTGAATCTTATCTCTAATTTTCAATTACTTTGTCAAACATATGTATTTATACCTCTTCAAATAACATCTTAATCATTTCTACTTTCACCACAATCTAATTAATTCATAATACAATATCATTTCACCTTTTTTCTTTTTGGATTAGGTTCCAATATGCAATTAAAAATATTCCAATTGTTACAATTTCCCTAATTAAATTTATTCATATTTCTAAAACTTATCATTATATAGACTCCATCAATGCAATTAAGAATATTCCAGTTGTTACTCTACTTTTAGGTAAAAATATTCCAACTATTACCATCTCATTTATCAAACTTATTCATATTTCTAACACTTATTACAATTCATTCATACATCCATATAGTTTTACATTATTTTATATTACTTAATTAGTATCACAATCTCATCTTTTTTCTAACATTCATTACATCTATAAATCCTGCTTCAATTCATATTTCAATTCCAGTTCTGTATTTTTTTTCCTTTTCTTTCACCTTTTTTTCTTTAAAATTGTGAACTCTCCTGTTTTGTCCTATATTTCCCATTATTTCCCATCTCTTTTCCCTTTTTCTTATTTTTCGACTGTTAATCCCAGTGTAATCATTTTGTATTTTAAAGTCATGAACTCTTCCATTTTGCCGTGTTTCCCATTGTTTTCCATCCCTTTTCCCTCTTTCTTGTTTTTCCACTGTTAATCTCAGTGTACTCATTTAATTTTTTTTATATTCTTTCTATTCCACCCTTTCCCCTCCCCTTTGTCGCTTTCCATTCTTTCTATTTTTTCCATTGTTAATCCCAATGTAATCTTTAAAATTTTCTTTTTTATTGTTACTACTAGGGGTGAAATGCTCCCGGTTCGGACCGGATTGCCCGATCTGGTAGCGATGGAGGCGGGTGGTTTGGAGAACCGGTAGCAAAAATTCCTCCCCCCCCCCATACCCAGCTGAGCCGCACAATCAACAGAGGCTTTTTAAAAAAAAATTTAAAAGCATTTTTTCTACAACCTCTTTGGCCGAAAAAAATGCTTTTTAAAAAAAGCCTCTGATGATCGCGCGGCTCAGCTGGGATTGTCAAAGGCTTTTAAAAGCATTTTTAAAAATGCTTTAAAATGCCTCTGATGATCCCAGCTGAGTTGACTGATCGGCAGAGGCTTTTTTTCTTTTAAAAGCCTCTGATGATCCAAGCTGAGTTGCCTGATTGTCAGAGGCATTTAAAAGAAAAAAAGCCTCTGCTGATCAGGCAACTCAGCTGGGATCATCAGAGCCTTTTGAAAGCATTTTTTACAACCTCTTTGCCAAAGAGGTTGTAGAAAAAATGGTTTTAAAAGTAAAACAAAAAAATTGGCTACACCCACCCAGTCACATTACCCCACCACCACCAAGCCACGCCCACAGAACCGGTAGTAACAAATTTTAGATTTCACCACTGGTTACTACCCACATAATCATTTAATTTTCCATAGTCAATCTCTTTGTCTTTGACCTCTTCTTTATTGTCAATCTCTCTTTCTTGCTTCCTTGTCAGCTTGAGTGTGCTCTGACACAATTTTTGAATCATCAGATTTCATCAGGTTTCGGTTTTCCATGCAACATTGTGATCATTTCCCTTACTTCCGTTTTCAATGATAGGTACATCATTTTCATCATTTCCTTAAGTTCATGTGCCATTTTATTCTTTTTGAGTTAATATTATTTCACTTTAAAGTTGTGTTGTAATCCTCCTTTTTTAATCATCAAAGTCAAGCTGCTTGCAGACAAATAAACCCCCTTCAGAAGTTCTCACAACTTTTATAAATTCCTTAAGTTCTTTTAAAGAAGCCTCCTTTAGTGCAATTTTGGGGCCCACCCCCAACTGTTGAACCACTCAAGAAGACAGAGGAACCAAGAGAACAACTATTGACACGAGCAACCTACAAACGCCAAGAACAACTAAAAGTGCAACAATCTCAAGCTTTATCTCAAGAAGTCAAAAAAACCAGAAGCAATGGGAGGGGCTAGGCTGAAGAGTAAGATGGAGGAGGATATTCAGCGGATGCTCTTGAAGCTTCGAGGGGCCAAAGGTGGCAACTAAATTTCTATCTTGGAATGTCAATGGCTTAAATTCACCACAAAAAAGAAAGAAAATATTTCATTATTTGAAACAATTTAAGAATGATGTTATCTGCCTGCAAGAAACACATATCAAAGATTTCAACATGTGCGAAACTACCTAAATCTTTTTTTGATATGGTGGAAGATATGGAACTGAGAGACATTTGGAGAGTACGGAATGCTGAGGAAAGAGATTTTACTTTTTTTTCTGATAGATATCAATCCTTTTCTAGGATTGATTTTATACTAATTACAAATGACTTTCTTTCTAGGGTGAAGAAGACGAAGATATGCCCAAGAACTTTAACTGATCATAGTCCAGTTTGGGTGGAGTTGGAACAGGAAAGGGGAGAAAGGAGGTCTTGGAGGTTAAATGAAAATTTATTTAGATGTGAAGAAAATGTGAAGGAGCTTAAAAAACAAATGAAAGAATTTTTTGTCAATAACATGTAGAAGGATACTTCTATGGAAATGGTATGGGATGCAAGTAAGGCTTATATGAGAGGAACCTTAATACACATGAATAATAAATATAGATTAAAACGACAAAAGAAGCGGAAAGAGATTGAGGAGGAGATAAAAAAGAAAGAACAATTACTCATAATTAAGCCAGAAGATAAGAAAGTAAAAGAAACAATAAAGATATTATGAGAGCAATTTAATATGATTATGGCTGACCAAATGGCAACTAGTTTACAATATGCTAAACACAATACATTTTGTAATGCTAATAAACCAGGTAGGTGGTTGGCCTATGTTTTGAGGAAAAAACAAAAATCACGAGTTATTGATAAGATAGAATTTAGAGGTAAGGAAGTTTATCAACAGAATATGATTAAAAAAGCTTTCTTAGAATTTTATACAAAGTTGTATGCTAGTGATTCAATCCAAGGTAGATATAGATAGATATCTAAAGGAGGAAAATATTCCTGAATTAACGTCAGAACAGAGGGAGGGGCTGAACCAGCCAATAACCTCTGAGGAGATTATTGCAGCAATTAACCAGTTAAAAACAGGTAAAGCTCTGGGAACAGATGGATTAACAGCTGTTTATTATAAGAATTTACAGTCTGAAATGGTAGAACTGCTTAGAGTCTTATTTTACAAAATTCAATCAGGTGGAGGAGTCCCACCCTCTTGGAGAACAGCTTTTGTTTCATTGATTCCAAAGGAAGATCAAAACTGTATTAAACCTGAAAATTTTAGGCCACTATCGCTTTTGAACACTGATTACAAAGTTTTTGTTAAGATATTAGAGAATAGATTAATGCCAGTTATGCAACAAACAATTCATAGTGATCAATCAGGGTTTATAAAAGGGAGACAAATGAAATATAATGTTAGACAAGTTGTAAATTTACTGGAATATTTGGAAAAAAAACAACCAAGTCCCTGCAGCATTTATATTTTTGGATGCAGAGAAGGTATTTGATCAATTGAATTGGCAATTTCTGTTTAAGATAATAGAAAAAATGCATTTTGGAGGATATTTTATACAATCAATTAGAGCAATATATCAGGAACAAACAGCACAAATAATAGTTAATGGAGGTTTAACAGATGTTTTTAAAATTGAGAAAGGAACAAGGCAGAGTTGTCCCTTATCTCCATTGTTATTTATTTTAACTTTAGAAGTTTTGTTGAATAAGATACGAGATTCGGACAAAATAAAGGGAATTGTAATTAGAAAACAAGATTACAGAGTAAGAGCATTTGCAGACAATTTGGTTGTTACTTTATCTCAACCCATAGAATCGGCTTCATATATGTTAGATATATTAGGTCAATATGGTAAGGTATCTGGATTTAAAGTAAACCAACATAAGACAAAGGTGATAATTAAAAATATGTCTGTATCCCAAAGAGAAGATTTAGGAAGACTAACAGGATTCGAAATAGTTAATAAGGTTAAATATCTAGGAGTATATATTGCAGCCTCAAATACGAAATTATTTAAAAATAATTATGAAGTTCTTTGGCAAAAAGTGCAGAAAGAAATGGAAAACTGGAAAAAGTTACAATTATCTTTATTGGGAAGGATAGCAGTAATAAAAATGAATGTGCTACCTAGGTTTTTATTTTTGTTCCAAATGATATCAGTGCTTAAGAAAGATGGAAATTTGAGGGAGTGGCAGAAAGGGGTTAGTACTTTTATTTGGGATGGGAAAAAACCAAGAATAAAATTGAAAATTATACAGGATATATGTGAGAGAGGAGGTCTTAAAATGCCTAATTTAAGATTGTACTATGAAGCAGCTGTCTTATCACAAATTAGTGACTGGTTTAATCTAACTGAAGAGAGAATGTTAAATATAGAAGGTTATGATTTGTTATATGGATGGCATGCTTACTTGTTATATGAAAAAAAAGTGGATAAGGTGTTTAAAGGTCATATACTTAGAAATGCTTTGTTGAGGGTTTGGAAAAAGTATCAAAATACCTATATGGGCAAATCCCAGACATGCAATAGAAAATATAAGTATAGAACAAAAACAGGAGGTGATTACCTATAAAGAGCTCCTTTTTATGGAAAGGGGCAAATTGCAATTGAAATCTTTAAATGTATTGAAAGAAAAATGGATAATTTATACTTGGTTTCAGTATGGTCAGCTCCAAGCTAGATGGAAGGAAGATCAAAAAATTGGTGTTATGCAAAATGAAGAAAATTTGGTAAAACAGATTAGAGATCAAAGCCAAATGCATATTAAAAGGTTGTATAACGCATTATTGGAAATAGATTCGGAAACAGAATTGGTTAAGGATTATATGATAAAATGGGCACAAAATTTTCAGGAACCAGTGATGTTAGAAACATGGGAAAAGATCTGGGTTAGAAATGTTAAATTTATGCAAGCACAAAATTTAAGAGAAAATTTTTATAAAATGTTTTATAGATGGTATTTAGATCTTAAAAAATTATCATGTATGTACCCAAATCTGCTAAATGTTGGAGATGTGATTGTGAGGATGCAACTTATTATCATATATGGTGGACTTGTAAGAAAATCAAAGCATTTTGGATAAAAATTTGGTGGGTGATGCAGAATATTTTGAAAAAATGGTTGAAATTTACTCCGCAGTTGTTTTTATTGGGTATAACATTGGATTGTACATCTTCAGAGACTAAATTGATCTTAAATCTAATATTGGCAGCTAGGCTGCTGGTTGCGCAATATTGAAAGAAGGACTCTGCCTACTATTGAAGAGTGGATACTGAAAGTAACGAACTTAGCGGAAATGGCGAAAATTTCAGCATATTTGAAGGACTACTCACAAGAAAGATATATATCGAAATGGAGAAGATGGATTGATTATATTCAAAATAAGTATCAGACAAGAAAATACCAAATAGCCTATGAATGAATGTTAAATTTTAGATGTATTATGTTATCCATAGTGGAGTTAAGGTTTTAAGGGAGGATTTGTTAGTTTAAGGATAGTTAGTTTAATTTAGCTTATGATTGTTAATTGAAATACCCTGTATTTTGCTCTGGGAAGTCTGGGGGGGAGGGAGGGAAGGGGTGTTGGGGAGGTGGGGGGAGGGAAAAAGGGTGGGGGGAGTATGGGGGGGGGAATGTTTTTTGTGTAAAACTTTTCAATAAAAAAAAGTTCTCCCAACTGTTATCACTATCGAAGTTCAAGGTTTTTTCCAAAGCAAAAATTCAGTGTTGTAATGATCTTATTTCTCCTGAAGATGTCTCTCTACAATCCACAATTCCAGTCAGCAGCCTGAAAAAGTATCCATTTTGTTTGCAATCCACTTTAAAAATCTTTACCAATTTTGTTTTTTCCTCTTCTTTTTTATACCAAATGCAATTTAAAGTCCAGTCCAAATTACAAAATCCGTTCCCCCCCCCTTTTTTTTGTACAAAACTTCTATTACAGGGCTTAATTTTAAGTTTCTCCTTAGGTTTTCTCCAACATTTGAAAAAGAGATCTGCTTATTTTCTTTCCAGTCCTCTACACAATTATGGGGTTTTTCTTCTAATTTTTAAAATTCTCCAAATATTTTTATCCAAAAGTCAATTTTCTTTTCAGGTGTCACTTTAAATTTCCTTCTTCCTTCCTTTCCCCCATGCCCATTAGCCGCTATTATTCCGCTGGGGTTCTTTTGACAGATTTAAAAATATTTTCCTTTTTTTTTTTTTGCCTATGAGCTGGCAATCACTCACCCACTGTTCATATTCTGTTCAAATCACTGCTCCAGCTCAATACTTGATCCAGTTGCCCCAGCTTCTTGACGGTCACAATGGCCGCCGCCACTGCTGCTGAGTTGGAGAGAGTTTCCTCTGACCTTTGAGGAACTTGCCTGTTCCTCTTGGTCTTCTGAGGTGCCTCTCCTTCTTCTCCATCCCTATGAGACGGTTCCAGTCCAAAGACCCCTCGGCAGCGGCTTGTCAGACTGGGATTTTGTGGAGCTCGTCAGAGCCCACTATTTCCCTGACTGTCTTGCTGTGACGCTTCCGGTCAAATCAGTTTAACTCTTTATATACATAGTAAATATTCATACATATAAAATTGGACCAAAACAAGACTGTATATGCAAACAAAAACTGTATAAGACATCGCCATAGAATGGAAAGTGAACTGCAGTTGCTTTCCTAGCAAAGAAAGCTGGGAAGGCACAGCAACAGTGAACTCTCCACTGAGTTGACATGGTTAGCTTACTGTCCAGACTGAATACCTCACCAGGTGTCTTAATAGAATATTTGTAGCTCAAGGTTGAACTATGGGGTCTTTTTTTTTTGAAACATTTTTCAGTTTTATTTCTTATACACATAATATAAAATGTACATTTTCTTATACATAATTAATCATACTGTTGTGGCCCACCAGCGGCCTGCATGGATTGTGGCTGATCCCAACAATGAGGAGGCTGGTGTGGTGTCACGCCAGCAGCCTATGCAGCCGGAGCTCAAGTCGGACAGCAAGGAGGCTGAAGAAGTTGTGGTGCCAGAGGCAGAGATTCAGCCAGGGCCTTCAGAACCTCCAGAGGCTCCTTCAAATGAAGAGAATGAAGTGGAGGAGCCTCTTCTCAATGCACAAGCATGCAGGGCTGCCAAAAGGCAGGAGTGGTTACTCAGGAGGAGGGGCTAATTGGCCACTCCCTTAGCCTATTTAGGTTTGCACACAGAGCTGGCAAACGTTGCAGGAAACAATGCATGTTTGTCTGGTCGCATTTGAGAGTGAAGTTTCCTTGCAAACCTGGTTTCTGGGCTAATTGCCAACTCTTGTAAGCCTTTATCTAATCTTTGGAATTCCTGGCAGGCTGTTAAGGACATTTTTAGTAATAGCCTGCATTTGAAAAAAGACTGTAGTAAACGGAGTTGTTTGGAGTTTTGTGTGTGCTACATTTCTTGGGTTCCGTAGCTGGGGCAGAACACATACATATACATGTTTTCCTTAAAGAAAGCATTAAAATAAGGCATTTTAATTACATTCGGAGTTGCTCTTCTAGCTTTCTTCCCCCATTTTGCAACAAACCTTCTTCTTCTCTTCCTCTTTTCCTTCCTTCTCTCCTCCCCTCTCCTACTTTCTCCTTCCTCCTCTCTTACCTCATCCTACTTCCCCTTCCTTTTCCCCCACTCCTCTCTTCTTTTTCCTCTTCTCACCTTCTCTCCTACTCCTGTCCCCTACCCTTCCTTTCTCTCCTTTTCCCTTTCTTCCATTCCTCTCCCTCCCTCTCTTCTTCCTACTCTCTACTCCTCTCTCCTTTCTATCTTCTTTGCTGTGGAATATTCTCCTTGTTTGATATCTGAGCAACTCCGAACTATGGGGTCTTTAGTGCTCTCTGATCTTGGTTGTTTTCTTGCTGAGTGCTGACGATATTACCTAATAAAATAAATAAATTGTTTATGGAATTTCAATTTGGTAATTTATAAAGGTGAAGAAATTAATTTTTCATGGTACCAAACTGTAATTGATTTTAAAGTACAACACAATATTCTTAAGCCTGACTGCTTAATTATTTTAAAATGTCTTTTATTACTGTGTTTCCCTGAAAATATGACCTACCCCAAAAGTAAGCCCTAGCCTGATTTTTATACGTGTGCCCAACATAAGCCCTACCCCCCAAAACAAGCCCTAATTAAGACCCTGCCAATTCCAGGGTGCATGGGTAAAAATTAAGCTGGGGTGGGGGTGGGGAGAAGCTGCCCTACTACTTGTCTTTGGACAGTTGCAGCAAGGCCTCACACACCTCAACACCTGCCTTGCCAGCCCATTTCTTCTGCAGCTGGCAAGGCTTTCCTGATCGATCCAGAGCTCTGTTATCGGCTGCAGAGGCCTTCGGGAAAGCCTTCCCAGCTGCAGAAGTTCCTGAAGGCATCTGATAGTGAAAAGGCAGCCAGGGCAACGCATGCAAGTAAGGTGAGTCAGTGGATGACATTCCCCCCCCCCAAAAGAAATAAGACCTGGTGCCATTTTTGGTGGCAAAAAGAAAAGAAAAGAAAGACCCGGTCTTACTTTTGAGGAAACACGGGTATTTAGATCTGAGTAGCACAAAACAATGATCTATGTGTAATGCATAGGTGATTGAAATCATTGCTTAGAATATTAAGTAATTAATCTAGCCACTTAACTCTTCTGTGATATTCCAATTTTGTTACTTAATACGAGGGTAATTCTGCTTTTTTACTTTTCCACAAAAGATGCAGAGTGGATTCAAGGCATCAATATCAGGTTCAGAGTATATTTCCAAAGAGAACTAATGCAGGTTATCAGAATTTTGCTTGTGTGTGTAATTAAATTCTACCGCATAGCTCCCAGCGACTGGTAAGATCCCACAGAGTCGGTCTCCTCCGGATCCCGTCAGCTAAACAATGTCGGCTGGTGGGCCCGTGGGGGAGGGCCTTCTCTGTGGCTGCCCTGGCTCTCTGGAACCAATTACCCCTGAAGTCCAGACTGCCCCCACTCTACTGGCTTTCCAGAAAGCAGTGAAGACCTGGCTCTTCCGGCAGGCCTGGGGCTGTTGATCTTGCTACGGTGATCTTGTGAGACCCGGCCACGAATTGGAGTGTATGGGTTTCAATGTTTTCTTTTAAACTTTTCTATGGGATATTGTTTGCATTGTTTTATTCTCTGTTGTTAGCCGCCCAGAGTCCCTCGGGAGTTGAACGGCATAAAAATGTGACAAATAAATAAATAAATAAATAAATTAATTAATTAATTAATTGCATTCTTACCTGTTTCAGCCTCCAGCGTTACTACGTTCACTGGAGAGCCCAATGTCTGTCCACGCTGCTCCAAGAAAGTCTATTTTGGTGAGTTTTGTGAAGATCTCCTGTTTGCATTGGACCTGAACTATCTTTATCTCACAAGTACAGAGGATCTTGCAGTTCCATGAAAGAAACACACTTCATCTGGAAATGATAGCTTTTTTAAAAATGAGTTATCCTAACTTTATTGTGGAAAATACAAAGTATTGTTTTTTTATACATATGATAAATTTAAGGATCATTACTTTTCTCTGAGATCATAGCAATATAACATTCCAGCCACATTCATATCGTTACTTTGCCTTAATGCCATCCCACCCCAGCCTGTCCCAGATGTGGTATAAAATCATGCTGTTTTAAATCGTGCTTGCCCCTGAACACACTCTTACTGTCTTACTGAACACCAGAATGAGCTAGGCTGTGGTACTATCCAAACACACACAGTTCTAAAAGTTATGATTTGTGGTTTCCTTCACTGAAACCCCAGCCCCCAGCTATTCATATGAAGAGCTTTCTGCAATCAGCATGCAGATGGCTGTGGTTATTCCATGCTGCCAAGATTGACTCACAAGGCCACTCACAACTTGACAAAAAGCTGGGGGAAGGGTGGTGGTGGTTAGGTATGATTGGATTGTGTGGGAAACTGGTAAGGAAAAAATAAATGTACGTGAGCAGTTTGCAGCTTGAGAAAATCTTGCAACCCCAAGATCAGATTGTTTTCCCAAAACAAAATGCTTAACCTGGATTGGTCCCAGGGAAGAAAAAGTTTGTTTTTTTTTTTACTACATTGCACTTCATGCCAAAACCTTAGAACCGGCTTTGCTTTTTCTGTGCATTGGGCATTCTGTGTATTTTTCTGTGCATTGATCTGTCAGTAAAGGTAACAAAAAAATATCCCAGCAGTTTCTTTTGCTGTACATGTCAATGGGGCAGTTGACAAATGCACTGCATTCTTTTCCCATCCTAAAGTTAATCAGTTGAATTTTTTTTAATGAGAAGTTTATGAGAAAAAAAATATAAACATCTTTGAATGATTGATATGTAGGTGGTTGCTATTGTGTATCCAGGCTGCCTCCATCCAATTCCTAGGAAAGAAAAACACTTGGTTCCATAGATTCAGAGAAAAAATACTTTTACCAGGAGTGTAACTGATTGCAACAATTTTTAGGTAAGATCTGAGGTAAAAACACACAAAGCAGCAAATTGTAACAAACTGTAGAGCCCAACCACCCTGGTAGCTAAGCAACCAGAGGGCAAACATCAGCCAGGAAATGCTTTGAGAAAGTCTTTGATTCAAGTACATAGTCTCTGGCTGCTGCATACCAAAGCAAGAAGATCTTGGAGAGATAAGCAAAACCCACATCGTAGTTGCAAAGCTTCAATGTAAAATTCTCTACTGACCCCTCCCCCCATTTCCATGGCAGCAAGCAGCAGGCTGGCTGACATTCAGGCCCCCGTAACAGAGGCTTTATATATACAGTATAAATATACATATAAAATTTATACAAGTAAAACAAGCAACACATCTCAACAAGAACAGTGATTCATTCAGGGTCTGTTGGGGTATTTTTTTATGAAAGTTCTGGAGGTGCCCGGACATGTTTAGCATCCACCCATTCGAACTGTGCATGGGGAAAATGTTTCCAGGCAATGAGGTATTGGACCCCCTCACTCTATGTTTCCTGGAATCCAGAATTTCTCTAATTTCAAAATGTTGCTTTCCTTTGATTAGAGTGGCCACAGGAGGGGTGTCAAGTTCTGGGCGGAGGGGAGACACAGTTTTCAGGTTTCAATAAACTGCAGTGAAACACAGGGTGAATACATTTAAGATTCTTAGGCAACTCCAGTTGTACAGTGACTGGTGTAAGGCCCAGCCTGTCCCCCTTATTCAAGAAAGTAAAGACTCTTGAAACTTGGCATTTCAAAAAGAACCTTTTATTGAATAGAGGTGATAGCAGGGCGAAAAGAAAGCAAGCTGTGAGTGCCCTCAGGCCATGCAGTTAGAATAAAGAAATTAGAAACCCCTCCCAACAGTCCGATGTGGATTCAGCCAATGCACAGGTGCAAAGATATTATTGTACTGGCCATTCTGAGAAAATGATAAGGGAATTTTCTCAGGGTCATCCTTCCGCTGGCTCTCAAGCGATTAAATCCACATGGCCCTCCCTCCCCTTACATTCCCCAAAAGGCGAGAAAATGCCAGGCCACTTAGGTGCCAGGTTAGAAGGTATAAATCAGTAAATTGCAGGATACAGGATATATCGGGGAGAAAGCCATAAAGTATGAATGCAATAATAAATGCAAGGGTCCCCCTCTTTCCCCTGGAGAAATGGCAAATTCACGGATCTGACAACTGGGTTAATTACTTTAACAATTGGGAATGCCCCCACATATTTAAGACCCAGTTTCTTTGATTGTTGGGTGGACTGTAAGTACTTCTTGGAAAGGTAAACTATCACCTACTTTAAAACCTTTTAGCTTCACATATTTTTTGTCAGCTTGTTTCTTATGTGCCTGACATGCCTCCTCCAGTGCCTTACGGGCTACTGGCCAAGTGTTCTGCAGTTGTGCTATCCACTCTGCTAAGGAGGGTATGTGTGGTTTCTCTTGAGGCACCTCTGGCATAGCTACAAAGTCCTGACTGGAGGCCACCTTAAATGGGGTGAATCCTGTGCTACTATGCACAGAATTGTTATATGCTACCTCTACAAGGCAAAAGTTAGTCCTCTCACACGCCTCATTAGTTGGGGGTGATGGGAGAAGCTTAAGCCCTGGGCCGTTCCCAACAACAACTTCAAAAATTCCCACCAAAACTGTGATATAAATTGTACTCCTCTATCTGAAATAATGCACATGGGCGCATTGTGCAACCTATGCACATGTTGTATGAAAAGTTCAGCTAGCATCTTTCCGGAAGGAATCTTGGGGCAGGGAACAAAGTTCACCTGTTTCAAAAAAACATCAGTAACAACCCAAATAACAGTGTCCCCCCCCCATCCTTTCATTCCACAATGAAGTCCATATATATTTCTTTCCACGGTGCCTAGAGGCTGGCCACAGTCTGTAAAAGCCCCATGAGCTTCCCCAGTGATCTCTTCTCCACTGGACAATTGGACAGCTGGCCTTTGCATGCAGCTTTGCGTTGCAGTTCAGCAGCTCGGAGTCTTTTAAGGACTGCCCGCACCAATTTCACATGTTCCTCCCTCCCTCGTTTCAGTGTATATTAAAATGTCACCCAAAAGCACCAACACTCCCTTGTACAAATAATCATGCAGCACCCCATTGATCAGTTGCATGAACACTGCAGGGGCCCCCTGTAGACCAAAAAGGAGCACCCGGAATTGGAAACATCCCAGAGAGCAATTAAATGCAGTTTTCATTTATCACCCTCCTCTTTTTTTTCCAAAAAGTTTTTAAATTTTATTTCTCATAAGCATATTTGAGTGTACAATCTTTCCATCATTTTCCATTCATCTTATCTTTTAACTTTCATTTTTAGTTGTTCAGGGCTGCTCTTTTACCATTTACCCTCCTTTATTTTACCACAATCTTTCCTCTTCTCCTCCCCTTCTCTTCCTTCCTCCATATCTTCCTACTTTCTTCATTCTTCCTCTCCTTTTCTTTCCTACTTCCCCTTCCCGCCCCTCCCCACTCCTCTCTTCTTCCTCCCTTTCTAACCCTCTCTCCTACTCCTCTTTCCCCTTCCTTTTCTTCCTCTCCTTTTCCCTCTCTTCTATCTCTCCCTCTCCTTTCCTCTTTTCTTCCTTCCTCTCTCTCTACTCCTTTCCCTCTCTCTTGTTGTTTCCCTTTTCAGTTCAATCTAGAATGGTATTCGAGCAGCCCTGATTATGTATTTGCATCCATCTTCATTTCAGTTTCTTGTTTAGTAATTACATCTGTTTCATCATTTGTGTACACTTTTATAATAATCTAACTTTTTCCCTCCCCCCCCTTTTCCCTTTCCCTAGGCATCGTTTGGGTTTCTATTCTTCTAATTATTTTTTATCTTTTTCATCTTTCCCCTATCTATTTTATCTCCATTCATGTTTCTTTTCTAACCAATCATTAAATTTTTCCCATGTCCTGAAATACTCCTCTGTATCTTTTAATCTCAGTGTTTGTCTGTTCATTTCTGGGCATTCTAAAATTTTCTTTATAAGTTCTCCTTCCAATGGGATTTTATCTGCTTTCTAATTCTGTGGAAATACAATTCTGGCTGTTGTTATTATATGAATAATTAAATATGTATCTTTGAAAAAAATAAGGAGCCTCCGATGAGGCCTCTGTTTTGAGAGTGCTTTGCTGCTGCTCCTTTGTTGCTGTTATGTAGGCTTTACTGCTCTAGCCTGGAGGCCTAGTATTGCCTAGCTTTTACTGTATTTTTATCTACCATTTTTATTACTCTATTTATTTTATCATTTTTACTTACTCCCTGCTCCCTACTCTGCCGGGAGGGTAGGATCCTTGCCTTACTTTTGAGGAGTTCTGTTATTATTTGCATCAGGGTTTGTTTGTTTCCTCTCGACTCCTCTCCCTCTGGATTCTGGACTTACCTCAGAAACTAGACTTTTTGTTATATTATACAGCTCCCTCTCTGTTGCGTTATTTAACATAATGAAGTCAAGGAAAAGGACCAGATCCTTTACTGACCTGGCTCCCCAACCTTCTCTGAAGCAATCCAAGATTGAGGACTTTGTTTTAACTCGACCTCCCTGTTTGGAAACTTTAGCTCCCTTTTCTCTGACTGCTGCCTGGTCGTCGTGATCCTCCGTTGGCTGAAGGTGTCATCCCCTGAGTTGAGAACAAAGGGTCTCCAAAAACTACAGTCCCCACTCAACCTTTAAATGAGCCTACCCTTATTGAACTTTTGGTCCAGCAATGTTTCTTGGTTGCAGAAACAACAGCGAGCATACAGACATAGCTTGATAAAATAATAAGTATCTTAGACTGCCTAGTTTCCTGGGTTACTGGTGGTTGCCCTGTATTGACTGCTCAGCAGCCTGATGCAGTGACAGGGCCCTCTCTGTCGGGCCCCAGTGAAAGTACTGGTTGGTGTGGCCCTGCCAGTGGATCGAATTCCACACCTCTGGACGCTGGCAGCCACTTGGTTTTACAGCCAAAACAGGTGGCCCTTAATTTTAATCCCATTAATGGCAATTTGCCTCAATGGGGTTCAATACAGCTGGCAAGGGGCCATATACTACAGTTACTGGGGTTGACTGTTGATGATTTGAAGGAGGTTGAACTTTTACCTTCCCCTGTATATTGTACCAGAGTGTTACTCAATTTTTACAACCCCAACACCCCTAAACTATTCTTCAGGAGAAGATCTCTGCTAAGAACTTTCAGCATCTTGCCAAGTAGAGTCTTCAAAGATATGGCGATTAAGCCACTTTTAAGAAATCGACAACCTGTGAGCATCAGGAGATTTATAGCCCCAAAAAGACCCTTAGCAGCACATGTTAATGTGCCTATTTGAATGCCATCCCCAATACTAGTCCATCTACTAAATACGCATCCATTTCTATAAGACCTCCTGATGGCATCCTCTTAGATGGTACCTTGGCTGTTCTTCCTACAGCCAGTCAAACCAACCCCCCTCAGCGAGGCACATCTCATCAGGAAGTTTGCCATGATTTGATTAGCTGGGAAGAAATGGCTCCAAAGGAAGCGACTCCAGCCCAGGGCTTCCAAGGCTCCTTAGTGAAAAAGCCTCAGGTCAGTGCCACTGGGATTCCATCCATCCATGAAATCGATTCATTTCTAGACAATTTCTGGAATCTGGAGGAGATACAGCTTTTCGACTCCTTTCGTGCACTCCCACAATCAGAAAGGGCCCAAATTATAAAGTGTTTGACTGCAGTTAAATCCAAGCTTTGGAGTCTTTCACTACCTGATAAGGATCCCCTTGGACTTCAGGGAGTCCATACCAATTTACCAGAGGCAGTTCCCTCGGCCCTTTCTCCAGAATGTCCAATTTGTAAATTTGAAGATTCAGGGCTACTTCAAACCCTGTCTGCTGATGTCATTGAATGCCTGCGAGGTAAGCAACCAACTAATGTTACAAGCACAAACTGGACTGCGTTCAGAGCCCTACAGCCTCATGAACAAGGCTCGCCTCCCTTCCCCTCTTCCCTGCCTTTGTCTCCCAAGAGCCAAATCTAATAATGGGTGTATCTTTTCAGATCTGAAGGGCTCTCTGGAAAAAATTAATTATACAGAATGACTAGCAAACCTGGCATTCCCCTCTTGCACATTTAAATGCCTCTCGTGGAACATAGCAGGTTGGGGGAGAAGGTGTGGAACCACAGAATTTATCAACTATATTCAGTCATTCGATGTGGTCCTGCTTCAGGAGACCTGGGCATGTGATAAGATATCCCTTACAGGATTTACAGCCATTTCTTTGGCTGCTACCAAACAATCTATGATGGGAAGACCTAAGTGTGGCTTAGCTTGCTTGGTCTCTACCTCTTTAAAAGTGGAGACAGTGGAACTGCCCCCCTGTGTCTCCTTAGCTATGGCGTTCCTAATTAAGAGAGGTCGCAGCAAAATGTTAGTGAGGCAAGCTGACACTAAGGCTCAATGGGGTGAACTGGAGAGTTATATTACTTGTATTGAAACCAAATTTCAGGTGCTGCACATCTTTATAGGGGGTGACTTTAATGCCCGATTGGGGGGCCAAGTTTCCCCATCGATTGAGGCACTCTACTTCCAAGAAATCTGCCAGACCATAAGACACCAGATTTCAGCCAGGCATTCTAAGGATGAATTAACAAATTTTGCTGGCGTTCAGCTAGCCCTTTTAGCATCCCAACATAATAAGATAATCCTTAATGGGAGTACCCCAGGTATCTAGCGGGTGAATTTACTTTCAGTTCCTCACGGGGGAGTAGTGTTATCGATTTTGTTCTGGTTTCCCAGCTACTAAGACAGGAGTTCATGTCTTTTTTGTGGACTGCCTCATGGAGAGCAACCACTACCCCCTGGTTACAATCATTGGGCTTTTTTCAAATATACATCTGCCTAGGAGCCCCCAAATACTGGATCCCTATGTGGCCTCCTATGCAAGGAGGATCAAATGGTCTTCCAAGACTGAAAGAAAGTTCCACCCTCTTTTATCATCTCCAGAGTGTCTTAGCTATACAATCAGGCCCTAACATGCAGTGACTCAGAGGCAATCTTGTCCTTCGAATCACTAATTAATAGCGTCCAAAGGGAGCTAGGAGCTGACCGTAGGCCAAGTGGCCCATATCATCCAAGAAGCAATCCCTGGTTTGATGAAGAATGTCTGCTGCTTAGGAACAAGGTTAGTCAGGTTTATCTGCTTTATCGTAATCGAGGGGATAAACGCCCAACTGAGGACTATTATCGCCTGAAGTGAGCGTATAAAGGATTAATTGTTAAGAAAAAGAGGGCTAAAGAAAATGAGAAGTGGGATCTACGTCTCCTCTCCATCCAGCAGAAGAACACTTGACTATTTTGGCAAATTGTTGCCAGCTCATTGCCTGGTCATCAAGAACTCCCTCTCTGTTGTATCTCCAACAGAGACTGGGAAAACCACTTTGGGTCAATCTTCCAGGCTTCAATAGTCACGACTGGACTTGGACCACAACTGCCCCCTGCAATTCCGGACTGGCATCCCGTGACTCATGCTGAGATTAATGAGCTTATCTCTGAACTCAAGTCAGGCAAAGCCCTGGCCCTGATGCTATACCCCCTGATTTGCTAAAATCTAATCCCAAGTGATGGATTCCTCTTTTAGCAACACTCTTCACCCATATCAATACCTCTGGCAGGATCCCTACCTCCTGGAGTTTAGCAATTATTGTTCCTGTTTTTAAATGAGGAAATAGGAACAATCCAGCCAATTATCATCCTATAAATCTGCTCTCCACCATTGGAAAATGGTATGCTAAATATCTCCAATGCAGACTTCTCACCTGGGTCGAGGAATCCAATATCATTGGTGCTGAACAGATTGGGTTTAAAGCGGGCTGAGCCACATTGGACCACTGCTTTGTCCTAGCGCACCTGGTTGATAAATACGCCACCATACCAAGTGGTAAACTTTTTACTGTTTTATTGATCTAAAGGCAGTGTTTGATTCAATCCCAAGGGAATTGTTGTGGTCAAAATTTCTCAAAAGTTCCATTGATGTCTTTTGTTTTTAATTAGATCCCTATATAATCAGACTTTTAGTCAGGGTTGCGGTATGCAGGGAGAACTCTCAAATCCTATCCTGATAAAGAGCAGAGTAAGGCAGGGCTGTGTCCTGGCTCCTCTTCTGTTTAACTTATTCTTATCTGACTTGGCCTCTTACATTGGACGTATTGAGTCCCACGCCCCAAAGTTGTCAACTACGAAGATCCTGCTTCTCCTTTATGCTGACGATGTGGTCCTCCTATCACTGTCAAGGCTTAGTCTGAAAAGGCTACTTTCTGCATTTGGGTCCTACTGCGCTGAGAACCACTTGTCCATTAATTATGACAAATCAAAAGTATTGGTGTTCTCTAGAGTCCGGAAGCTATACAACTGGGTTATTAAGGGTAATGCTGTTAAGCAGGTTTTCCATTTTAAGTATTTAGGTATCCATTTTCAGAACACTGGTGCCTGGACTAGACATCGAACTCAGGTGCTGAATTCGGCCTCCTGTAGCCATCAGCAGATTCTAAGATTTTTCTATACCCAAGGAGGCCAGTTTATTCCTTCTGCTCTGCGTATTTATAAAGCCAAAACCTTGTCCCAAACTCTTTACGGAATTCCTATATGGATACGGGGCTTCAAGGAATGTATTGAAAGAACTCAGGCTGGTTTTTTAAGGAAACTTTTGGGTCTCGCTCCCTGTGTTGGCTTTGCTCTGATGTATCTGGAATTGGGCATTCGATCAGTCAAATGCATGGCATGGATTAACACATTTAAATGGTGGTTTCGGGCGCTCTTTTTGGCAGTCCCTGGTAGCTACCTCTCCCTGCTGTTAGCTGACTCCTATACTTCTCGATGGGAGAGGGAGCTGATGAAGAAACTCCACCTGCTAGGTTTTTCAGGGGATGTCTTGGGAGACTATGGTCTTAAGGACGCCCAATCTAGGGTAGTCCGACGGGTTGTGGACATAGACTTGCAATATCTAAGTGCTAGAGCTAACAAAACCTGCTCCCCTCTGATCTTCAGCCAATTTAACAATTATGGACTGAGGATGGCCTCATATTTTTATACTTTAACCATCCCTAAGTATAGAAGAGTCTTCTCCCTTGCTCGTTTCAACGTCTTGCCCTCAGCATTGCTGGACGGATGATTTAAGAGGCTCCTGATAAGTGAGCAGTTATGCCCCTGTGATAGAGCTGAGGTTGAAACTGTGGAGCATGTTCTTTTATACTGCCCTATGTATAACGCAGGCAGGACTAAATTACTGTCTCTCCTAGAAACAGATCTCTCTGGATCCAATGCTAGTAATTTGACCTTATATTGTTTAGAGGATGGCTCCTCACATATTACTTTTCAGGTTTCTAAATTTTTTTTAAGAGCTGTAACTATTAGAGGAGAATGCTGTAATTCCTCTCAGCCAAGGCTTCTGGTGGCCAATTGTTTATGATGTTATTTTTCCCATGTTCTTTTGTAATTATATTTGTATTTTGGTCTGTGACCACAAATAAAAGTTATATATATAAATATGTATCTTCTTTACTATATTTCTCCGGTAATATTCCCAATAGAAATATCTCTGGTCTTAATTCTATATGTTGCTGCAGCATTCCCTCTAATCATGTCTGTATTTTAACTCAATAATACTTTGCTTCTTTGCACGACCACCACATATGATAATACGATCAAATGTTTCGTCAAGAATTGGAATTCTTTTCTTAAGTCTCTCACCCTTCTTGGAACTTGTTTCAATGCCACTATCTCTCTATCTCTATATTTTATCGTTGTGTTCCTCATAAGCTGCAAAATCTCTGTTCTCAATGTTTTTTTGGTGAATTTTTTCCCATCATTTTTTTCACCTCTTTTACTTCTTCTTCCACTTTATTTATTCGTTCTTTAAGATCTTCATGCATTGCCTGCAATATATTTTTCAATTCTATATTAGTTTTCTCTTGCTGTATTGCAATATTTGCTGGTTTTTGTGCCATGGCACTCGATGCTGTTATTGATGGTGATGATAGATGTGATGTTAATTTCTTCATCTTGGTCTTTACTTTCAAACCACACAATTTGTAATCCAATTTGTAATCCAAATATTGCAATTAATTATAATCCACATTTGCCGTCTTGACCACCACAAATCTTCAGGTTCTTGTTACTTTAATCCATATACTTAGAAAACAATAGTTGCAGAAACCAAACAAAGATATTCCACATGAAAGTGGGGGGGGGGGGGGAAAAAAACACAATAAGAAACAAAAAACCCCCACAAAACACCAAAAATAAAAAAAAAATTACCAAGCCCCAAAAAAGAAAGGCATCAAAAACCAACCAAGAAAAATCTAGTTAGAAAGAGACAAAAATAAAAATGCCATAAAAGCAGAAAAAAATATAGACACCAAAAATGCAAAGTCATAAAAAAAACTAGGAAAGAATAACAAATCCAACATTTCCAATGTTAGAAGAAAGAAAAATCCAAAAGTCTTAGATCCACATAGCATGAAAAAATAATAGGACAATAGGCAATGTATATAAAAAAGAAAAAAAATTGCAGTTGAACAGAACAGTCTTTAATCTGTTATTCGGCTGGTAGCCTTCCCCCCCCCCTTCTTTTCCACTTCTCTTCTTTTACTCCCCACAAATCACAAGACAATTTATCTTCAACGTTCTGTTTTATCATTTATAAATATTACTCAAGGTCATTCTTTGTTTTTTAACACCGTTATTTGTCCATACAAAGAGAGAGAAAAAAGAAAAAAAACTTTTCACACCACTAGATGGCATTGTATAGCTCCGCAATTCACTTCCATTGATCTTAAGTCTATTTGATCCGACTTAGATATTTCCACTGTTATTTTAAATTTTTAAAGTCCCAAATTTCTCGGTATTTCAACCAAAAATCACTCTACCCAATCTGCTATCCATTACTTTCCAAATCATTTCATACTTCTTAAAAAAGTTTCTTTTATTTTATGGCCACTGCCTTTTCACCACCAGCCCAGAAATGGGGAGGTAGCCAGATATCCATTTCCTCCCCTTTCTCTTTGCCGTTTTTCGTCAATTGTACCTTTTTAAAAAACTTGAGTATGCTAAAAATAGAAGTCTTATTTCCAAGATGAAACTTTCACTCACAACCAGACAATTTGCCTTGCTTTCTTCTTTCTTCCTCTTCACGCGTGGCTGCCCCAGCTTTGCAACAGCTCTCAATGGCTGTCTTCCCAGCTGCAGATTCGAGTGCTCTCCGCCAGCGTTACAGGGAATTTGCAACTTCCCTGTCCACACCAGCCTGTGCCCCCCTTCTTCCCCATCCCTACGGGACAGCTATGGTCCACTGTGGACCCCCAAAACAGCTGAAACATTGGTGCTCATCCCGGAGCCTCCGAAGCGCGCGTCATTCCGCTGTGGTACTGGCCATCATCTTCCTTGATCTGAACCCAGTAGTAAGGTTCCCACAAGTCTAGCTTAGTGAAGATTTTTCCTTTGGCTAAATGTGCCAACATGCCTTCATCAGGAGCAGTGGGTAAACATTTTCTATGCACACTGCATTTAGCCCTCTATAGTCAACACATAAAGAAAGAGTCCCATCTTCTCCCAGAACAATACCAGGGCTGCCACTCGTGGCCTTGCCGGTTGAATAAATCCATATTTTAAGTTCTTGTCTATGAAGATGCAAAACTCTTCCAGCTTGCATGGCATCATTGAGTAAAGTTTAGGCTTCGGGAGTTTAGCCCTGGGAAGGATTTCGATACTGCAGTTTGTGGGGTGATGGGGTGGGAGTGCATCGCCCCACAAATTGCAGTGCATTTCTCCCTAACACATCTCGTAAATCCCAATATTGCTTCAGGATTCTGCACTCACTTATTGGGTGTTCCCAAACTGCTGTCTCCAGCTCCCTTTGTTCTTTGTTTCTCTTGCCGTCAGGCTTTGGGATCTTTTCCTCTTTCTTGGCCACTTTATGCCAAATCTTTAAAAGCCCTCTCCTCCAATTCCATTTCTGCAGCCAAGACAGTCCAAGTAGGAGGGGCCTCTCTATCCCCGGTACCACTATGAAACTCAGAGGTCTCTATGCTTTCTCATTCTCATCTCTACTGCTTCAATTACAAAGTGAGCTGGGCTCCCTCCAGCTACAGTCCCATCTAGCTGGAAATCACTATGGGCACTCTCAGCCATTTGAGTCTCAGTCCCAGCTTTTCAACAACTTCAATAACCACATACCTAGTGCAGCCCGAGTCCAATAAAGCCAACATCTTCCCTTGGGTCCCTGAGGAGGGCACCACTAGTTCTATAGGAATGGTTACAGGGGCCACAAGTCGACTTACCAGGGGGTAGTCAGCATTGCTTTCAGTCTCACTCGAGTTGGTCAGAGCTCCCAGCCCTTCAAATCCAGGATGAGTGAACTCTGCCACCTCCACTTCTTTTAGCACTGTCTCCCGGATCCTTGGTGCTGGCTTCATTGCCTTGTTCCCCGGAGTTGTTGGCACTGAGGTTGGGCTTGCTGGATTGGCATGCCACAGTTCAGTGCCCCTCCTTCTCACATCTGAAGCATGTCGGAGACCTCAGTCTAGGTTTGGGTTTTTGTGGTCCTTGGGTATTCTTTACATGTGGGAGGGAAGGATTTGCCCCATCCACTAGCCCCCTGCATCGGTCCCTGATGAGGTCAATCTCCACTTCATCCACCAACACATACCAGTGTTGTAGTGTGTGTGGGAGACGTAGGGTGCGTGGGTGACCCAGGGGTGGTAGATGTCATTGAGGCCATCTTTTAAGTAATCAAGGTGGATGTCTTCAGGCCATGTGGCTAGCTGGCATGCCAACTCTCGGAACGCCTGGGTGTATGTGGTCAACCGTCGCCCTTGGGGAATGGTCTTCATCTGGGTCCGAGACTTGCACTCTGCCAGTGGGTCCTCAAACCATTGGTGAAGACCTGCCATAAAGTGGTCATAGTTTCGCAGTTGGGGGACATTATCATTGTGGAGGGAGACCATCCACTCAGTCTGCACCCTCCAGAGCCATTTGGGCTTCTCCTGTCCCTAGTTCAGCCCCATACCCCTGCATGTGGTTTCAGACTTGCACCAGGAAGAACCCTAGTTGCTCAGGGTCTCCCCTATACTTCACCCCCAAAAATGGGAACTTTGGGGCCCAGTATCTTTGAGGAGTGGTCCCCACAGACGGAGTGGTTTCCACAGCAGATGCTGCCAGGTGTGGCATTGCTTGCATTGGTGCCAGTTCATGTACAGTGGGTGTGACCTCTACCATAGTAGCTCCATCCATGGCCTGGCTTGGGTGACACAGGAACCTTGGATACCCCTCTATGCAAGAGTTTCCCAGGCCCTTCAACTCCCCCTAACCTGTTGTATCAGGAACAGAGCCTCGTTCAGGATGGACTCCTCCGGGCTTCCCTTGGGGGGGGGTTTCTTCCCTTTGCCCCATGTCCCTTGCCAATCTGAGCCTGATGGGCTTCCCATTCAGGTCCAGCTCCTCTCACCATTCTGCCTCATCTCGAGCATGGTATAATCTACAGGGGGAGTTGGCCATGGCTCCTGTTTCTTCCAGCTCACTCCCATAGTTGGATATTGGATACTTGGACCACACGATAGACTGCTGTCTCTGGGTTGACCATTAAAGATCTTTCCTAATGTCAAGGCTGCCTCTGTCCAATTCCTAGGAAATTCCTCGGTTCATAGATTCAGAGGGAGCACATTCCAGAAAACAGTGGGGGGAGAGACAAGAAGCAATACAGCCTGGAGATGGATAGGAAACAGAGAGAGTTCAGATAGCCACTCCCTAGAATCTCCCAGTATATATCTTTTAGGCTCAGGGAAGTAAGAAGTCTGGCAAGATGCTGTCTGTTATAATACCGTTATACATACCCAAGAATTGAAGTCAGGCTAAGCCCAAGTATTATGTGAAACAGTTCAGACAAAGTTCACTTTTTTATTTGCTTAAACACAATAAGACAGCATCTTGCCAGACTAAACTAGGGTTCTTAAGGAACTGGCAAACATGATCTCAGAACTACTAAATAAACTATTTCAAAGCTTCTGGAGCATTGGGGAAAGAGGATTGTAAAAGAGCCAATGTGCTTCCAATTTACAAAAAGCAAAAAAAAAAAAGTGGATCCAGGAAAATACAGACCAATCAGCCTGACATCAATAGCTGGGAAAATCCTGTAAAAGTTAATCAAGCAGCATATTTGTGAGCACCTAGAAACAAACAAGACAATTACTAGAAGGCACATAGGTTTGTCAAAAACAGATTATGCCAGACAAGCTTTATTATTTTCTTTGATTCAGTGACTTAACTAGTGGATCAGGGAAATGCTGTGGACATAGACTACAGTAAGGCATTTGCCAAAGTAGACCACAGCTTACTTCTTGATAAAATAGAGCAATGTGAAATAGACAATACCACCACCAGATAGATTTGCAACTAGCTGACCAATTGCACTCAGCATGTAGTCCTCAATGGAATTACATCTACTTGGAGGGAAACATGCAGTTTAATACCTCAAGGCTTCTGTCTTGGGCCCAGTGCTATTCAACATCTTCCTAAATAGTTTAGGTAGGGATTAGAAGAACTCATCAAATTTTCAGACAATACCAATATGGGAGGAATAGGTAATAATTTGGAAGACAGACTCAAGATTCAGAAAAAACCTGACAGGTGGCTCATATTTAAATGATTGTCTACTCATAGTCGGCAACCCACGGCTCCAGAGCCACATGCGGCTCTTTGGGCCTTCTGTTGCGGCTCCCTGTCCCATTACTGGCTGGCCTCACCCTCCCCTCCCAATCATTCCTCACCTGGCCTGAGAAGGTAAGGGTGACGGCGGGGGATGGAGAAGCAGCTGGGGTTGATTCTCTGGCACCTCACTCTTGCTGGAGCTTCTTCCAGCCCTTGTTGGTGCTGGGCATGCCTCAGTTGCTTGGGGAGACGTACAACCTGCTATCCGCCTTGAGAAACTGGCTTGACCCGGCCACAACCAACACCAGCCTCGCTAACATGGGATCTGGGAGGAGGGGACAACGGAGAGGGGGACGGGCCCGCAGCACCCAGCCAGGACTTTAAGAAGCTCAGTAAGAAAAGGGAGCTGGCCCTGTTGAACCTCGCACACCCACCCCGGGGGTCAAGCTTGGAGAAAGCTGGAGCACCCTCGCCAAAGGCGCTCATCTGTCAGCTGGTCTCCCACCCACCCCTCTCACTCTCTCGGAAAGCCCAGCAAGCTCTCCTTAGGGCTCTTTGCTACTCCTTTTCTTTCTTTCTGTCAACTTTTGGGAAATTTGGGCTGGCTGAGGAACAAGCATGAGCCACAGCGGAGGCTTCCCTCCTCCTCCCCCTCCTCCTTCTCTTGCAACCCCCTAGTCGGCTCTGGCAGAGCCGGGAGTGTGCACAAGAGTGGGAAGACCCTCCTCAAGTGAGCAGCCACCCACCCCACGTGCCTTTGCTGCACTTTGGCCACTCACTTGAGGAGGGTCTTCCCATTCATGCGCCAAACTCATCCCCAGCCACACCAAAGCCGCCAGAGAGGGGGGAAGAGAGGGAGAGAGGGATACATAGAGAGAGAGATAAAGGGGGGGGGGAGAGATACAGAGAGAGGGGCGAGATAGAGAGGGGGAGAGAGGGACATAAAGAGATACAGAGAGAGGGGAGAGAGGGGAAAATACAGAGGGGGGGGGGAGAGAGAGAGAGACGGAGTTTTGTGGTTCCCGGTATGGTGTTTTTTTATTTTTTAACAACCGGTTCTCTGCCCTAATGACCTGCTGGGTAGGCGTGGCTGGGGTGTGTGTGTCATGTGACTGGGTGGGAGTGAGTGACATGGAGTTGGCCACGCCCACCCAGGTTTTATGGCTCCCAGTGTTTTTTTTTTTCTGTGGGAAATGGGTATTTGAGTGTTTAAGGTTGCAGACCCCTGTCATAGACTGTCTATTCATAGATTGTCTACTCCAAGGTCCCTCTCATAGTTTCTGTTTTTAAGCCAGGTTTTGCCTAATCTGTACTTGTATGCTTTGTTTTTCCTGCCCAAGTATAAAACCTTGCTTTTCTCTACATTAAATTTCATTTTGTTGGATAGAGCCCATTGTTCAAGTCTGTTAAGACTTTTTGGATCCTAAACTTGTGTTCTGGGGTGTTAGTTCAGTATCATGCCAGTTCAGTATCATCTGCAAATTTGATGAGTTCCCCTTCTATTCCCTCATCTAAGTCATTTATGAAGATATTGAATAGTACTGGGCCTAAGACGAAAACTTGTGGTACCGTATTGCTTACTTCCCTCCATGTAGATGTAGTATCATTAAGGACTACTTGTTGAGTATGGTGTGTCAGCCAGTTACAAATCCATTTGGTGGTGATGCTCTCTATCTCATATTGTTGAGTTTTAAATACAGTTTAAAACTACTGTAAACAAGTTGTGCTTCCTTTTTCTGGTTATTTGGCTATAACATTTCATAGAATACAGATAATTGAACAAACTTTGTTGCATTACATTCTTGATTAAACTATCTTTCCATTGATATATAATTTTTTAAAAAATGTATATTTATATGCCGCCCTTCTCCGGAGACTCAGGGCAACTTACAATGTGTTAAGCAATAGCCTTCATACTTTTTGTATATTTATACAAAGTCAGCTTATTGTCCCCACAAACCGGGTCCTCATTTTACCCACCTTAGAAAGGATGGAAGGCTGAGTCAACCTTGAGCCTCGTGAGATTAGAACTCGCAGTAATTGCAGGCACCTGGATGTTAAATGCTGCCTTAATAGGAGGCATTAGCCTGCTACGCCACTCAGGCTCCTATATTTTTAGTGGTTTTAAAAAACTGGTTTTTCTCTCTGGGCAGTGGATAAATGGTCATGGTAAGGGGGAACTTTCCATCACTCCTCTGTCATGGACTGACCATTCCCTCCTTAAACTGGACTTTCAATCTGCCAACCCTTGCCACTGGGAGACGGGACCCATAAAATGGTTCTGCCCCAGGCACCTGATGGACCCAGAAAAGTTCTTGAAGGAGCTTGGGACATTCCCCACCTCTCAATCCTGCAATTCAGCTGAGGCTCTGGTGGCATCCTGGGAATGGGTGGCTACCGACGCCTTGGACAGAATTGCACTTTTGCGGCCTCTAACCCAACGCAATCCCGGATCGCCCCTTGGTTTTCCATGGAGCTCCGGGAAATGAAACATCGGAAAAGATGTTTAGAGGAGAGTTGGAGGTCCTCCCGATCTGAATCTGACTGAACACAGTTAAGAACCCATATAAAGTGGTGATGGAAGTGATGAAACGAGATTACTTCCCCGCCCTCATTGCATCTGCAGAAAACCGCCTAGCAACCCTGTTTCGTGTGATTCGCTGCCTCCTCAATCAGGGAGCGAGGGAAGACCCTTTACAGGGCAGAGCTGAGGATTTTGTACAATTTCTGCATGATAAAATTGCTCAGATCCGGATTGGATTGGACTCTGACTGGGCAGAATCCAATCGGGAGACTAGGGTGGGTCTTGAGAATAATATCTGGATTGAGTTTGATCCTGTTTCTGTCAAGGAAGTGGACAGGATTATGGGCAAACTTAGTTCCTCCACTTGCTTATTGGACCCTTGTCCCTCCTGGTTGGTTTCGGCTGCCAGGGAGGTGACTAGAGACTGGATCCAGGCAATTGTCAATGCTTCGTTGAGGGAGGGAGGCAATGGTTCGAACTCTCCTCAAGAAGCCTTCCCTGGATCCAGACTCACTTAATATCTATTGTCCCGTCTCCAACCTTCGCTTCATCATGAAGGTTGTTGAGACTGTAGTGGCGCAACAACTCCCACAATTCCTGGAGGAAATGGAATACCTTGACCCGTACCGATCGGGCTTCCGACGCAGCATGGAAACTGTGTCGCTCTGGTGAATGATCTCTGGTGGGCTCGGGATGGTGGTTGTTCCTCCATCCTGGTCCTACTTGACCTCTCAGCGGCTTTTGATACCATCGACCATGGTATCTTACTGCAGCAACTTGTGGAATTGGGGGTGGGAGGCACTGTCTTTCAGTGGTTCTCCTCCTACCTCTCGGGTCACTTTCAGTTTGTATGGGCAGGAGGGCAGAGGTCCACCCCGAGGCCCCTAAATTGTGGGGTGCCTCAAGGGTCGGTTCTCTCCCCCCTACTCTTTAACATCTATATGAAGCCACTGGGTGAGATCATTTGTGACTTTGGGTCTCACTATATCAATATGCTGATGATACCCAATTATACATCTCCACCCCAGACCACCCCAGAGATGCCCTTTCCGTGATGTCCCGTTGCCTGGAGGCGGTACAGGCCTGGGTGGGCAGAAACAGACTCAAACTCAATCCTCCAAGACTGAGTGGCTGTGGATGCCGGCATCTCAGGTTTCAGAGGCCCCATCCCTTTTGATGGATGGGGAAAAACTTGCTGCCGTTGATAGGGCTCGCAACTTGGGTGTCCTCCTGGATGCTCAGCTGTCTCTAGAAGACCATCTAACAGCCGTGACCAGGGGGGCCTTCGCACAGGTTCGCCTGGTATGCCAGTTGCATCCTTTCCTGGACCGAGATGACCTTTGCACAGTCACTCATGCCCTGGTTACTTCCTGCTTGGATTACTGCAATTCCCTCTACATGGGCCTGCCCCTGAGATGCACCCGGAGACTCCAGCTGATCCAGAATGCAGCCGCACAGGTTGTTACGGGAGCCCCTCGTTACTCCCATATAAAACCCCTCCTGCATGAGCTGCACTGGTTACCAGTGGTTTTCCGGGTCCGCTTCAAGGTGCTGGTTCTCACCTATAAGGCCGTTTATGACCTAGGTCCGGGATATTTGCAGGATCTTCTGCTGCCTGCCTCTCACTGTCCTGTTCACTCACATAGGGCCGCTCTCTTCAAGGTTCCGACGGCGAGCCAATGTCGTCTAGCGGTGCTCAGGGGTAGGGCGTTCTCTGTGGGTGCTCCCACCCTCTGGAATGAGTTACCTACCAAGCTCCGGATGGCTCCTGATCTCCACTCCTTCCGTCGGGACCTGAAAACTTGACTGTCAAGCCGCTGAAGCTCCGGACAGCTGGGAAACTCTGCAGACTGCAGAGCAAGATAGCGCGGCAGCTTTTTCATCACCAAACAATAAAAGAAAAAGTTTTGGACTTCCTTTTAAACTGCAAGTATTTAAAGTTCTTCTCTGAAGTTTTTGGATGATTAAAGTAACTTGGAGAAAAGGAAAGTGTGGGGGGAAAAATGGCGCTTGCTTTTAGCGAAGAGCAGCTGAAAGCGAAAGTAATTTGAGCTGTGTATCTGGTTACATTCTATCAGTTACAAATCCGGCTGGAAGGGAAAGCTTTTTTTCTTTAAAAGAAAATAAGGAAAAAAGAAAGTATCAATTGACTGTTTTAGACCTGACTGAATCTGGAGAATCTTTTGGGAAAAGTTGCTAGAATTTGTGGAAAAGGAAGATCTGTAAGAGGCAAAATGGCAACAAAGCAAGCAGGGGGGGATTCCCCCACTCATAAGCAGAAGCAGCCTCAAACAGCGCAGCTGCAAACTCAGACAAAGGAAGAAAGCTATTATGACCGCATCATTAAAGAAATTCAAAGATCAGAGCAGGAGGTCAAAGGAATTGTTCAAGAGAAATATGAAGCAGTTAAACAGGATATTCAAATAGTTGCTAAAGGCCTGTCTGAGGTAGTGTTGCAGATTGACAAAAAAGTGGATAATCTTGCCTCAGAGATGGAGACCAAATTTAGAGCCTCTGATTCAAGAATGATTGAAATTGAAGAAGTTACACAAAAAATGCAAACTGAGATTACTATGCAATTTCGATCAATGGAATATGCTATTAGACTGAGAGGTGTAAAAGAGAATACCAGGGAAGATCTCAGGAAAATTTGTGCAGAGGCTTTGGCAGTTATGTTGAAAGTAGAACCAGATGTGGTTTTGTGTAAGATGGACAAGGTCTACAGAGTTAATTCTCATGTGGCGGTACAAAGACAACTGCCTAGAGATGTGGTTATATACTTTACAGACAGAAGAATGAGAAATGAAATCTTGCAAAATTCCTTTGTTACAACAGTTCAAGTTGATGGAAGTGAGATTGGAGTTTTTAAAGAATTACCACCCAAAATGTTAAGAGATAGAAAGGATTTTGGATTTTTGGTGGCAGAATTGAAAAGACAGAACATACAATTCAGGTGGGATGCTCCAATAGGTGTAATATTGAGGCTGCAAGGAGTGAGATACCGCCTTAACACTATTGAAAAAGCAGAAGAATTTTATTATAATGTTTTGAAAGTGGGCTCTCCTCCTCCACGCACATCTTCACCAATAGATAAGGAAGTTCAACTACAAGCTGAGATTGATCAAGAAACAGAAGCACAAATAAGGCAGTCGCAAAGGGAGGCAAGAGAGTCAATGGGAGCAGTAGGTGGTGTTGTGGTTGACCCTTTTGCACCATTTGAAGCTTCTCCTATGGAAGAAATGTCTAAAACCATCACAGAGGAGGCGATGGCTCTTGAATTGACAACATCCAAAATGGAAGAGCAACGCATAACCAGAGCAATGTCTAAACAAATGAAGCAACAGCAGCAAGAATATATTAAGCCACAGCGTGAAAAAAGAACCAAAGATAAGCAACAAGCTGAAGTCATGGGAGGAGCTAAACCGAAGATTGCTACCGTAGGAGAGAATCTTCAACAATTGCTCTCAAAACTTCAGACAGGGTCAAATGGCACTTAAATTTTTGTCTTGGAATGTTAATGGATTGAACTCTCCACAAAAAAGAAGGAAGATATTTCACTATTTGAGACAATTTCATAATGATGTTATTTGCTTACAGGAGACTCATATAAAATTGCAAGATCAGAAATACTTGATAAACTCAAAATTGGGAATGCAATTTGTTGCTTCAAATTTGGAAAAGAAGAATGGAGTGGTGATATATATAAATAAGAGACTTGTAGCTAAAACTATAGAAGTAGATAAAGATGGAAGATATATTGCAATTGAAGTTATTACAGATAGTGGACCAATTTTGTTGGTCGGAATATATGCTCCAAATCAACAGCAGGAAAATTTTTATAAATTGCTTCATCTAAAAATTCTGGATTGGGATTAAACTATTATAATAATGGGTGACTGGAATGGAGTAATTCAACCTAGAATTGATAAAAAAACTACGGCCAAAATAGGGAATAAATTACCACAAGCTTTTTTTGAACTGAAAGAGGATTTGGAATTGAAAGATATTTGGAGAGTTCGAAACCCAAATGAATTGGACTTTACTTTTTACTCAGACAGGCACAAATCCTTTTCCAGGATAGATTTTTTTCTCTTAACTTCTAACTTACTTTCTAAAGTAAAGAAAATAAAGATATTTCCTAGGACTTTGACTGACCACAGTCTGGTCTGGATGGAAATTGAGATGGGCAAAAGAGAAAGAAGATCCTGGAGAGTAAATGAGAATTTATTTAGATATGAAAAAAATATAATTGAACTTAAAAAGCATCTAAAGGAGTTTTTTAAACTGAACTTGAATAAAGGTACCCCTATTGAAACAGTTTGGGACGCAGGTAAAGCATATATGCGGGGAGTACTAATTCAAATGAACTTTAAACATAGACAGAATCAGCAGAAGAAAAGACTACAACTGGAATCTGAGATAAAAAAGAAAGAACAACAACTGATACAAAAACCAACAGATGGAAAATTGCAAATGGCTATAAAACTTTTGAAGGATCAATTTCAAATGCTTATAGCAGACCAAACGGCAACTAACTTACAATTTGCAAAGCATAATACCTTTTCCAATGCTAACAAACCGGGCAGGTGGTTGGCGTATACTTTGAGGAAACAAGCATCGACACGAATTATTGATAGTACTGAATATGCTGACAAAGAAGTTTATCAACAAGATCTAATTAAAAAAGCCTTTTTGGAATATTATACTAAGTTATATGCTAAAGATGATATACAGAATATTACTATAGATGAATATTTAGAAAACAAGAGAGTTTCAAAAATTTCAACGACTCAAAAGAAAAGTTTGGAACAATTGATAACAGTGGAGGAGATCAGTTTTGCTATAAAACAATTAAAAACAGCTAAAGCTCCAGGGACGGACGGCTTAACTGCAATTTATTATAAAACTCTACAAGAAGAAATGATTGAGCATCTTAAAGATTTATTTTGTAATATACAACTAGGAGGTAAGATACCTTCCTCATGGAAAACAGCTTTTGTTTCATTGATCCCGAAAGAAGAATCAGGTCCTAAGAAACCAGAAAATTACAGACTAATATCTTTATTAAACACAGACTATAAAATCTTTGCAAAAGTACTAGCCAACAGATTGATGCCAGTTATTCAAAAGATAATTCATCATGACCAAGCAGGATTCATTGAAGGCAGATATATGAAAGAGAATGTTAGGCAAGTTATAGACTTAATGGACTATCTAGATAAGAATAAACAGATCTCTGCAGTGCTAGTTTTTTTGGATGCGGAAAAAGCCTTTGATCGAGTGAATTGGAACTTTATAATTAAGACTTTGGAAAAAATGGATTTGGGGGAGCGGTTTATACAAGCGATTGGTGCAATTTATCAAGAGCAATGTGCACAACTTACTATAAATGGATGTCTAACATCGAATTTCAATATACAAAAAGGCACCAGACAAGGTTGTCCATTATCCCCGCTATTATTTATTCTAACTTTAGAAGTTTTACTTAATGCAATACGGGACTCGAACTCTTTGACTGGAATAGCTATAAGGCAAGAGGACTATAGAACTAAGGCATTTGCAGATGATCTGGTTGTTACCCTATCACAACCTATGAATTCAATAATTCAGATGAAAAATATTATAGAAGATTATGGCATGGTATCTGGTTTTAGGCTGAACCAGAAGAAAACTAAAATGATTGTCAAAAATCTGACAGAGAGCAAAAAAAAGGAACTGGAAAGAATGGCAGGTTTTGAGATTGTCTCAAAGGTCAAATATTTAGGAGTACAAATCGCAGATTCAAATGCTAAATTGTTTCAAAATAACTATGAGGTTCTGTGGCAAAAGATACAAAAAGATACGCAAAACTGGAAGAAACTGCAGTTATCATTGCTTGGAAGAATATCAGCAGTAAAGATGAATGTTTTACCTAGATTTATCTTCTTATTTCAAATGATACCGGTGCTTAAATCAGATAAACCATTGCTAGAATGGCAAAAAGGACTGAATAAATTCATTTGGAATGATAAAAAACCAAGAGTCAAACTGAAAATAATGCAAGATACTCGTGAGAGAGGTGGTCTTAAACTCCCAAACCTTCGACTATATTATGAAGCAACTGCATTGATACAATTAAGTGATTGGTTTGGGAAAACTAAGACTGATTTGTTGAACATAGAAAGTCATGACCTTGTTTGGGGATGGCATGCATATCTATTTTATGATAACAAAGTGGACAAAGTGTTCAATAGTCATCTACTTAGAAATGCCTTGTTGAGAGTCTGGAGGAAGCACCGAATTAATTGGGATTACAAGATTCCGTTTTGGCTGGATCTTGCTGATACCATGTGGAATACAAATATTAAGTCACTCAGGGGTTTCTTATATAAAGAGTTACTTTACTTTGAAGAGGGCAGGTGGCGATTGAAGACTTTGGATATGCTGTTGGAAGAAGGGAAATCGTTGACTTGGTTGCAGTACAATCAATTACAGATGAGATGGAAAGAAGATCAACAAACTGGTTTAATGGAATATGAAGTAGAATTGGTTGAACAGATAAAGCGGACAGGTCCAATGCATATTAAGAGAGTTTATAATGTTCTGTTAGAAAGGGATTCAGAAAATGAGCTAGTTAAAGATTGTATGATTAAATGGGCACAAAATTTCTCTCAACCAGTTATGATGGAAACATGGGAAAAAATATGGGTTCAGAATGTTAAATTTACACAGTCACAAAATTTACGAGAAAATTTTTATAAAATGTTTTATAGATGGCATTTAGACCCCAAGAAATTGTCTTGCATGTACCCTAATGTGCAGCCAAAATGTTGGAGATGTGATTGTTTAGATGCTACATATTATCAATCTGGTGGACTTGCAGGAAAGTGAGGGCTTTTTGGATAAAAATCTGGTGGGTTATGCAAAATGTTTTAAAGAAAAAAATACAATTTTCTCCGCAATTTTTTCTATTGGGTATAGTTAAAGACTTTACACTGGGTGAAACTAAACTGATTTTGTATATGGTGACAGCAGCTAGGTTGTTGATTGCCCAACATTGGAAGAGTGATGTTTTACCGACTGTTGACCAATGGACTCAGAAGATGGCTGGATTTGCAGAAATGGCAAAGATTTCAGCTTTTTTAAAAGATCAGACACATGAGAAGTATATACAGGAATGGAAATTATGGATTGAGTATGTACAGAATAAGTATCAGACTAGAAAATATTATATCGCTTTTAGTTGAGAAGGATTGATGATTATGTTAGTAAATATAGAAAAAAGATATGGAAGATTGAATAATATATATATTGTTTGGGAATATTAGCATTGCATATAATGGAAGTCAAGGGGGGGGGAGGGAAGAGGGTGGAGGGGGAGGGCTAGGGTGGGGGTGGGATGGAATTATATATTGTTTTTTATATGTATTTTATAATGTTGGGTTAGGGTGGGGGGGAAAAAGGGGGAAAGTTTGTATTTGTAAAACTTTTTCAATAAAAAAAAAACTTGACTGTTCAAGCAAATAGGCTGACTCTGATTCCAGGTTTTATTATTTATTATTAATTAGTTATTTGGTTTAAAATGGGATTTTATTGCACATGTTTCTTAACTTATGTTCGCTGCCCTGAGTCCTTCGGGAGAAGGGCGGCATATAAATACATGTAATAAATAAAAAAATAAATATTAGCCATAAAATCTCTAAAATACACTTTTCCCAAAAGGTTTCCACAATTTTGGCCACAACTGTATATTCAATTCAGAATGTAATATTCTTTGAAGGTCTTGAAATCAACATTGAGGACAAGGATGAAGTATTATGATTCTTATTTTTAACAACATACAACTGCCTTGACTCCAAATTGAGTACCGTATATACTCGAGTATAAGCCGACCCGAATATAAGCCGACCCCCCCAATTTTACCCCCCAAAACTGGGAAAACTCATTGACTCGAGTATAAGCCGGGGGTGGGAAATGCAGCGGCTACTGGTAAATTTCAAAATAAAAAAAGACTGGTCAAAAGTGCGAGGACCTGTCAGAAATCACTTTTTTCAGCCCTCTGGGTAGTCCTTTTGTGCATATGGACTACTCAGAGGGCTGAAAAAGTTATTTTTGACTGGTCCTCGCACTTGTGACCAGTCCTCGAACTTACGACTGTCCTCACATTTTACGTTTTTGCCTTATCTTGTCACCATGGTAAAGAGAAGCAGTTGTGAAATGAGTGACATGGTTTTAAGAATGTTGCACGGGCATAAATGTGAGGATGGTCATAAGTGTGAGGACCAGTCAGAAGTGTGAGGACCTGTCAGAAATGACTTTTTTCAGCCCTCTGTGTAGTCCCTATACACATATATCACATGACCAGCTAGCCATGCCCACCCAGTCACTGGCTTGATCTAATTTCAGGCAAGTTGAAGCCTCTGTTAAGAGATACCAGGGCTGGGCAAATGTGGCCCTTTTACAACCTGTGGACTTCAACTCCCAGAATTCCTGAGACAGCCAAGCTGGGAGACCCCACTAGCTAGCAGCCAATTACAAGAAGGCTAGCTAGCAGCCAATTACAATCAGCTCTCAACTCAAGGTCAGTGCACATGGGATCTCCCTAAACGTGAGGATTTCTTTGTTTCTTTCTCCCTTTAAGCTCCCCCCAGCCCGTTTTTGCTTCCAGGGGGCTGCAGAGAGTCTTGCTAGGCACCCCCCTCATGCCCCTAGCAAGCCTTGGGAGCCAGTTGCAGGGAAAAAGTCATTTTTTTCGTGACCTGAATATAAGCCGAGGGGGCGTTTTTCAGCCTGAAAAACGGGCTGAAAAACTCGGCTTATATTCGAGTATATACGGTATATTGGTTTACACCTACAAAAAAAGTTGACCTACATGCATTTTCTTCTGTATTATAGCTGAGAAGGTGACTTCTTTGGGCAAGGATTGGCACCGTCCCTGTCTACGTTGTGAGCATTGTGGGAAGACTCTTATTCCTGGAGGCCATGCTGAGGTAGGAAACTATTAAGTTGGATTCAGGTTTTATCTTCTGGTGTTTTTGGAACTGAACCTTTTGCATATTTTGCTTCTAGATGACATGAAACAAAATCTGGAAGAGAAGCAGATTGTCAGGTTGCGATGTTATTTCAAATAAATTTCATTTCCAAACAAATAGTCTTTGATGAAAGCTTTCATTTATTGAGAATAACGATCTGTCCCCGACTCCATTGCAGCCGAAACTGACCCTCTGACCCCAAACCCTTCCCTTTCCGTTCCCCAATTCTCAGCGTCTCATTGGCCATCTTCCAAGTCACTCTCCTCATCTCTACTACTTCAACTCACAGGAATGTGCCCCCTCCCATCCCATCTCCTAGGAGATATTATCTGACGGGAAAATAAGTAGGTGAAAAGTCAAGCTTCTTCTTCTTCTCTCATGTCAGCACTGGAGTGAATCGTAGCTTGGAGTGCTGACACAGATTTTGGCATCATTTCACATTAATATTTAATATCACAAAATAAACCATATATTGATTCTTTATAATTCCTTACATTTTCTTTATAAACAAATGTTTCTTCCTTACTGTATTCTTTGGTCCTTCTAGATGTCTTTTAGACAATAATTCCCAAATGTTCTGATATAATCTACATCTGATTCTTTATCAACAAGTGTATCTATAACAGTATAAAGTATATACCGTATTTTATGGAGTATAAGACACACTTTTTTCCCTCGTAAAGAGGCTGAAAATTTGGGGGTGTCTTATACTCCAAATGTAACCCCACGTGGGGCCCAAAATGGCTACCCGGAACAGCTGCTGCCTTCTCTTACCTCTTCCGTGCTTTGCCTGCTTTAGTCACTGGAGCTCCCTCTGAGGATCAGCTGTGCTTTTGAAGCTGTTTTTCAGCCCCAATGCAAGTGAAGCGATCTTCCGTGCTTTGCTTGCTTTTCTAATTGCTGCTCCCTCCGACAATCAGCTGTGCTTTAGAAGCACAGCCCCAACCAGCCCCAACCTCAACATCAGTGAGCGAACTAATGTTCGGAAGCTGATGCCCCAACTAGCCCCGACCTCAAAACCAGTGAGCGAACTAATGTGCTGGGACTAGCCAGATGAATGTCTGGAAGGCAGAATCCCCCCCCCCCCTATTTTCCTCCCCAAAAACTATGGTGCATCTTATACTCCGAAAAATATGGTATGTTGTCTGATTTTTACATTTTCTTACTGAAATTTTGGAGGTGTTTGTTTTTGTTTGTAAACTGTAATGTATGCTGCTGTTCTGAGTAGAAACCAGGTGGTGTACCTGGTTGATCTGGGCTGATCATAAAAACTTACAGCAATCACAATGTTTACTTCTTGGAATGGAGATTACCATGAAATTCTAGGGTTGTATGTTCAATTTACAAGTTAAAAAAAATCTGAGAAGACGATGGTGGCAAACCAAGGGATCTACTTGGATGAGAATCAATTAATTCAAAGGAGAATTAATTTTTATAGTTCTAATGTGTTGCATTATGGACAGAAAAGTTCTTAGAACAAAGAGCTGCATTGCCACTCTAGAAATTAGCTTGGTGAGAAGTGGGTTATGTCAGTGTCCAAGGCCCAAAATGTTTGGAGCTGTTCTTTTTCCAGTTTATACATGTTTACATATATACCATTTCTCTCTTATTCTTTCTTATTCTCTCTTATACTCTCTCTCTCCCTCTCCCTCTCCCTCTCTCTCCCTCTCCCACACACACACAAAGCTACCACAGATCTATACATACAGAGATTTTGACTTCTAGCATCATGTTCCTGTATCATAGTCTCTTCTCCTTGCTGTCACTTTTCTCACAACAATTTTCTGTAATAATTTTTAATGCAATCATATTCCTGCTTAACCTGTTTCAAACTTATTTAGCATTTCCTGCACCAGATTTATATCAGATGACTTCTGAAGACTTTTCCAACTCTGAGTGATTCTATTAGAAAATCAATAAACAGCATTCTTTTGCTGCTGCAGGGCAACTAACTGTATGCCAAAAGTATAAGCAATGAAGACTAAATGTCCCTAGGTACAGAGAGGTGTTAGATTTTATTTATTTTATTTTATTTATTTATTTATTTAAAATTTATATACCGCCCTTCTCCCTGAGGACTCAGGGCGGTGAACAGCCAGAATTAAAAACATACAATACAAATATTAAGAATTAAAATACATATAAATTTGGCTCCAATTTTAAAACTAACAAACCAATTTAAAAAACGTCTAAAATTTCTTCCTAAGCCAGCCCGGCTTGTTGAAAAAAGTAGGTTTTAAGGGCATGGCGGAAGGCACTGAGGTCTTGAGATCTCCTTATCTCAGGGGGCAGCTGGTTCCAGAGGGTAGGTGCCCCCACAGAGAAGGCTCTCCCCCTGGGGGTCACCAGCCTACATTGTTTGGCTGATGGCACCCTGAGGAGGCCCTCTCTGTGGGAGCGCACGGGTCGGTGGGAGGTCATTTGTGGCAGTAGGCGGTCTCGCAGATAACTAGGCCCTATGCCATGGAGCGCTTTAAAGGTGATAACCAACACCTTGAAGCACACCCGGAAGACCACCGGGAGACAGTGCAGCTCGCGCAGGAGCGGTGTTACATGGGAGCGCCATGTTGCTCCCGTCACTACCCGCGCGGCCGCATTCTGTACCAGTTGAAGCCTCCGGATGCTCCTCAAGGGGAGCCCCATGTAGAGAGCGTTACAGTAGTCAAGGCGAGAGGTGACAAGGGCGTGAGTGACTGTGCACAGGGAATCCCGATCGAGAAAGGGCCGCAACTGGCAAATCAGGCGAACCTGACAAAAGGTCCCCCTGGTCACAGCCATCAGATGATCCTCCAAGGACAGCTGCCTATCCAGGAGGACTCCCAGATTGCGAGCCCTTTCCGTGGGGGCCAGAGACTCGCCCCCAATAGTCAGTGATGGAGTCAACTGACTATATCGGGATGCCGGGAGCCACAGCCACTCAGTCTTGGAAGGGTTGAGCTTGAGCCTGTTCTTCCCCATCCAGATCCGCACAGCCTCCAGGCACTGGGACATCACTTCAAGGGCATCGTTGGGGTGGTCTGGGGTGGAGATGTACAGCTGGGTGTCGTCAGCGTACTGATGGTATCTCACCCCATCATTGTTCTGCATTGTCAGTCAGTGAGATTTGGGATCCAAAAGATGCTTTTGCATTCAGGCACAATATGTACTACTTGACATTAATGGACGTAACTTTTAATTAAGTCAAAGGCTTGCAGTTTTATTCCTATGAATGCTGGAACTGAGAGCGATCTCATGTTGCAATTGCCTTGAAACAAAAAGTGTCAATATTTTAGTATAAGAGATACTAGGGGCTAAGAAGGTTGTTTTATTTTGGGTACCTCCTCTAGATTAGGTCTTTATATAAACTAAGTGATTTATACTTAATGTGCTTTCAGGTATAAAGTGATTGAAAATATTGATAGGAACAAAAACTATTGATGTTGTTCAAAAGTTAACAATGTATTGAAAGTTTATAGCAGAAAGGGGGCTGATCTCATGACTTACACTAATGTATCTTCTATTTTTTTCCTACCAGCATGATGGACAGCCATATTGCCACAAACCATGCTATGGGATCCTGTTTGGACCAAAAGGTGATTTGATGGACAGAGATCAGTTTAAACATTGAAAAGGCAATTGGCTTGTTTACCTCTTCTGTTGGAATTAAAATCTAGTCTTGTATTTGACAATTCAGGCTTAGCAGATTTAGAGCAGAGATAACAAAACCTTGGTTGAGGTGAGGACATAAGCTTTTGAAGTTTATGCTAGGAACCATGTTACAAAAGAGTTGGGGCCACATCAAGAAACAGTAGAACATTTTAAATACTAGGCCAGGACAAAAATTACCTTAATATTATTACTTATACTATATAATGTCCCATATAATATTATACAGATAATATTATCAGTAAAGGAGAATATATTACTTCTGAATAATTTATTTCATTTACAGGTAGTCCTCGACTCACAACCATAATGGAGTCTGTTCATTATGGTAGTAAGTTATGACAATTGTTATGCAAGGCAACCACATGATCTCCTTGCTTAATGACCCCCACCTGTGCCCTCTCTGATGCATTCATTAAGCAGAGCATGAGGTGCTTCAGGGATAGGGGTACAGGACATCCAGCCCTGCCTGCTCTGGACCTCCCAAGACCTCACTCACCCAGACACAACCCACGCTCTGCTTCTCACCTCTTGGGGACTTGGGACTGCTTCCCATCCTGCTGAGCCCATCCCCTTCTTACCCATCCCCCATCACCAGTAGTAGGTTGCCCCCGGTTCGCACTGGTTCTATAGAACCAGTAATAAAACTGGTGGGAGGCTCCGCCCACCGACCCCAACGTCACTAAAACACTTCTGTGCATGCGCAGAAGAGTGTGCGAGCGAAGTGAGTGCAAATGCGCGGCCCCACTGCAAACCAGTAGTAAAGGTAAGTAGAACCCACCTCTGCTCATCACCTATTGTGCACTTACCTTTTGAACATCTCTGGAGTTCTGGACTTTATGTTGGGGAAGCTTCTGCTGCAAGTATAGAATAGGTGATACCTGGCTCAACACTGGTAACTACGAGAGGGATTTTGGCATCCTAGTGGACAATCACACAGTCCTAGACTGCATTAAGAGAGGGATAGAATCAAGATCACATGAAGTGTTAGTACTTCTTTATAATGCCTTGATAAAACCACACTTGGAATATTGCATCCAGTTTTGGTTGCCATGATATATAAAAAAATGTTGAGACTCTAGAAAGAGTGCACAGAAGAGCAACAAAGATGATTAGGAGACTGAAGAGCAACAGAGATGGTTAGGCTAAAACATATGAAGAACAGTTGCAAGAATTATATTTAGTTCAATTAAAAGAAGGACTGAAGTGACGTGATAAGGAAGGACTGAAGTGATAGCAGTGTTTCAATATCAAAAGAGGGGATCAACCTATTCTCCAAAGCACCTGAATTTATGACAAGAAGCAATGGATGGAAACTAATCAAAGAGAGAACCAACGTAGAACAAAGGAGAAATTTCCTGACCGAACAATTAATTGGTGGGATTTGCTTCCAGAAGTTGTGGGTGTTCCAACACTGGAGGTTTTTAAGAAGAGATTGGATAACTATTTATCTGAAATGGTATAGGATCTCCTACTTTAGGAGTGGGTTGGATTAAAAGACCTCTAAGGTCCCTTCCAACTCTAGAAGCAGCCTCCATTTTCTGAGCAGCCACAGGCAAAGGGGCCCAGGGATGAAGCAGACCATCCTGCTTTCCTAATCCGATCTCCGCAGCACTACAAAAAGCTCTGGATCTTTCTGGAGCACTATGGAGACCGCATTAGAGAAGTGGAGTGGAACACTCCATCCCTGGGACATGTGCTTACATCCTGGAAGTAGCTGCCATTTTGTGCAACACAAGAATTATGGCCACTCTAAAAATGGCATTTGCTTCCAGGATGCAACCATGCAACCCTGGGATGCTGAAAGATGGAGTAGCCTGCCGTCCTGAGTTATTTGAAAGATGGAGTAGCCTGCCCTCCTCTACTGACTTTTCTCTGTTTTCTTTCTTTTGTAGGAGTGAATACAGGTGCAATTGGAAGCTACATCTATAATAAAGACTCTGAGGCAAAAGACCAACCTTGAGAGCTTTTTTCTAGCCAAGTATTCACCTGCTCAACCCATTTGCACTGCATTCTTTTCATTAATCTTATGTGTGTAAACATAGTAAAACCTGCTTAGAAGCAGGAGGATGAGATAGCTGTTCATTTGTATGCTCCCCAGGTAGATGATATTCTGTTCCTTCTTCCAATTTTTAATGGCTGTGCTTTAAAAAGACAGAGCTGTTTCTCCCTCAAGTCTCTCACTTTGATTTCACTTCAACTCTGTGTGTTCTGAGCAAATATCTTTGCTGCTATTACTATGTATGACAGAACACAATTTTGTAATGTCCTCTCCAGCCTTTGGAGTTTTTAGTTCATTTTTTAAAGGTCCAACTTACCATTCACTATTAATGCCTGAACAATTGGAAGAATAAACAAATTCTTCAGGGAGGTTTAAAAAATCAGGTATATTTTTGAACAAGATTGCTAAATGTAGAATGATGATTTCTAGATTGAGAGATAAGGTTCTTACCAGCTATCGATTGCCTTCCTACATTAAGTTTCATCACTGTTCAGAGCTAGTCCCTTGTTGCTCTTCCTAGGGCTTGTAAAGTATAATAAACAAATTTAAAGTATAACTTTAAATCCTAGGGCTTGTAAAATATAATAAATAATTTTACTAAGTATAGTAAACATAGGGTTTACTATACTTAGCTGAAACTAAAGTGTTGTTTTTTGAAAATAGTTTGTATTTCTTGTCAGAAATTTTGACCCTACTAATGTTATGCCAAACAGAATGTGGTCCTAACTTGGATATGGAAGTATAAGTTATTTATGTAGGTATCTGTCACTTGTTTGTATACATGGAAAATATTATTGCTTGCCAACCAAGCAACTTGCTATAAATATCAAGCAGCAAAAGTGGGAGTGTGTGTGTGTGTGTGTTTATATGTGTTAGGATGGGACCGTAGCTATTTGCAGAGGAACCAGTTCTGATCTTATTATTTATGTGCTTGAAATTTATTTATAGCCAGATAGTAATGTTCTTTTTTGTTTTGGGAAATAGCTTATCCTTCTAGTGTTTTTAGCGTCCCTGGGTCATTATAAGTTCAGAAGGCACAATTGGAACTAATCAAGAGTATGAGCTGAGGTTGCATTGTACATTTCATTGTAAAACCTGTACTACCCAACCTGCAGACTAATTTTTCCAACCCAGAATGCTTATCTGTATACCTTTTGCAATTAATAAAGATATTTGACAATTTACGTACACTGTGTTTGAAGCTGTTCTTTTTTTTTTAAACAAGTTTTATTAGAACTTTTCTTTCATCATGCATATTTTATGAACAGAGTATTGACCGGGTCACATTTTATACATCTTATATATATTAATCTTTATAATCTATTCCAATCTTCCCATTTTTCCCCATTCATCTCTTTTATATAATTCTTTATCACAAATTAATCATTTTTCACCCTATCTTGTTATTTCAGCTTCTGCCATATTATTCTTTTTTTCCCAAAGCCATTTTACATGTTTCCAATTTCAGCCATAATATTCTTTTTCCATACTTCTTTATCTTATCTTAATTTCTTCTTAATACATAAACAGTATCACTATCTGCCCTTAATTCCTAATCTCTTACAATAATATCAATTAATTATCTTATTTCTCCATTACAGAATATATTTCTCAAAATCCCCATCTCACTTTTTAACATTTCAACTTTGTCTCTTGATTTAATTGTCTTCAAAATTAAACCAAATTGCCATTTCACGTTTCATCTGCTATTCTGTTTTACTATAAGCAATATACATTATCATATTCAAATCCCTTTAACTTAGTTGACCATCACAATTAATAATATTAATACAGTTCCCTTAAATCTACTAGTATGTACTTTATTTCCCTTCCTCCTTTCCACTAATCTTCCCTTCTTTAACCATTTTCTCTTGGTCTCTCCAAAATTCCACTTCTTGATAGTTTTCTCCATTTCTCCCATTCTCATAACTTCTTCTTTTTCTTTTTTATATTTATTATATCTTTTCTTCTGAATCCTTTTTCTCACTTTTAGATATATTATTCGAGTAGTTTCCCCAAGCTTTCTCCTAATCTCTTTCCACTATTTCCCTCTTTACCCTTTGATTGATTCTTTTTGGGGGGATGTTCCCCCCACCCACTCTTTTTTTGCCACTGTAAATCCCAGTGAAATCATCTAACTGTTTTTTGCATTCAATTCCTTTTCCTTCAATATTATTTTCTTGCTCCTCATTAATGTTCTCTTTTGCCACCTTCTCCCCTATTTCCTGTTCTGTGTGTTCCAGCAAAATTTCTGACTTTATTACCCGTTAGTGATTCACACATATTTTTAAACATCTCAATTAATTCCTCACACATCCAAGACTCCATATTGCCAATTTAAGAAATCGTTAACCTTTTTGAGTTATGTCACATTTAATTAAAATTTAAAATCCATATAGTCTCTTTTTATTTTCATATAATGTCCAATCCAAGTATTTATCCAGTCCACTCCAAGCTAAAGCTTTGCTATCTTCCACAGCTGTTGAGAATCAAAACCAAGCAATGTAGAAAGACAAATACTCCTTAAAAGTTCCCCCAGTTTCCAAATTATTTTTTAGTACTCAAGTTCACAGCTACACTTTCTCTTCTATCTTCCAAAAAATATTGCAGTACTCTCTTTCTGCCAGCAGATCTCTCTCAAATCCACAATATTCTCTAACCAACTAAATGTCAAAGCTGTCAAAAATATTTAAAATTCACATAAAAAATACTTTTCCTTGGGTTCTTTTCTTTTATTTTTTTAGTTTCTCCAAATCTAATTATTGATATGGAAAACTTTCTTGGGCTTTAGTATTTTATCCTCCTCTTTATTCTTCTCCCTCCATAGAATTTCCCAAATGCCAATTAGCTGCTCATTTCAGCTCCAGGACACCTTTTAATATTTAATTCAATTTATTTTTTTTTACTTGTGAGTTGGCCAATCATTCACCTGGTACAAGCACTCTGTTCAAACACCACTCCTGCACAAAAACTTAGTCCAGTTGCCCCAGCTTCAGAGCAGTCATTTTACAATGGCCACCACCCCTGCCGCCGGTCCAAAGAGCTACCTCCGACCTTTCGAGGAACTTGCCTGTTCCTCTTGGTCTTCTGAGATGCCTCTCCTTTACCATTCCTACAGGACGGTTCCAGTTCGAAGACCCCCCAACAACGGTTTGTCTGGCTGGATTTTCACAGAGTTCGTCAGAGCCCACTTTTTTTCCAGCCAGTCTCACCACAACGCTTCTGGTTTCTCCTATTTGAAGCCGTTCTTTATAGAAGAGAAGGGGTAGTTCATCCTAAGCTTAAGAACATCCTTCATTCTCAGAGAGATTAGGAAAATTAGGCATCACCCCTTGGTCATGCCCAATTCACTCCTGGCAACCTGACATAGCCAAATCAAAGTAGCCTTTCTTCCGACAATTCTCCACTGACAATGGCCCTCCAGTCCTCCAGTTCTAGCCCATTCCTGGAGGCACATTTCCATCCTGGCAATTTGGTGCAGGGGACAAATAGCTGTGCCTCGCAGCAGCCAATCGAGGCAGTGGGCGGCAGGCATTGTGTTGTGGTCCACCAGCGGCCAGCAGAGCTGGCAGCAGAGTCAGACAGTGAGGTGGATGGGGAGCAACTTGGGCCAGTCCTGGGGGCTGGGGAAAGCTCGGACGAGGGCTCTGCATCAGAGGCAGAGAGGGGGCCAAGGCCATCTGATAGTTAATGTGCTACCTCTGGAGCCTCCGGAGGCTGATATCAGCGAGGCAAAAGAACAGTGAGAGCCTGTTCCCAGTGTGCGCATGCGCAGAGCTACCAGAAGACAAGAACAATTAAGAAAATAGGGTCGACTTGGGAGTAAGGCTTGGAGATGATTGGCTCCTCCCATAAGATATAAAAGAGGAGCGAACGGGACGTGAGCTTTTGCAGGAAGCAATTAATTCATCTGGTCAGCTCAAGCTTTGAAAAGTTCTCTTTGACTCTGTGCCAAGTTTGGACTTGCCCTGTGTTTGGCAATTAGTTCTCTGACAGCATTCCAAGGGAGATAAGGTGGGTGTTTATAAACATTCCCCTGAAAGACTGTTTGTGAAGCCTTGCAAGTGGATGACAATAATTCACAGCAGTGTAAATAAAAGAGGTTTTGCTGGGACTAAGATTGTGCTTTATACTTTCTAAGGAAGCCTAGGTCAGAATACATTCTAGGGGGAGGAAGTGGTGCAGTCAAAGGAACTAAAGCCAGATATTCAAGCCAGGGGTATACTTATTTTCTCCATGCAGAAAATGGCACATCTGTTGGTTTTTTTGTTGTATAAATGACTGAAAAGTCTTTTTTATTGTTTTGTTTAATTACATCACCTTTATATATTGCTTGAATGAAGATATATTATTGATATGTCTACATATTGTCAGGGTTCCAAGTAATAGACCCATAGCAAGCAAAACTCCAAAGCAGATGAATTCCTCAAAGAATAGCTTTATTGGAGATATATTGGCACAGATCTGGTGAAACCCCATTCTGAAGGTTCCCGTGGTTTTCACATAATTAAAAGAGAAAGTTTTCCCTTAACCCCAAACAATCAATCACATGGTCCAATCAAGATGCTGTCTGGTTGCCTGGTGACCTCACTCTGCTTTCCATGGGCCAGGTGTGAGAATGCCTTTGGTTCCCAAGAGAAAGTATTTTATTTTGGCTACAAAACCCCAGATATCTCTAATCCCCCTTCCCTATCTCTCAGCTCCAGTGTGGCAACATTGAAGCACCAAGATGGCTTCAGTCAGGTCAGCTTCAGAGTTGACAGGCTGCCCCTCCCCCTCAGTTGAAGAGGACTTCCCGCAAGACAAAAACATACAGGGATAACTTAGTCAAGGCTCAGCTCAACCTCCCCTTCCTCCCCCCAGAGGTCCCTTAGGTTTCTGGGGGAATTTGTCATGAAACTGTTTGACCAGCCTTCACATCCCATCTCTTGACCCATGTGGCATCGGATAGGGGGTATCCCTTCCATTGCACAAGGTACTGCAACCTGCCCCTATGCAATTTTGAATCCAGAATTTTCTTTACCTCATTAGTAGTACCTGCACCACTATTGGTTTTGGGGCTGCCCGATCTACCAGTTAAAGCCTACTGCTGGCTTTAACAAGGTGCTGTGAAAGACTGGGTGCACTTTCCCTAGCATTCAAGGAAGTCTAAACAGGGTTAATTATTTTCACTATAGGAAAAGGCCCTATAAACTTTGGTCCTAGCTTCTTGCACAGGAGTTTTAGCCTTAGTATTTTGTTGAGAGGTAAACTTTGCTTCCAACCCAGAATGGCTCTTTGGGGCTGCGGCCTTTGTCAGCTTGCACTATATGGGTTTTTGCCACTTCTTGCAAAGCCCACTTGGTATTTTCCCACCCCTCCTTCAGGAACTCCATCCATTGATTTAGTGACATAGATGAGGGGGGCTCCCTGGAGAGCTCAGGCATGGGGATGAATTCCATGTCACTGGTGACCTGGAAAGGGGTCAGGCCAGTGCTGCTGTGCATGGCATTATTGTAAGCCACCTCAGGGAATGGCAGTAGCTCTGCCCAATTAGACTGTTGATAGTTGACATAACACCTTAAGTACTGCTCTACCATGACATTTGCACATTCTACAGCCCCATTGATGCTTGGATGAAAAGCTGAGCTAAGTCCCTGTGAGGACCCAATGAACCTAATGAACTCTCTCCACAATTTTGCTATGAATTGGACACCCCTATCAGAAATAATTCTGCAGGGAACACCATGCAACCTATAAATCTGTTTTATAAACAACCTGGCCAGCTGTTTTGCTGATGGGAGCCCTGGACAAGTGGTGAAATGGGCTTGTTTTGAAAATAAATCTATTACAGTCCAAATGACCATATTTCCCCTGCTTAGAGTGATGACTCTGCTGAAGAACCTGGAACCGCAGGCTTTTGGGAATGTACAACTTCAAGCCTTTCCAGTCTAGTCCATCCTTTAGGATCAGTGCCTCCTTGTTGTTGTATCATGGGTTGGCTGGCAGTTTGTCTTTGAGTCACCCCACCCTGCTTGTACTTTCCTGTCATCTAGCTTGCCGGCGAATCATAGCTTGCGAGGCAGGTTGGGAGGGGGGAATCATGATGTGGACCACCTCTTCATGTTTGTGACTTGCACAATAGGGCAACTATCAGGAGTTTTTTTCCCCCCAGGGATGGGGGAAATACTTTAGCTCAAAGTTGAACTGTTTGAAGTACTGTGCCCAGCAAACTTGCTTTGGGGGAAACTGTGGGGTCCTGAGTATCTCTAGGTTCTTATGGTCAGTCCACTCTTCAAGCAGAATGTGACTGCCCTCAAAGTGTCTCCAGCTCAACAGGGCCCAACGGACATCATCAGCTCCCTTCTCATACACAGCCCACTTCCTCTCAGACTCAGTCAACTTTTTGGAGGTGTATGCACATGATTGCAAGTTCCTATCAGTGCCCTTCTGGAGGAGAACTGTCACAATGGTCAGGTCGCTGGCATTGGCTTGGATGACAAAGACCTGTTCTGAGGATTGGCTCCTTGGCAAACAGGGCCTTCAATGCCTTGAAAGCCCACTGGCATTCTAAGGACCAGTTTAGAGGTTGGCTTGGGTGTGGTTGCTGAGCCCTCCTCCCAGTTTTCAATAGCTCGGTGATGGGCAGGGCGATTTCCATGAAGGAGGGAATGAATTGCCTGTACAAGTTGGCAAACCCCAAGAAGCTCTGAAGCTGCTTTCGGGTGCAAGGGGTGTCAGGGTTCTAAGAAACACCCGCAACGAAATAAAGCTCTGAGGCCTGAGGTTCCTCAAAGTTCCAATTTATTAGAGGTGTCATATTGGTACACCTGGGAATACCCGAATCTGAAAGCTTCCAGGTTTTCCACAGCAGCTAACAGTTCACAGCCCTGGCCCACACCCACAAGTCCATCACATTGTCCAATCAGCTCTTCACATTCAACTGGAAACAATCTTCAGGCAGTCTCCATCAGACGCAGGCAAAAGTCCTTGAATACAGAATGTTGTTTGACTAACTTTCTACCACTCCAACAACAACCCTCTCCCAACTTCCCCAGCTAAAATATGTGGCAGTTAAGAAGCAAAAAAGAAAATTGTCTTCTAAAACTGACAAAGGGGTTGCCAGTCTAAGACCACTCTAACTTTTGCTGGGTCGAACTTCCCCCCCGTCATTTGACACTCAGTAGCCCAGGTAGTCCAGGTTCGTCTTGTGAAATTTGCATTTTCCCAGCTTCGCATATAGCTTAGCTGTGAGGAGCTTTTTTTTTTATTAAAAAGTTTTATAAAAAGTACAAACATTTTCTCCCCCCCTTCCCATTCATTCCCCCACCCCCCTCCCAGCCCCCATCCCTCCCCCTACCAACCCCCCTCCCTCCCCCCCTTGGCTTCCCGGGATTAGCTCAGGGTACAAAATGTACAAACATAATACTATAATTAACTAACCATATAATATATTATTAATAACCTTGATCTTTAACTTCTAAAAAAAAAACACAAAATCCTACTTAATATGACTATCTCTACTGCATATGTCATTCATAAGCTAACTGAAAATTCTTATTCCGATATTTATTTTGAATATAATCTATCCATTTTCTCCATTCCTTTATATATCTTTCATTCAAATAGTCTTTAAGATATGCGGAGATTTTTGCCATTTCTGCCAAATGCACAACCTTTATTGTCCATTCTTGAATCGTAGGTATTTCTTGTTTCTTCCAATACTGTGCCACCAGTAGTCTTGCCGCTGTTATTAAATTTAAAATCAATTTTATTTCTAGTCCAGTACAATCTGTTATAATACCTAACAAAAAAAACTGTGGCATAAATTTAATCTTTTTCTTTAATATATTTTGAATTATCCACCAAATTCTTATCCAGAACGCCTCAATACTTTTACATGTCCACCATATATGAAAATACGTGGCATCCTGACATCCACATCTCCAACATTTGGGCTGAATATTTGGATACATACAAGCTAATTTCTTTGGGTCTAAATGCCATCTATAAAACATTTTATAAAAATGTTCTCTTAAGTTTTGAGCCTGTGTAAATTTTACATTTCTCACCCATATATTTTCCCATGTATCTAACGTTATTATTTCCCCTACATTTTGTGCCCATTTTATCATACAATCCTTAACTAATTCTGTCTCCGAATCTATTTCCACTAATGCATTGTATAACCTTTTTATGTGCATTTGGCCCTGGTCTCTTATTTGCTTAATCAAGTTCTCTTCATATTGTAAAATACCCTTTTTTTGGTCTTCCTTCCATCTGGCCTGTAGCTGGCCATATTGAAACCAAGTTTTAATTATTCCTTGATCTTTTAGTTGTTGAATAGTTTTTAGCTGAAACCCCTGTCCTTCCTTCTCCAAAAGTTGCTCATATGAAATCTCATCTTGCTTTTGCTCTATGTTTATATTTTCAATCGCATGTCTGGGTATTGCCCAAATCGGAATTCTATCATTTAATTTATAACTATACTTTTTCCATACTCGTAACAAGGAACTTCTCAATATATGACTTTTAAAGATATTATCTACCTTTTTATCATACAGTAAATATGCATGCCAGCCATAAACCAGGCCATACCCTTCAACATTTAATATCCTGTCTTCCGTTAAGTTAATCCAGTCACTAACTAGTGATAAAACAGCTGCCTCATAATAAAGCCCTAAATTGGGCACTTTAAGTCCACCTCTTTCTCGAGAATCCTGCATTATTTTCTGTTTAACTCGAGGTTTTTTCCCTGCCCAAACAAACGTTGTTATACCTTTTTGCCATTCTTTCAGTATTTTATCAGTTTTAAGTATTGGTATTGTTTGAAAAAAGAACAAAAACCTTGGTAAAAGATTCATTTTTATGGCAGCTATCCTTCCTAACAGTGACAATTGTAACTTACACCAATTCTGAATCTCTAATTGCATCTTTTGCCACAATAATTCATAATTATAGTGATATAGTTTCGAATTAGTTGTCAGGATATTTATTCCTAAATACTTGACCTTTTTAACTACTTCAAATCCTGTTTGCTTCTCCATCTCTTGTTTTTGTTTAACAGTCATATTTTTAGCTATTATCTTTGTTTTGGCTGCATTTATTTTAAAGCCAGATATGAATCCATACTCTTTAATTATATCCATTAATATTCTAACAGATTGTAATGGTTGAGTTAAGGTAACGACCAGGTCATCCGCAAAAGCACGCAGTTTATATTCATATTGCCTAATCTGTATTCCTTTTATTTCTTCTGAATCTCTTATATTATTCAACAAAATTTCCAATGATAAAATAAATAATAATGGAGACAAGGGGCATCCTTGCCGTGTACCTTTTTCTATTAAAAAATTATCAGTTAAGCCTCCATTAACTATTATTTGTGTTGTTTGTTTCTGATATATAGCCTTTATTGATTGTATAAAAGTATCACCAAACTGCATTCTTTCAATTAAATTTAGTAAAAACTTCCAATTAAGACGATCAAATGCTTTTTCGGCATCTAAAAAAATTATACCTGCAGGGACCTGGTTGTTCCTTTCTAAATATTCCAATACATTAACAATATGTCTTACATTGTTTTTCATTTGTCTGCCTGCTATAAAACCCATTTGATCATAATGTATTATTTGTTGCAACACTTTCATTAATCTATTTGCCAACACCTTAGTAAATATCTTATAATCCGTATTTAACAATGAGATAGGCCTATAATTTTTTGGATCTGTATGGTCCTGACCTTCCTTTGGTATTAAAGATATAAAGACTGCTTTCCAGGAGGGAGAAACCTTACCTCCCTGTTGTATAGTATTAAATAATTCTTTCATTGGTTCAGCCATCTCTTCATGTAAATTTTTATAATAAACCGCCGTCAGGCCATCAGTTCCTGGGGCCTTACCCATCTTTAAATCTTTAATTGCAGACATAATTTCTTCCAACGTGATTAATTGAGTTAACATATCCCTTTGTTCTTGTGAAACTGGCTTTATATTTTGTTTCTTAAGAAATCCATCTATATCCATATCCTGAATCTTATCTGCTTTATATAATTCTGAGTAATATTCTGTAAACGACTTCTTAATTAATTCTTGCTGAAAGACCTCCTTTCCTTTATATTTAATTTTTTCAATTGTTCTTTGACTTTGTTTCTTTCTAAGCATATAAGCCATCCATCTTCCAGGCTTATTGGCATTACAAAATGTATTATATTTAGCATACTGTAAATTAGTTGCTGTTTGATCTGCAATCAACATTTTAAATTGTTCTTTCAGCAAGTTAATAACCTCTTTAACTTTATTATCCCTTGGGTTTTTTATCAAAAGTTGTTCATTTTCCTTAATTTGCTCTTCCAACACCCTTCTTTTTTCCCCTTGCTTTTTTCTAAACTTATTGTTCATATAAATCAAGACACCCCGCATATAAGCCTTACTAGCATCCCATACCATTTCCATTGAGGTACCCTTTTGCATATTCATAATAAAATATTCTTTCAAATACTTCTTACATTCCTTGATATTTTCCCCACATCTAAATAGGTTTTCATTTACTCTCCAGGGCCTCTTTGGTCCCTTACAATTATCTATTTCTACCCATACAGGGCTATGGTCTGTCAACGTTCTTGGAAAAATCTTTGTTGTCTTCACCCTAGGGAAAAGATCATTGGATATTAATATAAAATCTATCCTTGAGAAGGATTGATGTCTATCTGAGAAGAAGGTAAAATCTTTATCTGTTGGATTTCTGTCCCGCCAAATATCTTTCAACTCCCATTCCTCCATCAAATCAGAAAAAGATCTTGGCAGTTTAGCTCTTGAGGCAACACTTTGATTCGATCCTAACTTGTCTTTTCTGACATCAATTACTCCACTCCAGTCCCCAAGCAGGATACAAGTTTTATATTTCCAATTGGTCATTTTAGCATGTAAAAAACTGTAAAAAATCTCCTGTTGTTGATTGGGTGCATAAACCCCCAATATTAAAGTTTTCTGACCTTCAATCAAGACTTCAATTGCCAGATATCTACCCTGCTTGTCTGATTCAATTAATTTAGAAATTAAGTCTTTCTTCAGGTAGATAACTATACCATTTTTTTCTCCGATGATGCTGCAACATAATGTGCGCCCAATTTTGAATTTATTAAATATTTTTGGTCCTGTATTCTAATATGAGTTTCCTGCAAACATATAATGTCATTCTTAAATTGTTTAAGATAGGTAAATATCTTCCTTCTTTTCTGTGGAGAATTCAAACCATTAACATTCCAAGTCAGGAATCTAGTTCCCATGCTTGAACTTCTGAAGCCTCAGGAGCATTTGTTGGTTTTCCAACTCTAACTGACTTTTCGGTCTGGCTCCTCCCACCGCTTCCGTTTTGGCAATTTCAGAACTTGGTAGTTGCAATTGTTGAGTTTTTAACTCCTCCTTACGTTTTGCTGTAGCCACTCTGGTCATTCTTTGTTCTCTGGGTTCTACATCTGCCAAGACTTTAAGAATATCTTCTTGGCTTGTTGAAATTATGATTCCCCCCTGTGCGGTGGATAACAATTCTTCTTGTGGTAACTTCTCAGCTGTTTTTTTAACTTTATTTTCAGGAGATTTTGGCCTTCCAGCCTTTAAAACATTTATGTAGAAATCCCTTGCTTTATCAATCGTATTCAACCTATATCTTTCTCCAGAAAAATTCACCACCAAACCGGCTGGAACATCCCATCTGTATTGTAGCTGACGATTCTTTAACTCCTCCACCAAAAAAGAATAATCTCTTCTTGCTCTTAACATCTTTGGGGGAAATTCTTTCATTGTCATCACCTCTTGTCCGTCCACTTCTAGCTTTTTTTTGTAAGTTGCTTGCAGCACTTCATTGCGCACATATCTTGTAGTAAAATATATTACTATATCTCTTGGTAACTTTCTCTGTCTTGCCACCCAGGAGTTAACTCTAAAAATTTTATCCATTTGCCACATCACTTCGCCTTTTGGCATTCCCAGCACCTGTGCTATTGCTTCTCCCAGCTTCTCCTTCAAATTTTCTTTTTTATCTTCTTTCACCCCTCTAATTCTCACTACAAACTCCATTTCTCTATATTGCATAAGTAACAAATCCGTCTCAGATCTCTCAATTTTTTGCTGAGCCATATCCAACTTGTTACTCAAAACTTCAGTAGTTTCTTTAACTTCTTCTATTTTAGAGTCCAAATTTTCAGCTTCGGCAGCAAGTCCTTGAAATGCATAAAGTATATCTTCTCTAATGTCCACATTACGTGCTGCCAATTCCTCTGTAACTGTTTGGATTTTAGTATCAATCACAGCAGTGAGATCTTCTGCAACATTTTGAATTCTAGCTGTAAGTTTGTTTTCTGTAGCACTCAATGCTCCTTGAATAACCTGTTGTATCATTTCAATTGTTAAAGTCTGAGTCTCTTGTACTTTAGGAGCATGAGCAGGAGAGCTGCCAGCACTAGATGTACCTTTTGCTGGAACTGTTTTTACTGAGGGAGGATTTGTAGCCATTTTGAAGAGAGTTTATCTTTCCCCTCCTCCTTCTTTTATTTACTTTTTTCCCTTCTTCCTGTATTCTTAAAATTTCTTTTAATTAAAAAACAGCCAAATAGTCCAAATTTCTTAAAAGCCAACAAACAATTCTTTAAGAAAAAGAAAATCCTCCTTCTGGCAAATCATTAACAAAAGAAAAGTTTCTTTGAGGCTATGGCAGTAATCAGTTCACTTTCACTTTCCCAGCCACTCAAGCCTCAAATGCCATTTCCCCCCCCTTTTTTACTTTGTAGCTTCCGAAGGAGGCAATCCACAAAAATAAAGAAGTTAAGGAAAATACTTGCAATTAAAGTCCTCCTGGCTGATCCCGTCTGCTTCTTATTATTAAATTCAGTTTTTTAGAAAAAAAAATCCAGCAGATGCGGTCGCAGCTTGTGGATCTGCCAAAGCAGAAGCTTTCCCGGTCTGGAGCTCTTGGCTGGCTTCTGGGGAACTCAGCTTTTCACCACCACAGAGATCCTTCTGGGGGGCTTTGGCGAGCTCTACCCCCACCAGCCGGCTCTTCGCTTCCCCCTTTTGCCCAGGGGGAAGTTTTCAAACCTCCCGGCAGCGTTGGATTGCTGCACGGGGGTTTTTACAGTACCACGGAGCGGGCACGCTAATTAAGGCGCCGTCCAGGCACGCGGAGCAGCCGGAAGTCACTGTGAGGAGTTTTTTCAGGACTTGGCACACTAGTTTGACATGCTTTTCTAGAGTTTCAGTGAAAATGAGAATGTCATACAAGTACATGAGGACTCCTTTATACAGGTTCTCATGTACCACCTTGTTTATTAATTGCATGAAGATTGCAGGGGCTCCTTGTAATCCGAAAGGCAGCACTTTGAATTGAAAGCTGCCTAAAGGGCAGTTAAAGGCAGTTTTCCATTCGTTGCCCTCCTTTATCCACACGCTGTAGTACGCCTCCCACAGGTCCAGTTTGGTGAACACCTTCCCTTTTGCCAAGTGAGCTAGCATGTCCTTCAAGAGGGGCAGAGTTTTCCATGCACACTGCATTGATACCCCTAAAATCAATGCTTAATCTCATTGACCCATCTTTCTTCTCTTTGAAGAGGACTGGGGTGGCTACTCTGGATTTAGCCAGTTGTATGAATCCTTGGGTCAAGTTAATGTCGATGTAGTCCCTTAATTCTGTAATCTCTGAGAAACTGGAAGCATCATAGTGATACTGGTTGGGAAATAGCGAACCTCCGACAAACCAGCCACACAAACCACTGTCAGGGGGTCTTCGGACTGGAACCGTCTTGGAGGGATGGGAGAGAAAGAGAGGCACCTCGGAAGACCAAGAAGAACAGGCAAGTTCCTCAAAAGGTCGGAGGCAGCTTTTTTTTTTTTATTGAAAAAGTTTTAAAAGTTTTACATACATTTTCTCCCCCCTCCCCAACCACCCCCCAACTTCCCAGAGCAAATACAAGATAAAATACAGCTCAAATTCTCTAAATTAAACTCCATTTCACACTTATCATAATCATAATCATTAAACAAGTAGATAAAAAGAAAGCAAGTCTTCTTTCTTCTTATTCCATCTAATTCAACAGAATTAATCTCCATTTTTAATTACAGCAGTTAATAAAACAATTAAGTATTACCTAATCAAACCTATCATTTCCCAATATAGCTAATTAATACTTAACAAATTATTAAGTCTATACAATTTAACAAGATATTTTATAACTTCTTTCATTTAAAACAAAGAAAAAAAACCCAACAACAACAACAAAAAAAGAAACCCTCATTCAAAAAAACCCAAATTTAAAATAAAATACTATATAAAGTCTTCCGTCCTCCATTTTTAAACCATCAAGGTCCAATTATAGTTAAAACACTTAATAAAAAATAATAATAAATTTTTTAATTAAAAAATATAACAATCAAACCTCTTATTAATTTATCAATACAGATAAAATGTCATTTAATAACTATATCAAACATTTAAGTTCTTCATACTAGATTAAACCAGTTGCTAATCTTCTTGTCTTCACATCTTCCAACAGCATATAGAATATCTTCATTTGCGTCTACCCACCTAAATAAAAAATTGCTTCTTTATAAAAAAAAAACCCCGAGTGACTTTATAATTATATTTGAAATAGTATTCATCAAATCCAGTCAAAAATTAGATTAGTAAATTCATCAGACATGTTAGGGAAACCACCAGATCACCTGCAATTGCTCTAGGTCCATAGTCCTTTTGCCTTATATTTATTACCATCAAACAGGAAACTCCAATTTACTATATTCAATAAAACTTCTGCCATTACAGTTAGATCCAGATTTATTACAGTCCTTAATAAAATATTCCAAATCATTCAAGTCAGGGCATATTTCACAGCCCAACACACCAGCATTGCTGTGATCTGTTTATTCTTCTCAAAATATTCCAATACAGCTGTAGATTGCCTCCTCATCGTCGCTCATCGCTTAGTTAACTGGCATTAAACTGCTGTCTGCATTTTTTCCCCAAAAAAATTCAAAATCTTTAAACAGTTAAACAATACTTTTTAAGGACCATCATCTCATCAAGCAGAGTTATTTTCCATTTCTCCAGTCTTTCTTCTTTTCCTTTTTACGAACTTTCTTCTTAACTTTGATCCCTCTGCCTTTTTTAACTCCAATAAAATTTTGCGGTTTTGGGGATTGCATATTATAAAATTTTTGCAGAAATGTAACTTCTTCTGGAAACAGCTCTTTAAATGATTTTGATCTGGCAGCGGGGGGGGAGCAGCCATTGAAATGGCCACTACAAACTGGGGCAACCGGACTAAGATTTGAGCTGCAGTAGTGATTGAACAGAGTATTGTTACCAAGTGAGTGATTGGCCAACTTTCAGGTAAGAAGAAAAAATTTTTAAAGCTTAAAAGAGGTCCCAACCTGAAATAAGTGGCTAATTGACACTTGGGAATTCAAAGTGAAGGAAAAAACAAAGAGGAACTCTAAAATCAAAGCCCTAAAAGGAAAACTTACCACCTGGATTTAGAATTGGACTTGGAAGAAATTAAAAATAATATAAGAAAAAGAAAACTGAGGGAAAGCATTCTTTAACAACAAAAGGAATTAATTGAAGAAGAGGAAGTACTATCTTTGTGGATTTACAATTGATATTTTGTTGCCTGGGGATTTGTGAATTGTAGAGACATCTGCTGGTGGGAAAGAAGCATTGTAATAAGTTTACTCGGACCATCATGGGAATCTTTTTAAGGAGTATTTGTTTAAACAACTGGAGCACGATTTCAAAAAGAAATGGAAAGAACAAAGTCTCAAACTGGAATGGTTTAAATTATTATTTGAATTGGACATTACTTGGAAATTAAAAAGAAAAAAAGACATTATATGGACTTTAATTTAAATTATACATAAGCTAAAATAATAATAAATTTAAAAATCCTTTCTCTTTAAATTGATAATATGGAGAATTGGGAGCATGAGTATGAGGAATTAAGGGAGATGTTTCAAAAGGTGCGAGAAGCGTTTAAGGGAAATAAAGAAGTGGAAGACTGGTTAAAATACAAAAAAAAGGGAAAAAAAGATGAGTGAGAAGCAAGAATACAATGTTGGAAAGAAAACAATTGAAGAAAAAAATATAGATGATTATACTGGCATTAACAGCAATAAAATAAAAATGGATAGGGGGAATATCTCTCAAAAAAGAAGAAAAGAGAAGGAAATGGGAAAGGATTGAGGGGGAGAATTAAAAGGGTAACAAATTTAAAAACTAGAGAAAGAATGCAGGAAATAAGATACAATAGATACAAAAAGAAAAAGAAGGAATTAAGAGAATGGGAGAAAGGGAGAAAGGGAGGAAAATATTAAGAAATATTAAGAAAAAAGGACAGTAGAAAGGGAATTAAAGCATTAATATGTTGATTTAAGGGAATTGTATTAGAAATCTACAATTAGAAATTGTATGCAAGAAGTAAATTAAAAGAAATATATAGATTATTGTAAAAGGGAATAATTAATTGAAACTAAGATACAAAATTGAAATGTTAGTAAATGATGTAAGTAAAGATGAAATGAAATGGATCTAAGAAGTAAAAAAGAAATATATTGTTTAATGTAAAATAGATCAGCAGATGCAATATGAAAGAGAATGGTTTATATTATGTTGTTTGGGGATTTATGGATTGGAGAGAATCATCTGCTCAGTAGACTAAGGCAGTTATTAACATCCACTTACATCTGCTGCCTGCAATTACTGCAAGTTCAAATCCCACCAGGCTCAAGGTTGACTCAGCATGCCATCCTTTCTAAGGTAGGTAAAATGAGGACCCAGATTGTGGGGACAATAAGCTGACTTTGTATAAATATAAAAAAGTATGAAGGCTATTGCTTAACACATTGTAAGCCGCCCTGAGTCTCCAGAGGGCGGCATATAAATCAAATTTTAAAAAAAATAAAAAATCTACTGATGGTAAAGATTGTGTTAAAGATTGAAAAAACAAAATAATTAATTGAAATTAAGAAATAAAATTGAAATGTTAGTAAATGATGTAAAGATGAAATGAAATATATGTAAGAAGCAAAAAAAGAAGTATATTGTTTAATGTAAATTAGATCAGCAGATGCAATGTGAAAGATAGAATGGTTTATATATGAAAATAATTGAAAGTAAGATATAAAATTGAAATGCTAGTAAAAGGGAAAAACAATCATTGATGTGGAAATAAGAAATTAGGAATTAAAGAAAATAAGAGGTAGAAGGTTAACTTGGTTAAAAGGTTTTAAGGTAAAAATGGAATAAGTTGAAATATATTATTAAGAATTAAAAAATATGATGGGAATTTTAAGAAATACATTCAATAAATGGAGGAAAAATCAGGAATGCCTGGACACCATAGTGAAAAATATGGAATTGAAAATGAATACCGCAATAGAGAAAGATGGAAGAAGGAGTAGGGAGATGGAAGGCAGGGAGAAGGGGAGAGAGGAATAGAAGAAAGGGAAGAGGAGAGGAAGAAAGGGAGGGGAAATAAGAGTAGGAGAGAAGGTAGGGGGAAGAAAGGAGGAGAGGGAGAAAGGAAGGGGAAGTAGAAAAGGAGTAGGAGAGGAGGGAAGAAGAAGGTAGGAAAGATAAAAGAGGGGAGGGAGAGGAAAGAGAAGAGAAAGAGAAGAAAGATTGCTGTAAAACAAACAGATGAAATGGAAGAAAGGCAACCCTGAACATTATTAGGATAAAGAATGAATTATCAAAAAATTTAAAGAGAATATATGTGATTAAAAATGGAGAAATTAGAACTTGAGGGTGAAAGATGATGTTGTTTATATACATAAGCATAAAAATATTAAGGTATGATTAAAAATATGGAAAAAGAATATTTTGGCAGAAATTGTAAGTAAGTAAAATGTATTTGGATATGACAAATTGTATAAGATACAATATGGCCAATATTCTGTTCATAAAATATGTAGGTGTGTGTGAGGAGGGGAAAAAACCTAATAAAACTTGATTCAAAATTTTTTTTCCTGTAATCTCTCTTGGGGTCATGGAGTACATGTTTGGCTCGGGCAGTTTGGCCCCTGGCACGAACTCTATGGCACAATCTGTGGGGTGGTGAGGTGGAAGAGCATTGCATTCCTCTTCACTAAATATTTCAGCCAAGTCACAGTTGGGGGCTTCTCGGCCGTGGCTCTGTGGTAGTGGCTGCTTTTTCGCACTCTAGCGGCCTGACTCATCCTTCCCCTGCAGAGTCAAGAGGAGGAAGAGGACCTAGTCCCAACTTTATTTTCTGGTAGCCATCTTGCCATGAGATGGTCGGACCCCATTTGTCTAGCCATGCCAGCCCCAGGATGACCATTTCAGTCATTTTTGGTGCCAACACGAAAAGATGAACTCCCAGTGGCGACCCATCTCTAATCATACAGGTTCAGTGACCAGGGTGGCAAGGGCTCCCCCAATTGACACATTGAACAACCCATTGAGTTGTTCAAAGCATATGGGGCTGGCTAAGGGTTTCGCCCTGATGTCTAGCTTCTGACAGAGGGGGAGGAAAACTGCGGTACTGGCCCGAACATCTCCTAGTCCACTTCTTTAGGAGAGCCTGGACTGGGAGCTGCGCAATGCCTGCATCTGCCAAGGTGTCCCAGACCACATCCATGACTGGTACTGAATGGCAGTGGCTATGGACATCGAGCTCCACCTGCACCCAAAAGAGATGCCAGAGAAGCCCAAGAGACAGATCAGCTAGCGACCCACTTCCTGCCAAGCAGAAGCTTCAACAACATCAATCAAATGCTTTTGGTGCAGCCAACAGGGCCATTGAACGTCAGACTGCCTGGCGCTGTCTCCTGTCCCCCAGCCAAGGACCCCTAAGGGGTCCAGCCAAGGACCCTTAAGGCAAAGCCCAAAAAGCCTCTGCAGAGAGTCACAGAAAAGGGGATGTTTGTATGCCAGGCTGTTGAGTTCTTCCCTCTTCCTGAAGGGGAGGCCTTCAGGAGGCCCCCACCACTGGCAGCAGGTAACAGCGACAATGAAAGCTAGTAAAACCATCCATCTGTTCGCTATCAAGTCGAGACTAGTGGTGCCTAAGACAGGTGCTCAGGGCAAAGTAGAGGCTGTCATAGACACGGGATGCACCCAGTGCCTAATCTCAGCAAGCTTCTGAAACTCCCCCACATACTCTTTGGCCACGCAGATCCTCTTCCTGATTGCCTTAATCTCTGCCTCTGCTTCTTTGCTCTGGGCCGTGTCCTCAAACCTTTTCCTCAGTTCCTGCGAGTACTCATTGACGTTCTCTAGCTCAGGAGCACCTTCAATGTGCATTGGGTCACACATTCTCCAGCTTCTCCCTCCAGGTTCTCAGTGATGGTGGTGATTATTTCCTGGTCATTAGTGTAGTTGTCCCCATAGCAATTGATGTGAGCCCACACCTGGTTTAGGTAGAAGGCCAGCTTATCTGAGATCCCATCAAAAGCAGCTCTGAAGTGCGGCAAGGTGGCAGGCCAGGCTGGAGGAGGCAGAGTCGGAGCTGGAGCAGGCATCCACTGAGCTTGGCCCCAGCCTTCCCCCAGGTAGTAAGCCCAACGAGCCTAACCCCACAGCCATGGTGGTGGCTATGGGGTTGCCTCAGTGGACTAGCTGGCCTTTGATGTGTAGGCGGGCTCTGCTGCATTCCAGGGCTCAGCCGAGCCAAAGGTGGTTAACTCAGCTGAGCCATGCTGATTGGGGAGACTCAGTTGTGGGCTGGGTAGTGCTGATGGGACTGTGGAGGAGTCACAGTCTGAGTAGATCAGTCCAGCACACTGCCAATCCCCTCCATCGCCCTGCCAGGAGGGCAAAGAGTCTCTGTGAGGTCAGTAGCAGCATGGGCAGCCACTTAGTGGCCAGCACAGCACTTGCCATGGCCAAGAAGTGTCCCAGCAGCAGCTGGTCAAGCAGGGAGGTGGAGGTTAAGGTGTGCCAAGAGCTTGGCTCATTGCAGGCAAGCAAACAGTGGGACAGAGAGGACAGGACCAGCAATAGCTGTGCTCCCACTCCCATTGGCCCCCACACTTGCCACCTCCTGCACTTCAAAAAAATAAGTCCTTCCTGAAAATAAGCCCAAGTGCTTATTTCGGGGCTCAAAAGAAAATAAGACCAGATCTTATTTTGGGGGAAACATGGTATGTCTACAGCATTTTGCTGGTCTATTAGTTTAGTCACTGTGTCAAAGAATGAAATAAGATTGGTTCGGCATGATCTGTTTTTAACAAACCCAGGCTGACTGTAAGGACCAGCTTCTCCCACCCCCTTCCAAGAAAGTACGAACTCTTGAGAACTTTGTATTTCAAAAGGAATCTTTTATTGAAAGGGATGAAAGCAAGTAAAAACTCAAAGCAATCTCTGGGGTCCCTCAGGGCATGCAGTTCAGGATAAAGGAAATTAGGAACCCCTGCCCACCTTCCGACGTGGATTCCAACTAATCCGCTAGTGTGAATATGAATTGCATCAGCCTTTCTGAGAAACAGATACGAAGAGTTTCTCAGGGTCATTTCATTTTGGGGGGCACCATGTTATGGTGGTTCTCCTCCTTTCTCTCTGAACGGTCACAGTTTGTGTTGGCAGGGGGGCAGAGGTCGACCTCGAGGCCTCTTATTTGTGGAGTGCCTCAGGGGTCGGTCCTCTCGCCCCTTTTGTTCAACATTTATGTGAAGCAGCTGGGTGAGATCAACCGTGGCTTTGGGGTGAAGTACCACCAGTACGCTGATGACATCCACTGTACATCTCCACCCCAGGCCACCCCACGATGCCCTTGAAGTGATGTCTCAGTGCCTGGAGGCTGTGCAGATCTGGATGGGGAGGAACAGGCTCAAGCTCAACCCTTCCAAGACTGAGTGGCTGTGGTTCCCGGCATCCCAATATAGTCAGTTGACTCCATCGCTGACTATTGGGGGCAAGTCTTTGGCCCCCGCGGAGAGGGCGCGCAATCTGGGAGTCCTCCTGGATACGCAGCTGTCCTTGGAGGAACATCTGATGGCTGTAGCCAGGGGGACCTTTTGTCAGGTTCGCCTGATTCGCCAGTTGCGCCCCTTTCTTGATCAGGATTCCATGTGCACAGTCACTCATGCCCTCGTCACCTCTCACCTGGACTACTGTAACGCTCTCTACATGGGGCTCTCCTTGAAGAGCACCTGGAGGCTCCAAGGGGTCCAGAATGCAGCCGCGCAGGTAATTACGGGAGCTGCATGGCGCTCCCACATAACACCGCTCCTGCATGAGTTGCACTGGCTCCCAGTGGTCTTCCGGGTGCGCTTCAAGATGTTGGTTATCACCTTTAAAGTGCTCCATGGCATAGGACCTAGTTATCTTTGAGACTGCCTGCTGCTACTGACAACCTCCCATTGACCCATGCGCTCCCACAGAGAGGGCCTCCTCGGGGTGCCATCAGCCAAACAATGTAGGCTGGTGACCCCCAGGGGGAGGGCCTTCTTTGTGGGGGCACCCACCCTCTGGAACCAGCTGCCCCCAGAGATAAGGAGAATCCAAGACCTCAGTGCCTTCCGCCGTGCCCTTAAAACTTTCTTCTTTCAGCAAGCCAGGCTGGCTTAACAAATTTTTAAAATAATTTTAAATTGGTTTATCATTTTAAATTTGGGGCCAAACTGATATATATTCTTTTAGCTGTTTTTAATGTTTGTATTGTATGTTTTTATTTGGCTGTACACCGCCCTGAGTCCCCAGGGAGAAGGGTGGTATATAAATTCAAAATAAAATAAAATAAAAATAAATAAATTTTACAATCCACTCGTTCCCCCCTTTCCCGAGGTGTAAGATTTCTCCAGGGATTCCTGGCGCCAGGCAACTGTTATAAATCAGGGTAAAATTTATACAAAGAGGATTAGGCAAGAAATTGGATACTTAGGATACATAGGAAAAGACACTCCAAATCCCCCCCTCTTCCACGAAGAATGGCAGATACACGTATCTGACATATTGCCCTCCTCAGAAAAAAGGAAAATTTATAAAGACATAAAACATATAACATAGTACGATTTAGGATTGTTTGTGTGGGTATTTCAGGTGGAATTTCCGTAACAGTGTGGGGGCTTTAACATATTTTTTGGCTACCCATTCGTCCTGACAGGATGGTAGGTGCTTTTTTTAAAAAAATGTCTTTATTTACATTTTTCATTAAAAAAAGAAAATAACATTTAAATGTATTAAATGTAAACATACAGTCATGGCCGTAAATGTTGGCACCCCTGAAATTTTTCCAGAAAATGAAGTATTTCTCACAGAAAAGTATTGCAGTAACACATGTTTTGCCATACACATGTTTATTCCCTTTGTGTGTATTGGAACAAAACCAAAAAAGGGAGGAAAAAAAGCAAATTGGACATAATGTCACACAAAACTCCAAAAATGGGCTGGACAAAATCATTGGCACCCTTTCAAAATTGTGGATAAATAAGATTGTTTCAAGCATGTGATGCTCCTTTAAACTCACCTGGGGCAAGTAACAGGTGTGGGCAATATAAAACTCATACCTGAAAGCAGATAAAAAGGAGAGAAGTTCACTTAGTCTTTGCATTGTGTGTCTGTATGTGCCACACTAAGCATGGACAACAGAAAGAGGAGAAGAGAACTGTCTGAGGACTTGAGAACCAAAATTGTGGAAAAATATCACCAATCTCAAGGTTACAAATCCATCTCCAGAGATCTAGATTTGCCTTTGTCCACAGTGTGCAACTTTATCAAGAAATTTGCAACCCATGGCACTGTAGCTAATCTCCCTGGGCATGGACGGAAGGGACAAATTGATGAAAGGTGCCAACGCAGGATAGTCCAGATAAGCAGCCTCAAACAAGTTCCAAAGCAATTCAAGCTGTCCTGCAGGCTCAGGGAGCATCAGTGTCAGCGCGAACTATCTGTTGACATTTAAATGAAATGAAACGCTATGGCAGGAGACCCAGGAGGACCCCACTACTGACACAGAGACATAAAAAAGCAAGACTACAGTTTGCCAACATGTACTTGAGTAAGCCAAAATCCTTCTGGGCAAACGTCTTGTGGACAGATGAGACCAAGATAGAGCTTTTTGGTAAAGCACATCATTCTACTGTTTACCACAAACGGAATGAGGCCTACAAAGAAAAGAACACAGTACCTACAGTGAAATATGGTGGAGGTTCACTGATGTTTTGGGGTTGTTTTGCTGCCTCTGGCACTGGGTGCCTTGAATGTGTGCAAGGCATCATGAAATCTGAGGATTACCAATGGATTTTGAGTCGCACTGTAGAGTCCAGTGTCAGAAAACTGGGTTTGCGTCGGAGATCTTGGGTCTTCCAGCAGGACAAATGACCCCAAACATACGTCAAAAAGCACCCAGAAATGGATGACAACAAAGCGCTGGAGAGTTCTGAAGTGGCCAGCAATGAGTCCAGATCTCAATCCCATTGAACACCTGTGGAGAGATCTTAAAATTGCTGTTGGGAAGAGGCGCCCTTCCAATAAGAGAGACCTGGAGCAGTTTGCAAAGGAAGAGTGGTCCAAAATTCTGGGTGAGAGGTGTAAGAAGCTTATTGATGGTTATCAGAAGCAACTGATTTCAGTTATTTATTCCAAAGGGTGTGCAACCAAATATTAAGTAAAGGGTGCCAATGATTTTGTCCAGCCCATTTTTGGAGTTTTGTGTGACATTATGTCCAATTTGTTTTTTTTTCCTTCCTTTTTTGGTTTTGTTCCAATACCCACAAAGGGAATAAACATGTGTATAGCAAAACATGTGTTACTGCAATACTTTTCTGTGAGAAATACTTCATTTTCTGGAAAAGTTTCAGGAGTGCCAACATTTACAGCCATGACTGTATAAATAACATACAAAACAGCACAGCAAATAACAAGCATACCTGTAAGTAGTACCTTAATATTTGGTACAATATATCTATATTATACTCCAAGGGAGACAGAACAACTTATATACCTTTATAGATCAATTAGGTCTTTCTGACCTCACTTCACTTGTATAGTATAAGTTTCTCAATAAATACGATTCCTCATCTAGTTTGGGTTATGATTTTCTCTTTTCTAGCCAAGTATATACTTTTTCCCAGGATAAACATGTTTGTGTTTGGTCTCTATGTTTTAATTTTTTAGTCCATTTATCTGCTTCCGCACATTCTAAAAACTTCTTTATAATTGCCTCCTCTGATGGGGTATTTTTGTTTTTCCAAAATTGAGCGTACGTCAATCTCGCTGCTGTGATAATGTGTAGTGCAAGGTACCATGAGTCTTTTAAAATATTTTCTGGTTTGGAGCCAAGCAAGCATGTCTCTGGTCGCCATTCAGTCTTTTGATTTAAGATCTCGTTAAGCCATTTTTTTATTTTTCCCCAGAATTTTACTGCTTCCGAGCACGTCCATGCTACTAAATATTGTGTGGAGCTGTGGTAAGTGCGGGAATCAATGATGTCTTTGATTTCAAAATGTTTTTTTTTTCCTTCCCGGCCCCTTCCGAGTGCCTTGGCCTGTTTTATTGAAAAAGTTTTACAAATACAAATTTCCCCCCATTTTTTTCCCCCACCCTTGCCCAACATTATAAAATACATATAGAAAAAATATATAGTTCCCTCCCAATCCCACCCTAACCCTCCCCCTCCACCCCCCTCCCATCCCCCTTGACTTCCATTATATGCAATACTAATATTCCCAAACAATATATATATAGATATCCTTCCATATCTATTTCTATATTTACTAGCATAGTCATCAATCCCTCTCAGCTGAAAGCTACATAATATTTTCTAGTCTGATACTTATTCTGTATATACTCAATCCATTTATTCCATTCCTGTATATACTTCTCATGCGTCTGGTCTTTTAAAAAGGCTGAAATCTTCGCCATTTCTGCAAATCCAGCCATCTTCTGAATCCATTGGTCCACAGTCGGTAAGGTATCACTCTTCCAGTTTTGGGCAATCAACAACCTAGCTGCTGTCACCATATACAAAATCAGTTTTGTTTTACCCAATGTAAAATCTTTAACTATACCCAATAAAAAAAAATTGCGGAGAAAATTGTATTTTTTTCTTTAAAACATTTTG
>WNWU01000125.1:1502929-1611901 GCA_012654045.1 Ptyas mucosa | reverse complement strand
ACCCTAACCCTCCCCCTCCACCCCCCTCCCATCCCCCTTGACTTCCATTATATGCAATACTAATATTCCCAAACAATATATATATAGATATCCTTCCATATCTATTTCTATATTTACTAGCATAGTCATCAATCCCTCTCAGCTGAAAGCTACATAATATTTTCTAGTCTGATACTTATTCTGTATATACTCAATCCATTTATTCCATTCCTGTATATACTTCTCATGTGTCTGGTCTTTTAAAAAGGCTGAGATCTTCGCCATTTCTGCAAATCCAGCCATCTTCTGAATCCATTGGTCCACAGTCGGTAAGGTATCACTCTTCCAGTTTTGGGCAATCAACAACTTAGCTGCTGTCACCATATACAAAATCAGTTTTGTTTCACCCAATGTAAAATCTTTAACTATACCCAATAAAAAAAATTGCGGAGAAAATTGTATTTTTTTCTTTAAAACATTTTGCATAACCCACCAGATTTTTATCCAAAAAGCCCTCACTTTTTTGCAAGTCCACCATATGTGATAATATGTAGCATCTAAACACTCACATCTCCAACATTTTGGCTGCACGTTAGGGTACATACAAGACAATTTCTTGGGGTCTAAATGCCATCTATAAAACATTTTATAAAAATTTTCTCGTAAGTTTTGTGACTGTGTAAACTTAACATTCTGAACCCATATTTTTTCCCATGTTTCCATCATAACTGGTTGAGAAAAATTCTGTGCCCATTTAATCATACAATCTTTAACTAACTCATTCTCTGAATCCCTTTCTAACAAAACATTATAAACTCTCTTAATATGCATTGGACCTGTCTCCTTTATCTGTCTAACCAATTCTACTTCATATTCCATTAAACCAGTTTGTTGGTCTTCTTTCCATCTCATCTGTAATTGATTGTACTGCAACCAGGTCAAAGATATCCCTTCTTCCAACAGCATGTCCAAAGTCTTCAATCGCCATCCGCCCTCTTCAAAGTAAACTAACTCTTTATATAAAAAACCCCCAAGTGACTTAATATTTGTATTCCACATGGTATCAGCAAGATCCAGCCAAAACGGAATCTTATAATCCCAATTGGTTCGGTGCTTCCTCCAGATTCTCATCAAGGCATTTCTAAGTAGATGACTATTGAACACTTTATCCACTTTATTGTCATAAAATAAGTATGCATGCCATCCCCAAACAAGGTCATGACTTTCTGTATTCAGCAATTCAGTCTTAGTTTTCCCAAACCAATCACTTATTTGTGTCAATGCAGCTGCTTCATAATATAATCGAAGGTTTGGAAGTTTAAGACCACCTCTCTCACGAGTATCTTGCATTATTTTCAATTTGACTCTCAGTTTTTTTTCATTCCAGATAAATTTATTCACTCCTTTTTGCCATTCTAGCAGTGGTTTATCTGATTTGAGCACCGGTATCATTTGAAATAAAAAAATAAATCTAGGTAAAACATTCATCTTTACTGCTGAAATTCTTCCAAGCAGTGATAACTGCAGTTTCTTCCAATTTTGCATATCTTTTTGTATCTTTTGCCACAGAACCTCATAATTATTTTGAAACAATTTTACATTTGAATCTGCGATTTGTACTCCTAAATATTTGACCTTTGAGACAATTTCGAAACCTGCCATTCTTTCCAGTTCCTTTTTTTTACTCTCTGTCAAATTTTTAACAATCATTTTAGTTTTATTCTGGTTCAGCCTAAAACCAGATACCATGCCATAATCTTCTATAATATCTTTCATCTGGATTATTGATTTCATAGGTTGTGATAGCGTAACAACCAGATCGTCTGCAAATGCCTTAGTTCTATAGTCCTCTTGCCTTATGGCTATTCCATTCAAAGAGTTCAAGTCCCGTATTGCATTAAGTAAGACTTCTAGAGTTAGAATAAATAATAGTGGGGATAATGGACAACCTTGTCTGGTGCCTTTTTGTATGTTGAAGTTCGATGTTAAACATCCATTAATAATAAGTTGTGCATATTGCTCTTGATAAATTGCACCAATCGCTTGTATAAACCACTCCCCCATATCCATTTTTTCCAAAGTCTTAATTATAAAATTCCAGTTCACTCGATCAAAGGCTTTTTCCGCATCCAAAAAAAACCAGCACTGCAGAGATCTGTTTATTCTTATCTAAATAGTCCAGTAAATCTATAACTTGCCTGACATTCTCCTTCATATATCTGCCTTCAATAAATCCTGCTTGATCATGATGAATTACCTTTTGGATAACTGGCATCAATCTGTTGGCCAATACTTTTGCGAAGATTTTATAATCTGTATTTAATAGAGATATTGGTCTATAATTTTCTGGTTTCTTAAGACCTGATTCTTCTTTCGGTATCAATGAGACAAAGGCTGTTTTCCATGAGGAAGGTATCTTACCTCCTTATTGTATATTACAAAATAAATCTTTAAGATGCTCAATCATTTCCTCTTGTAAAGTTTTATAATAAACTGCGGTTAGGCCATCCGTCCCTGGAGCTTTAGCTATTTTTAGTTGTTTTATAGCAAAACTGATCTCCTCAACTGTTATCAATTGTTCCAAACTTTTCTTTTGAATTGTTGAAATTTTTGAAACTCTTTTTTTTTCTAGATATTTGTCTATAGAAGTGTTCTGTATATTGTCTTTAGCATATAACTTGGTATAATATTCCAAAAAGGCCTTTTTAATTAATTCTTGTTGATAAACTTCTTTACCAGCATATTCAGTACTATCAATAATTCGTGTAGATGCTTGTTTCCTCAAAGTGTACGCCAACCACCTGCCCGGTTTGTTAAGATTAGTAAAAGTATTATGCTTTGCAAATTGTAAATTAGTTGCCGTTTGGTCTGCTATAAGCATTTGAAATTGATCCTTCAGAAGTTTTATAGCCATTTGCAATTTTCCATCTGTTGGTTTTTGTATCAATTGTTGTTCTTTCTTTTTTATCTCACTTTCCAACTGTAGCCTCTTTTTCTGCTGATTCTGTCTATGTTTAGAGTTCATTTGAATTAGTACTCCCCGCATATATGCTTTAGCTGCATCCCAGACTATTTCAATAGGGGTACCTTTATTCAAATTCAGTTTAAAAAACTCCTTTAAATGCTTTTTAAGTTCAATTATATTTTTTTTCATATCTAAATAAATTCTCATTTAATCTCCAGGATCTTCTTTCTCTTTTACCCATCTCAATTTCCATCCAGACCGGACTATGGTCAGTCAAAGTCCTAGGAAATATCTTTATTTTCTTTACTTTAGAAAGTAAGTTAGTGGTTAACAGAAAAAAGTCTATCCTGGAAAAGGATTTATGCCTGTCCGAGTAAAAAGTAAAATCCAATTCATTTGGGTTTCGAACTCTCCAGATATCTTTCAATTCCAAATCCTCTTTCAATTCAAAAAAAGCTTGTGGTAATTTAATCCCTTGTTTGGCCGTACTTTTTTTATCGATTTTAAGTTGAATTACTCCATTCCAGTCCCCCATTATTATAATAGTTGAATAATTCCATTCCAAAATTTTTAAACGAAGCAACTTATAAAAATTTTCCTGTTGCTGATTTGGAGCATATATTCCGACCAACAAGATTGGTCCATTATCTGTAATAGTTTCAATTGCAATGTATCTTCCATCTTCGTCTATTTCTATAGTTTTAGCTACAAGTCTTTTATTTATATATATCACCACTCCATTCTTCTTTTCCAAATTTGAAGCAACAAATTGCATTCCCAATCTTGAATTTATCAAATATTTCTGATCTTGCAATTTTATATGAGTCTCCTGTAAACAAATAACATCATTATGAAATTGTTTCAAATAATGAAATATCTTCCTTCTTGTTTGTGGAGAGTTCAATCCATTAACATTCCAAGACAAAAATTTAAGTGCCATTTGATCCAGTCTGAAGTTTTGAGAGCAATTGTTGAAGATTCTTTTCTACAGAAGTAATCTTCGGTTTAGCTCCTCCCATGACTTCAGTTTGCTGCTTCCCTTTAACTCTCTTTTCACGTTGTGGCTTGTAATGCTCTTGCTGCTGTTCCTTCATTTGTTTAGACATCGCTCTGGTTATACGTTGCTCTTCCACTTTAGATGTTGTCAATTCAAGAGCCAACGCCTCCTCTGTAAATGTTTTAGACATTTCTTCCAAAGGAGAAGCTTCAAATGGTGCAAAAGGATCAACCACAACACCACCTACAGCTCCCATTGTCTCTCTTGCCTCCTTTTGCGACTGCTTTATTTTTGCTTCTGTTTCTTGATCAAACTCAGCTTGTAATTGAGCCTCCTTATCTATTGGTGAAGATGTACGTGGAGGAGGAGAGCCCGCTTTCAAAACATTGTAATAAAATTCTTCTGCTTTTGCAATAGTATTAAGGTGGTATCTCACTCCTCACAGCCTCAATATTACACCTATTGGGGCATCCCATCTGAATTGTATATTCTGTTTTTTCAATTCTGCCACCAAAAATCCAAAATCCTTTCTGTCTCTTAACATTTTGGGTGGCAATTCTTTAAAGACTCCAATCTCACTTCCATCAACTGGAACAGTTGTAACAAAGGAATTTTGCAAAATATCATTTCTTATTCTTCTATCTGTGAAACATATCACCACATCTCTAGGCAATTGCCTTTGTACTGCCACACGAGAATTGACTCTGTACGCCTTGTCAATCTTATACAGAACCACACCAGGTTCTACCTTCAACATAACTGCTAAAGCCTCTGCACAAATTTTCCTAAGATCTTCCCTGCTGTTCTCTTTTACACCTCTCAGTCTAATAGCATATTCCATTGATCGAAATTGCATCATAGTAATCTCATTCTGCATTTTTTGTGTAATTTCTTCGATTTCAACCATTCTTGAATCAGAAGCTCTAAATTTAGTCTCCATCTCTGAGGCAAGATTATCCACTTTTTTATCAATCTGCAACACTACCTCAGACAGGCCTTTAGCCACTGTTTGAATATCTTGTTTAACTGCTTCATATTTCTCTTGAACAATTCCTTTGACCTCCTGCTCTGATCTTTGAATTTCTTTAATAATAAGGTCATAATAGCTTTCTTCCTTTGTCTGAGTTTGCAGCTGCGCTGTTTGAGGCTGCTTCTGCTTATGAGTGGGGGAATCCCCCCCTGCTTGCTTTGTTGCCATTTTGCCTCTTACAGATCTTCCTTTTCCACAAATTCTAGCAACTTTTCCCAAAAGGTTCTCCAGATTCAATCAGATCTAAAACAATCAATTACTGCTTTTTTTTCCTATTTTATTTTATTTTTTGCTACTTTTCTTTTTCTTCCAGCCGGATTTGTTACTGTTAAAATGTAGCCAAATAGACAGTTCAGATTACTTTCACTTTCAGCTGCTCTCCGCTAAAAGCAAGCACCATTTTTTTTCTCTTTCCTTGCCCTTTTCAGTTCCAAGTTACTTTAGTCCTCCAAATATTTCAAAAAAACTTTAAATACTTGCAATTTGACAGGAAGTCCAAAACTTTCTCTTTTATTGTTTGATGGTAATAATGCTGCCGCGCTATCTTGCTCTGCGGTTTGCAGAGTTTCCCAGCCATCCGGAGCTTCAGGAGACTTGAATAGGGAGTCCCACCCTGTTAACTCCCCAGAAACGGAAAAAAAACGCTCTGGGGGTCTCACAGGGGACTCTACCTTCCGCCACTGGCTCTCCTCACGACGTCCTCTTGGCTCGGAGTTTTTCGAGCCGTTTCTAATCTCCGAAATGGCTCTTTACAGGCAGCTGGGCTGGCGGTCTTCAAAGGACCGTCAGCGATGGTCCGCGGCAACTCCGGAAGTCCTTCAAAATGTTGATCTCCTTCCACCATAATGGGGGTTGGAGGTGTGGGCAAAGGGGGTCTGACTTTTGAAGTGATTTTTGGTTTGAGTAGGCTGCAGTGAAACACTGGATGAACCTGCCTAAGTGTCTTAGGAAGGAGGAGTCCTACCATGACAGGGTTTATGATTCTGGTGATGAGGAATGGGCCAATGAATTTTGGTCCCAGTTTCTTAGATGGTTGTAAAGATTTCAGAAACTTTGTGGATAGATATACGCGGTCCCCAACCTTGAATGGTTTGGGTTCACAGTGTTTCTTGTCAGCTTGAATTTTAAAAGCTGCTCTAGCCTCTTGTAGCAGTAGTCTGACCACTGGCCAAGTGGTTTGTAGGTTGTTTATCCACTCCTTAAGGGAGGGGATGTCAGGTTCCTTAGCTGGTAGCTCTGGCATGGGGTTAAATTCTTGTCCTGTGGCAAAGCCCACCAAAATTTGGAGGTGAATTGGATGCCCCTGTCTGAGATAATCCATTGGGGAGCTCCATGGAGGCAATAAATGTGCACTAAAAACACTTTTGCTAATTTCTTGGCTGTTGGGCTTTTTTGGCAGGGTATGAAATGGACCTGTTTTGAAAAGAGGTCCATTACAACCCAAAAGTTGTGTTTCCCATGCTATCAGGCAGCTCCACTATAAATGCATAGAAATCTCTCTCCAAGGTGCTGAAGGATCTGCTACAGTTTGTAAGAGCCCTGGAGACTTTCCTTGTCGTCTTTTTGCAGCTGCGCAGGTGGGGCAGCTAGCCACGTAGCTCTCAATGTCTTTTTTAAGGGATGGCCACCAGAATTGCCTTTTGATTAGGTGTAGCATTTTCACAAATCTGAAGTGTCCAGCTATCCTGGAGTCATGGCATCATTTCATAAGCTCCAATCTTTGGCTAGCAGGGATGTAATATTTTGTTTTCAAACCAGGCTAAATCGTCTTTGAGCAAACAAATGTTTTTGTGTGCCCGGAACCAGTCATCCTTAAGGAGTGCCTCCTTAAATTTTGAAACCATTGTATTGTCAGTGAGGGGTTCTTTTTTGGCTTGAGCTCAGGTAATTACTTTGGTGGCTAGCTGGGGTGTTTAGAGCATAGGTTTAACAATTTTGGTCTTTTTACTGTTGTATTGGCGTTTCCTGGACAGGGCATCAGCTAAGAGGTTTTTTCCACCTGGGAAGATCCCCTAGCCGATCGCAAAGCCTGCGACCTCATCAGAGTTGTTAAGCAAGGCCACTGTCCTGTAGCTGAATACACCAAAGAATTGTGGGACCTGGCTGACCAAGTCGACTGGCCAGAAGATATCCTAGTCTGCTGGTTCAAAGATAGACTCAATGATGACCTGTACACTGCCTGCCTGGCCCATGCACCCCCAACTGCCTGCATGAATGGTACCTGATGGCAGAGGAGGCAGAGATTGACATGACCTGAAACCAGTACCGCACCACCAGGGCCTGGAAAAGATCCCCACCCCAGGGGAAGCGGGAGCCATTCAAACTCCAAACTGCCATGGCAACGAGGCCATCAGGTTGTTTTAAGTGTGGGAAGGAGGGGCACCATGCAGCAGAATGCCAGTCGAAACCCCCCGCCAGAAAACCTGATCACCTGTCAGGGGGGAAGCTTGCAAAACCCATCCCCCGAGGAAAAGAAACTGCACTGAGAAGCTGAGAGGCTGCAAAATTCCATTCTCCTCCAAAATCAGAGGAAAGATCTCCGACACCCCAAGAGGACCTGAGCCACTCCAAAAGTGATCTGGAAGATGACCCGCTGATAAGCAACCCAATCGAACCACTCACCCTACTCCTAAGACTTTTTATCCATAGCCAAGGGAAGTAGCAGGATTGCTGGACTCAGGGTGCACCTGATGCCTAATTAGCCCAATCCTGGCAGGGAGATTGGGAATTCACCTAAGGAAAATGAAAACCCCCATCACTTTTTGCCAGCTAGACAAAACTGTAGCGGGGAGGGGGGGGAGTCAGCCAATTTTGCCATGGAACCATTGCAAATTAAGCTGGGGGGTCATAGCAATACCCTCACATTCATACCATACTAAAGCACCATACTAAACTGTATGGTGTATGGTGAACACTTAAGTATGGTATGTCTAGCCTATGATTAGGATGATATGATAGCAGTCTTCCAATACTTGAGGGGCTGCCACAAAAGAGGTTGAGTTATTCTCCAAAGCAGCAGATGGCAGAACAAGAAATAATGAATAGAAGCCTGTTAAAGAGAGATCCAAACCAGAACTAAGGAGAAATTTCCTGACAGAACTGTCAATGGAACAGCTTGCCTTCCATTGCTGAAGGTTTTAAAGAAAAGATTGGACATCATTTGTTTGGGATTGTATAAGGTCTCCTGCCTTGAGAATCCTCTGGCAGCAATACTGAACAAGTGAAACATTAGAAGAAACTGCAAAGCTATCTCATCTCCTTTACATAATCTGAAATTATATGGAAATATATCATCTGAAATTGAATCATTGTTCAACATTGTCCACATACCAAGTCAAGGTAACACAATGGATTTTGGACTGGACAAATATGTTGTTTTTGCCATCAATAGGAGAAAAATAATGAAAACTTAAGTAATCAAGATGCATTATGGAAATAATAAGAGTCTGGATGAAAATCACTACAAATATCTTGTACAAATACAGATATCCTTAAGGCTGACAACAACAAGCATACTGAAATCAAGAAGAAGGTTAGTAGTAAATATATCAGAAAAGTGAAGAAAATATGGAGTAATGGATTAGACTTGAGCTCTGGATAAGAAGACCAGAAAAATAATGACAAAGCATCATGCTCCTCACACACACACCTACATTGACAGACTCTACTTACCAAGAAGTGTAGCTAGGCGTGGAATACTGCAAGAATACCAGACAGTGGAAAAAGAAAAGAGGGTATTGGAAGAATTAGTCAAAATAATAGTTTGCCTACTGAAATTGGGGTGCTCCATCACTGGAGATGTTTTAAAAAAGGCAACCATTTGTCTGAGATGGAATAAGAACTCCTGCCCTAGGCATGGAGTTGAACTAGAACAGTGCTTTTAAACCCATGGTAACTGGTGGTACTTTGGGCACTGGTAGGTGGGATGACCTAGACCTGGATAAGTGTAGCGGGAGGGATGAGCTGAAGCAGTGGCAGCACTGCACAATCCTGAGGCGTTGCCAGGCCTTTGTTGAGGGCCCAGGTTCGGCATACTCAGCTCCAGCTGATCGGCACTTCCGGCAGCCTCTGCTATCACCAGAAGCAGCAGATGGAATGAGACTTTTCGCCTCCTACCCTTGACTGTGCCTGCTTTTCTGCCAGGCTTCTGCCTTGGGGGAATTCTCCTCTAGCTTTTCTCCTCAGCTGACAGTCTCCCGCTCATTCACCCTAGCCAATTGGCCACGACCCCTCTGTCCCACCCGCTTCAGCACAGCACATTCGATGCCACACTGTTCGTCCCAGACTTTTAGCCTCCCAGGATAGTTAGCTGTCAGCGAAAGAGCTAGTTGCCAATGGTGGCAGCCAGAAGCCCAGGGGGAGGGGTGGAAAGGAAGAGAGGGGGTGGGGGTGCGGATAGTAAGGCGGCTTCATCCAAAGGAGTTTTTATTTTGGGTGGGTATCCTAGCCTTAGAAAGAGAGAGGGAAGGAGGAAGGGAAGAGAGAGAGAGAGAGAAGGGAGATAAGAAAGAAAAGAAAGAGAAAGAAAGAAAGAGAAAGAAAGAAAGAGAGAGAGAGAGAGAGAGAGAGAGAGAGGGTGGGAAGGGAAAAGGAGAGGAAGGACCACAAACTCTGGCACTAGACGCAATTTCAGTGGATGCTTTGAAACAGCAGAACAATCCAGGGCTGGAAGGGATCTTGGAGGTCATCCAGTCCAACCCCCTGCTCATGCTTGTTAGGAGAAAGAATGAAAGGTAGTGGAAGGGAAGAGAAGGGGTGGGGTTGCAGATAGTAAGGGGCGACATCCAAAGGAGTTTTTGTTTCAGGTGGGTATCCTAGCCTTAGAAAAAGAGAGGGATCATCTGGCCATGGGGATGCTGCAATGGTCATTAAGTGTGAAAAACAGTCATAAGTCCTTTTTTCCAGTGCCGTTGTAACTTGAACGGTCGCTAAATCAGTCACACAGTCGCTAAATTATTATTAATAATAATTTTGCCACCATTATTAAGTGAATAGTTGCAGCTCATAAGTGACTCACACAGTTGCTAAGTGAATCCGGCTTCCCTGTGGACTTTGTTGGTCAGGTTGCAAAAGGGGATTGCGTGACTCTAGAACACTGAGACTGTCATAAGTAAGAGTCAGTTGCCAAGCATCCAAATTTGGATCACTTGGCCATGGGGATGCTGCAACGGTCATTAAGTTTTTCACACTTAATGCCGTTGTAACTTAAACGGTCACTTAGTCAGTCACACAGTCGCTAAGTGAACTCAGGATCTGTATTGTACTCATGTGCAGTTCCATCTCTAACCAAATGCTTCCTCATATTTTGTGCTAGATGAAAAAAGCTACTTCTGGAAAGCATTCCCTGATGGCATTAATGGCAGCCAGTTCAAAATCACAGTGAATGGAACGCGGCTGAGTGTCAGGCATCAGGTTTTTAACAAACTTAAACAGCCTATGTAGCACATTGTTTGTTTGGCAGAAGTGCATACAAGACAGGATGCACTCCTTCATATTTCTTGGCTAGAATGACATACACCTGTGCAAAGAATTTTGGAGCTATGGCAAAAGTCCCATCTACATACCAGGTGTTGGATGAATGCAAGATGTTCAACCAAGTCCTTCTGCCAAATATTAGGATCCTCCTTGACCCCTCTCCAAAATCTCCCAGTAGGAAAGGCTCTTGTAAATCAGGAGTTGGTGAATATGTCTTTTAATCCTCAGATGAAATGAGATCATCAAGGCTTACCGGATCTGAGGGTGCTGCCCATATTTTGTTCCTTTTTCTGCAGATGGTTTTTCGCAATGCTGGAGTTGCTGGTATTGCAGAGTACACCGCAGAGCTCACGTTGGCAAGACACATATGGATTACTTCGGATGTGCTTTCCACTGTCTCCTCTGCCCGTTGTTTCATGCCACTCAGGAAACAAGCGATCTCGACCCGCTCGGCTGAAGCAGGGTATGAATGTTCATTGATTCGTTGATTCTTTTTACTACTTCTCCAAGTCTTGTTAGAATTCTGGCACTGCATCTATCACGCTGCTCACAACACCAAAAAGTAAGGCAAGAATCAACTACACTCAGCTTATCAAATACATAGAGGTACCCATCTGAAACAAACTTTTCCTCTCTTGCTTGCTAGTTACATCCATCTTGCAGGCAGAAGACTTCTTATGAGCACAACAATGAGTCACACAGTTGTCCTCAACAAATGCATTGTACAGTATGTTATTGGCTTCACATGTCAGTGTTGGGGTTTGAGGGAATCTGGCCTCTTAAGTTCTCCTGAAGTGCTATTCTGTTTAGATGCAGTGTTTGTTTATTCAGGAACCAGGTTGTTAAGTGTAAAGGGGAGGGAAATCAAAGCCAGAGCAATCACAATGCCCCAGGCAAAAAAAAAGGTGCTACAAAGGAATTTCCTTTTGGTCTTCAAACAGCTCCCATCTTTCCATGTAGCTCAATTTGCATATCTTGATATCAAGATATACGGGCGAAATGGGAACTTTCGCACAGCATCTTCTGTGCAAGAATGCACAGCACTCTTCTCTTTCATACAAAAGTATGTCAGTTGTCGAGAGGTGAAACATTATCAAGAGTTACAAGATGAAATGCACCTGTTCCTGATGAATGTTTCCTCACTCTAACACAAAAGTTTGAAAACGTCTTCTGGGCAGCCTTGGCTTGGCTATCTTCTGGGCAGCCTTGGCTGACATATTTAAAAAGCTAAATGAACTTAATCGGTCGCTGCAGGGCCATAGTCATAACATGTTTATTATGGAAGACTAAGTTTGTGCATTCTATAAGTAATTCTAATTGTGGATAGACAAAGTAAAGAAAGGAAATATTGCATCATTTGCCAATGTGTCAGACTTTATTGAACTAAATTCTATTGTTGACACTGAAGACATTGAAACTACCATCAAAAAACACCAAACACCAAAAAATTGGAAAAATTACACACCTAGTTTGTGTTGAATTTTTCATTCGTGTCAAGAGGATGTGATATTGGAATTCATTGGGTTGCATCACCCTTCATTATGGACAATGCTGTGAACTCTGACCTTTCCTCTCAAGAGCAAGAAGCACTTCTGGAATTGACATCAGACCACAATTTGAAGGAACTTTTTAATGAAAAAACACTGACTGAGTTTTGAAGCCACCTTGCAAAATTGTACCCTGACATGGGGGGAAAAGCTATTGCAGCCTTACTGCCATTTGGTTCCACATACTTGTGCGAGAAGGCGTTTTCTTCATTCATGTGTATAAAAACTAAGGAAAGGAATTGTCTTCAGATGGAATCAGACTTAATTCAGTTTAAGATTAATTCAGATTAATTCAGTAAGCACTTTCCAGCCACGAGTGCAAAGATTAATGTCAGAGAAACAGGCACAAGTTTCCCATTAAAATGTGGTATACTTTATCACTTTTTTCATTTTTTTTTTGATTATCAAGTTTTTGACACTTTGCTAAGCCACTGGTAGTACTCCAATATTGCCATGACTTAAAAGTGGTACAATCTGTGAAAAGGTTGAAAAGCACTGAATTAGAAGACTTCCAGTTCCTTCCAGTCTTATGATTCTATGATAGTAAGAAGATGCACTAAAACTATTACATGATGATGGCTTACTGTATACCAGAGACCAAACTGACCAATAGGAAAAAAACAAATAAAGAATAGAAAAGAGACATGGCATGGCCAGTACATTAAAAAAAACTAGCAGGCAAGGCAGATAACAAAACGTGGCAATGGCTAAGAGCAGGGAAATTGAAGAAACAGGGGCTAATTCTGGCTGCACAAGACCAAACTTTAAGAACAAATACATACAAAGCCAGAATTGCAGGGTCGGGCTGAGGATTTTGTTCAATATCTGCACGATAAAATCACTCAGATTCGGGAAGGCCTGGTATCTGACTGGGTAGGTACAGACGGGATGATGGAGGCCGGTCTTGAGAATGTCATTTGGGAGGAGTTTGATCCTGTTGCTCTCAAGGACGTGGACAAGATACTAGGGCAGCTGAACACGACCAAATGTTTATTGGACCCGTGTCCCTCCTGGCTGGTACTGGCCTCCTGGGAGGTTACGCGAGGCTGGCTCCAGGGGATTATCAACACTTCCTTGGGTGAGGGTGTCTTGCCACTCGCCTTGAAAGAGGCTGTGGTGAGGCCCCTCCTCAAGAAGCCTGCCCTGGATCCAGCTGTTTTGGCTAACTATCGTCCAGTCTCCAACCTTCCCTTCCCTCATGCGGAAGGTTGTTGAGAGTGTGGTGGCGCGACAGCTTCCCGGGTACCTGGATGAAGCTGTCTATCTGGATCTGCGCCAGTCCGGCTTCCGGCCTGGGCACAGCACGGAAACGGCATTGGTCGCGTTGGTGGATGATCTCTGGAGGGCTCGGGATAGGGGTTGTTCTTCTATCCTGGTCCTATTAGATGTCTCAGCGGCTTTTGATACCATCGACCATGGTATCATGCTGCGCCGGGTGGAGTGGCTGGGAGTGGGGGGCACCGTTTTACGGTGGTTCTCCTCCTATCTCTCCGACCGGATGCAGTTGGTGTGACAGGGGGGCAGAGGTTGACTCCGAGGCGCCTTGTATGTGGGGTGCCGCAGGGATCGGTCCTCTCACCCCTTCTGTTCAACATTTATGTGAGGCCGCTGGGCGAGATCATCCGTGGCTTTGGGGTGGAATTCCATCAGTACGCTGATGATACTCAGCTGTACATTTCCACCCCAGGCCATCCCAACGATGCCCTTGAAGTGATGTCCCAGTGCTTGGAGGCCGTGCGGATCTGGATGGGGAATAACAGGCTCCGACTCAACCCTTCCAAGACTGAGTGGCTGTGGCTTCCGGCATCCCGATATAGCCAGCTGGTGCCATCGCTGGTTATTGGGGGTGAGTTTTTGGCCCCCACGGAGAGGGCTCGCAACTTGGGCGTCCTCCTGGATGCACGGCTGTCTTTAGAAGAGCATATGACGGCCGTGGTCAGGGGGGCTTGTTATCAGGTCCGCCTGATTCGCCAGTTGCGTCCCTTTCTGGATCAGGACTCCTTACACACGGTCACTCAGGCACTTATCACTTCCTGCCTGGATTACTGCAACGCTCTCTACATGGGGCTCCCCTTGAGGTGCATCTGGAGGCTACAACTGGTGCAGAATGCGGCCGCGTGGGGGATTTTGGGAGCGACTGGGCGCTCCCATGTGACACCTCTCCTGCGTGAGCTGCATTGGCTCCCCGTGGACTTCTGGGTGTGCTTCAAGGTTGGTTACCACCTTTAAAGCGCTCCATGGCATCGAACCTGGGTATTTGCAGGACTGCCTTCTGCCACCAATAGCCTCCCACTGGCCAGTACGCTCCCAGAGAGAGGGACTCCTCAGCCAGGCAATGTTGGCTGGCGACCCCCAGAGGGAGGGCCTTCTCTGTGGCAGCACCTGCCCTCTGGAACGATTTGCCCCTGGAGATTCGGAGGATATCAGATCTCCGAGTTTTTCGCCGTGCCCTAAAAAGTCTTCTTTTTCAGCAAGCAGGGCTGGCGTAACCCCTCCCCCCTTTTCTGAGATATTAGGTTTTTAATTGTAAAATGGGTTTTAATTGGTAGATTTTAAAATTTTTGGCCACAATATACAATTCTTTTATATTTCTTTTAAATTTTGTATTGTATGTTTCTACTTGGCTGTGCACCGCCCTGAGTCCAGCAGGAGAAGGGCGGTATACAAATTTAATTAATAAATAAATAAATAAATAAATAAATAAATTGAAAAGACAGTAACAGACAGCAACTACCATCTTTGCAAAGAAGCTGAAGAAACACTGGACCAACTTGTTACCTGCTACAAAAAGACTGCATAAACAGCAGCATGACTAAGTAACAACAATGGTACATTGGAAGATCTGCAAGAAATAACATTTGCCTGCAAGCAAGAACTGGTTAAAGCACAAAATAGGCAAAGTTATAGAAAATGAAGAAATTAAAGTGCTCTGAGAACTTTAGAATTGTTTAGAATTCGACTTCTGGTGGCTCTGCGGCTCGTCGACGACGCCTAGAAATGGGCGCCCGCTTCCTTGTTCTGTAAAAGCTCCCGAACAGCTGACAAACGCTGTCGGGAAGCTTGGAAAAGCTCTCCCCGGGCAAAGGGGAGAGTGAAGAGCAGGCTGGTGGGGGTAGAGTTCCCCAAAGCCCCCCAGAAAAAATTCTGGGGTGCGAAGAAGGGGAACTCCCCAGAAACCAGCCAAGAAGCTCCGGACCTGGAACGACTCTGCCTTGATGCAGAGCGAGACGACGCGACCACACCAGCATTTAAAATCATCTTTGGGGTAAAAAAAAAAAGTATTAAGATTTATTTTTAATTTTACTTTAAATTGCAACTAAGAAGCTGGCTGAACAGAGCAGGAGAGCAGGAATGGATTGTACAATCTTTAACTCCGCTTGAAAACTCTGAAAGGGATAAAAGGTGCTTAGTGAAAGTGATTGTTAGCGCTTGTTACATTTGTAGCAGACAAAGAGCCATGAAGAACGTTTAGAGCTGACTTGGAAAAGTTGGAATAATGGCTCAAGCTGGACCTGCAGGATCATGGTTTTTGGACTTAAAAGATATTCAAATTGGATTTGCAAAGATTTTTCAAGAGCTTTCAGACTTGATTATTTCTAATATTTTGGCTTTAACTCAAAAGAAGTCTGACAATGAAATGTGGTTGGGGAATCCAGAGGATGTTATACAGCAAAATTCACAGAAGGAGACACAAGATGCAGGGACCTGTACGTTGGGGGACATGGTTCAAATGGAAGTTCTGGTGGGCATCCCTAATTTGTTTATAGAAGAATTGCAATTGAACAAATCAACGCAAGTGGAAGAACTATTTGGCAATTGGAGGTTTGATACACAAAGGAATAGCCTGCTGGACGATATAAGTAAGAAATGGCGGAACCAGGATTATCAATTCAAGCTAAGGGAGCAGATTATTAAACTGAAGGGGATTTTTATGATATATCAGCCTCAGGGCAAGTTTAAGAAGTTAGGAGGGCCTGAAGGAATATGGAAAGAATCATGGCAAATAAAGGATTAGAAGAAATTTAAGAAGAAGATGAAAGACTTTTTTTTTATTATAAAAGTTTTTATTGGTTAAAAATAAACAATATTATCGCTTACAATATGTGGAATTTTCATTATCCTTTTACAAAGATAATATATAATTACTTTTTTTTTACATACAGCGGATCTTCCCTTATTAAAATTTCAAATTTAACAACCGGATTTATACAAAAATATCAGTTCAATATCCAGAGTAATATTAAAGTTTACAAAAATAAGAGATATTATAAAAGGCACAAAGTAATAGATTCCTCTCACTTTGTCATTTCTTGGTTCTAGATCTCAAGGTTCTGGCCTTAGCACCCCCTTCTTCCCGGACCGCCACGGCTTCGCCCGCCCCCATTCCTTGATCATCTAATACCTCCCCTTCCTCGGTTCCTGTATCTTCACCCTCTAGGAGGGTCTTATGTTGCTCTAGATAAGCCTGAGCCTCCATCACACTATTAATTTTCTTCCTACTGCCCTCCCAGAAAATCATCAAACCTTCCGGCATCAACCACCTGAAGCCAATTCCCTTAAGGTACAATTTACTTGATAAAAAATAATAATTTCTTCTTAATTCTCGTACCTGTCTAGGGATCTGCTTCAGAATGGTGACCTCCTTGCCCCTGTATATCAGTGCCCCCGATCTTTGAGTTCTCAGTATTTCATCTCTCGTTTCCCTTCTCACAAATTTAATGTGGACCTCTCTTGGGACACTATGTAAAATTGCATATTGTGAGTTTACTCTATAAACTAGATCCATATCCCATCTCATAAAGTCCAAACCTCTTTCAATAAATTCGCCCAACAATTTAACCATCACTTCTCTCAAATCTTCCTGGTCCACCTCTTCCACATTTTGAAACCTGAGAAAATATGGAATAGAGACGCGAGAAACGGAGATTTTGAGGTTGAGAGCACTAGAAAGAAAGCGACTTGAAGTGGAGCAGACAGAGGATTAAGAGCTTCTCTGGATAAATTTAGAGATTGGATGTGCAGCCACTACAGAGCCTCTCTCCTTTTGTTTTTCTCTTCTTGAAGAGAACAGGAATTGCTGACTCATTGTTCCAGGGACTGACTAGCACGGAGAAACACCAAAGAAGACATTAACCAGTAAATTACCATCTACCCCCTGTTAAACTACCTCAGTAAATGAGACTCTCTCTTGAAAATTATATCAAATCATACTATTATATTATTATATCATTATATTTGTACATATATTAACTTATTATCTATTATTTACTATATACCTATCATATTTAGCAACTTATATTAGTACGTATATTATATCTATTATATATTACTACTCACTATCTTATTACTATACTTTTATCACTCTCTCTATTATCTAATTTATAGATAGAACTATAGCTGTTTGACATTTCTTATTTATTTATCTACGTTAATAATAATTAATTGCCTTGATTGTTTTGATTTAATAGATTAGCCCATTTGGAATTAAGTTAGAAATTAACTAAGAACGAATTAAGAGCTACTTAAGAAGTTAAATTGTTTAGGATACTGTAGTTATTTTGAAAATTAATTGATTATAATTAATATATATAACCAGGAACTTTATACTAGATACTAAATAGAATCGAAATCATATCGAATACAAAAAACCTGTTTAGTTATCTGGACAAAATATCTAATAGCTCGATCATCTATCTCGGAACAAAATTTAGAGGAAAACAAACTAAAAGAGATTAAAGACAAGATCTAAGGAAGAACCCTTGAATATACTGCGGCAAGTGCTATTGGATGGTTATCTGGAGGAATATCGAGAGAATACTAAGAAAACAAAAGTTGACCTTAAAGGAAATGGCAACCTTGACCTCCACAATAGCAAAAACAGGAAAAAAGGTCCCATCCAACCCGACACTGTCAATGGCGTCTCCAGCAATGCCGAAATCATTAGAAGGCCTTCAAAAAGTAGATAAACCCCCAACCACTCCAACTCTGCAAACAGTGCAGTCCTCTCTGCTATCAATCCAGGAGACCATGCTAGCAATGCAGGAAAAGCTATTAAACAGCCATTCAGAATTAAAATCAGATATCCATGCACTGGACACGAAAATGAATGAGATCCAAACCTCCATTGCCAAAAACGAAAATAGAATACAAAAAGTAGAACAAAGGATTGAAAAAAATGAGAAAAAATTGGATATGGTAGATCAAACCCTTTCGGCACAGAATAAAGAAACAGAGGACTCCTTGATCCAACTCGAGATGGATAGGGCTGCGTTCTATCTTCGGTTCCAGAATATCGTGGAAGAAAAAGAAGAGAATTTGGGAGACAAGATGGCGGAACTGATCGCGGAAACCCTCCAACAGGAAAAACAAGAAATAATCAAGGAAATCGACGAGGTTTATAGAGTACAGACTAATTATGTGAGAAGAAACAAATTACCAAGAGAGGTCCACGTGCGATTTGCAAGGAAACGGGTGAGAGACATTCTCTATAATATAGCAAGGGAAGAACAAATCATCTATGAAGGAAAGGAGATAAATGTCCTCAAACAGATTCCAAGAAGAGTGAGGGAAAGGAGGGCAAATTACAGATTTCTGACGTCTCAGCTAAATAAAAGAAGTATAACATTCCGCTGGCTTTTGCCGGAAGGAATGCTAATATCATGGATGGGGAGAAAAATCAAAATTGACAGTATAAGTATGGCCCAAGAATTTCTTGATCAGTTAAGAGGAGGTGAAGAGGAACAAATTAGCAAGGAGGAGATAGAAGCGACAAATACAGAGGAAGATACACCCCCAGAACAGAACACAAGGGAAGACATAGAAGACGAAAAGAGGAAAGAAGATATAGAAGAAAAGGGGAAGAAAACAAGACCAGTAAGGGCAGTAACCTTAAAGGCAAACAAAAACTAAGAACTAGATACCAACAACGGGAATGAATAATATGAAAATTCTATCGTTAAACGTAAACGGCCTAAATGAACCCAAAAAGAGGAAATTAATACTGACAAAATTAGCGAAACAAAATCCCGATATAATCTGTTTACAGGAAGTTCATATAAAAAAAGATGAAGCATTCCGTTTAGATTACCCTAAATTTGGTAAAGTATTTGTATCGTTAGCCGTAAAAAAGAAAAGGGGAGTAGTTATTTATGTAAAGAAAGGGATAGAGGCCGAATGCAAATACAAAGATGAAAAAGGGAGAATACTTATAGTTGAAATAACAAGAGGAATGTCTAAAATGCTGTTAGTAGAGATATATGCCCCAAACAAAAAACAAGGGAAATTCTTTGAAAAATTACACGAACAGCTCGCAAAATGGCCACAGAATGAAATTTGCTTATTAGGAGACATGAACGGAATTATAGATCCGAACAAAGACTATAAAAGTGCAAAAACTAGGAAAAATAAAAGATCCCCCCTACCTAAAAGTTTTTTTGATCTAATAGAGGAAATAAATCTAATAGACAGCTGGCGCACATTACATCCCAATGAAAAACAATATACATATTACTCGATCCCACAGAACTCTTGGTCCAGAATAGACATGATTTGGACCACCAGGAAACTAGGACTGGAAATAAAAAAAGTTGAAATATGTACAAATACTTGGGCAGATCATAAACATTTGGAAATTAATTGGCACCATACTAATAAGAGAAAACAACCGAGATGGACCCTAAGGACAAATCTGTTAAATGATAAAGAGTTTTTAGCAAAACTAAATAAAGAAATTAAACAATTTTTTATAGAAAACAAGAAACAAGATACGGCCAAAGAAATTATTTGGGACACTATGAAAGCCTATGTGAGGGGGCTAGTTATCTCATACACAGCTTTTAGAAACAAAGAAGAAAGAAAGGTGAGAGAGGGTCTTACTAAAACTTTAACAGAAATTGAAAAGGAATTACAACAAAGCCCGGGAGATGAGGCGATTAAACGAAAATGGTTGATGACAAGGCACAGAATAAATATATTAGATCAAGAGGAGGTGGCGCAAAAAATAAAAAGATCCAAACATTATTGTTTTGAAAATGCCAACAAGTCAGGAAGGTGGCTTGCTTATAAATTAAAAAAAGAAAAAGAAAAAAATCAGATATTAGTACTAGAAGATTCTAAAGGTAATATATTAACAAAGGAAGAGGATAAGCAAGAAATGGTGAGGGAATTCTACGAGAACTTATACAAAGATGAAAAGATCGATCCAAATAAAATAGAACAATATCTGATAGATGCCGACCTACCTCAAATCACGGAAGAAGAAAAAGAGATGCTGAATAGAAAAATTACAGTAGAAGAACTAAAAACAGCTCTCTCTAAAACTAAAAAAAATAAATCACCAGGCCCAGATGGACTACCAGGAGAATTTTACGTAAAATTGGAAGAAACATTAAATTTAGAGTTACTAGAACTATTCAATGAGACTTTGATTGGCACTAAAATCCCGGACACTTGGAGGGAAGCATTTCTAACACTTATCTGGAAAGAAGGAACCGACCCCAAAAAAATAACAAACTATAGACCCATCTCCCTTCTGAACTCGGATTACAAATTGTTCATGAGTGTTATAGCAGAGAGAGTTAAAAAAATACTAAACCCCTGGATTCATAGCGACCAAAATGGATTTCTACCGGGGAGGCAAATCAGAGATAACTTGAGAATAATACTAAACACTATAGAATATTACGAGCAACACCCTGAGAAACAGCTAGCACTAGTGTTTGTCGATGCCCAAAAGGCTTTCGACAACCTAAATTGGAGCTTTATGATAAACCAAGTCAACTTAATGGGATTCGGGGCAAATTTCAGAAAGATGATACAGAATATCTATCATAAGCAGAGAGCAAATATATTAATGAACGGGGATAAGACCCAGACATTCCAGATCCACAGAGGAGTAAGGCAAGGATGCCCCCTCTCCCCTTTACTATATATTTTGGCATTGGAAGTATTATTGAGAAAGATCAGAGCGAACAAAGAAATTAAAGGGCTCAGGGTTAGAAAGGAAACTTATAAAATACAAGCCTTCGCGGATGATGTAGCTCTTATTATAGAAGATCCGCTAGAATCAGGACCAAAAGCTTTACAAGAAATACAAAATTACGGCCAAGTGGCTGGCCTAAAATTGAATAAGGAAAAAACAAAAATAATAACCAAAAACATCACGGAAGTACAAAAAAAAGATTTGGAAAATCTATTAGGCCTCCAAATAGTTAAAAAAGTCAAGTATTTAGGAATTTGGATCACAGCAAGATACTCATCGTTAAAAGATGATAATTATGTCCCACTGCTAAATAAAATACAGGAGGAACTAAGGAGATGGGGAAAACTAAAATTGTCTCTGCTAGGGAAAATAGCGGCAATTAAAATGAATACTTTACCAAAAATTTTATTTCTATTCCAAAATGTCCCTTTAAAACTAGATAGAAAATTCTTCCAAAACTTGAAAAAACATGTTAGGAACTTTATTTGGGAAGGAAAGAAATCGAGAATCTCACTTAAAACTCTACAAGGGAAAAGAAAAATGGGCGGATTTGGACTCCCGGATTGGGAAATCTATCAAAAAGCAGCAAAACTAATCTGGATCAAAGAATGGATTACTCTACGGAATAAGAGAATTCTAACAATTGAAGGCCATGACCTACAAGAAGGGTGGCACGCTCACCTCTGGGACTTGAAAAATAAGAAGAAATCCTATTTCCATAAACATAAAATTAGAGAAACCCTTATACAAATATGGCAAGAAATCAGACAGAGGATCTACTCCAAAGTCCCGAATTGGCTTTCTATCATGGAGGCTTTGACCACCCCAAATAGAACAGAAGCTATAAAATTTGGCACATATAAAGAAATTTTAGAAGAAAATGGAAATATTAAATCACTTGAGACTCTTAAAGAACAAGGCTATAAGGTGGATTGGTGGAATTATTTGCAGATGAATTCGAGATACCAAAAAGATAAGGACAAATTCGGCATTGAAATGAAATATGGAAATTTCGATAAAATTATATGGGGAGTAGATAAGAAAATGCTAACTAAATTATATAACTTTCTATTGGATGAGGATAAAGCAGAGACCATCGCAAAGAACAAACTAAGTATTTGGGAAAAAAATTTCGGATATAATATTAATTATACTGATTGGGAAGAAGCATGGAATAGGAACTTTAAAATCACAAAATCAGCAACGTATAGGGAGAATCATTACAAGATACTACATAGATGGCATCTAGCCCCAGCCAGATTAGCAAAAATGTTCTCAAACCTTTCACCCAAGTGCTGGAAATGTGGTAAAGAAGTTGGTACTTATTACCATATGTGGTGGTCTTGCCTAGAGGTCAAAAGATACTGGGTCAAAGTACGACAGTGGTTACATGAAATATTAGATCAGGAGGTACCATTGTCCCCAGAGTTCTTTCTGTTGGGTATAGTAGGCGAAGGCCTAAACAAAAATAAAATTCAACTTACAATGCAGATAATAACTGCAGCCAGATTAGTGCTAGCAAAATGTTGGAAAAGCAAAACTCAACCGCTAGAAGAAATGCTAATAAATAAAATCTTAGAGTGTGCAGAAATGGCGAAGATAACGAGTTTGTTAATGGATGATGAGACAAGTAAATTTAATGAAATATGGGGAAACTGGTATAATTGGCTAAGTAACAAGAAAAAGTAAATGATATGCTTTATATATTAATAGCTCTGATAAAATGTACATAGAGAGGAATTTAGTCTAAGATGAAATAGATTGGATATAAGATATAAGATATATAACGGATAAGAAACACTGTATCTCCGAGCGATATCTAGAAGTTTGTAAACTCTTTTTTTTTTTATTTTTTTTATTTCCTTTCTTTCCTTTTCTCTTTTTTTTTTTCTATTTTTAATTCTGAAAACTCAATAAAGTATTTTTAAAAAAAAAAGAAACCTGAGAAAATAAGACATTCTATCCAGCTGCGAAGTTAAAATTACATTTCCTCTCATTTCTTCCCTCTTCTGGATTGCCCGCACCTCCCCCTCCAAACCTCCCACCTTTTTCTTGTTCTCCTCAGCCACCTGTTGAACAGCAATGAAATCTTTTTTCATAACTACCATTTCAGATTTTATTTCCAGTTGGCCTTTTTGCAAGTCATCAAGTTTATCAAATTTCTCATCCAATTTTGCCAATTTCTCCAAATTTTTTTCCATGTCACCTGCAGCTGGTCTTTGTCCTTTAGCCATCTTACAGTAGTAAAGAATGACAGGTCCTCAGGTAGGCACAAACTTCCAGAGAGAGAAGATTCTCTTAAAAAATCAGCGCTATTTCCTCACGATCCACCAGAGGGCGCTCACAGGAGCAACGAGTCCGGCTTGTAGAGTAGGTCAAACAGGAAACCAGAGGTGGGTGATGTCATCATTTATGTACAAAGAAGCAGGAAATCAAGCTCCAGCCATGTTTCTCCAGAAGGACAGGGGGCTCCAGCCTCCCTTCCCAAATTCTGCCTCCACCATTCTCCACAGAAAATCAGCGAATTAAGAGGTCTCCTTATTTTTTCTCCCTCTTTCTTCTCAACTACGGCGCCCTTCCCAGCTACAAGGGGGGGGAGAAACTTCAGCCCCCCCTCTCACCCGCAGGGCGCCTTGTCGCTTCGCCAATCAAAGTCTCTCCTTTTGTAGTTATTCTCCGGCCTGCATCCCTTCCTCTTCCGATCGCCTCTTTAGCTGCTGCCTTACTTTCAATATACACCGGGTCCTACAGGCACATGAGCACGGAACGGCCTTAGGAATGGCCGCTGCGTGCTGTCCACACTCGCTGGAGCCTTGGGCGCGCCAGCATTGGCCGCCCAGCCCCTGGAATTGAGGCAGAGGACCCCTGGCGAGCCGCCCTTAACGGCGGATACCCCAAAACCAGGGCACCCGACCCCGAGGGGCCTCCAAGCGGGGGGGATTCAGACGCTGGGGCAAAGAATTACCCAAACAACATCTGCTGCCATCTGGAACCGGAAGTCGTCTCCAAGATGAAAGACTTTTAATATTGACGGTTTTAAAGGTTACAGATGTTTTATAGGTAAAAATGGATAATGTTCTTTTGTTTCTCTTCTCCTTTTCTTTATTATTATAATGCCTAAAGTTAAAAATAATTTACCCTTTAAAAAAGTTAAAAAGATGGTTTATAATTTTAGCTTATTATAAGAAAGATGATTAATAACTTTAGTTTTATTATTGTTGGAAATGTAAAATTCGAAATGTATAATTTTAAAGCTATTTTTTTTAAAAAAAAGGTTTAAGGGATTTGTTTTTATTTTTTATTTTGTGAAAAATGTTTAATTTTAACAAGTTAAAAGATGGATAATAATTTTAGTTTTGCTATTGTTGTAAATGTATAATTTTAAAGTTATCTTAAAAAAACATGTATAATTTTAACAAGCACAAAGGTTTAAAGGGTTTGCCTTTCTTTTTTCCTTTTCCTTTTTTTCCCCTTTTTTCTTTTTTGTGCAAAATGCTTAACTTTAAAGTTAAAAAGAAGGATAATAATTTTAGTATTATTTTTAAAAAATACTGTACAATCTTAATAAGTATAAAGGATGGATAATAATTAAGGTTTTAATATAGATGTTGGAAAAGAAGGTGTTGGTGAAAGGCAGGATATCTGTTTGGGATTCTGTCTTTGGTTTTCCTTTCCTTTCCTTTCCTTTTCTTTTCTTTTTCTTTCTCTTTTTTTCTTTTATTATTGGTGTTTTTATTTTCTTTTATTAAGGTTACTCATATTTTTAGGGAGGTTGATAAAGTTTAATTAGGGGAGTTAAAGGATTTAAGGGAAATTTTGAATTTTTCTTTAGTATGTTAGTATATTTTAGTATATGTTTATGTTTGTTATTGTAATACCCTGTTACTGCTTGGGGAGGTCAAGGTTGGGGAGGGGAGGGTTGGGGGTGAGGGAGAAAAGATTTTATATAAATGTAAACACAACAGGAAAATTTGAAATGTAATAATGATAGTGTAATGTGTTTAGTATTAAGAATATGAAGGGGGTGGGGGGAGGGGGAGAAATGTTTAATTTTGTTTGTAAAACTTTTTCAATTAAAAAAAAAGAATTGTTTAGAATTCAAACAGACAAGCATCTTCCACACAACACTAGACTTAACAGTAGCAATTGTTGATAAGAACAACAAAAAAAGTCTGGGAAGTGCTGAGAAGAGAAAAAACGTGAGAAAATCACAAAGTATAAAAACCTGCAAACTGAAGTAGAAAAACTGGCAAAAGAAAATAAAGAATAATAACAGTAAGATGCAACTTGGGTACAATTCAGGGGCGGGTTTCAAAACCTGTCACTACTGTTTTACTTGTAGGCGCATGCCACTTTTGCGCATGAGCAGAAGTGTCCAGGTGGGTGGGTGGAGCCTCCCGCCGCTGCCACTACCGGTTTGCCCAATCCAGGGTGAACCGGTAGCAACCCACGACTGGTACAATTCCAAACATTTGGAGGCTTACTTGAACACCACTGGCATTGTTAAAAATCACTATCAGCCAAATGCAGAACACAGCTTTACTTGAAACTACAATGATACCTTTAATTTTATTTAACAATATCTAGCGATTGGGGGCCGTGGGAGGCAAAGTTTTGTCCTGGAGGGACAAACAGTAGAAGGAGGAAGTCTCAGAGGCAGTGAGGAAAGGTGCGGTTTCCCGCGGCGCTAGGAAGAGAACCTCCAACCCGACCTGGAAGAAGCCTGCCTTAGTGGCAGACCTGGAGGCATGACACGCCAGCCAAAGAAAAGGGAAGCAAGCAGAAAAGGACAGTACAGCAGGCATAACGGATTTAGCTGAGTATGGAAGACCGGCGAAGAAGCAGCTGGAGGAGCAATTAAATGTTACATGTAAATGCCTTACCTATATCAGCAGATGGCCATGGCCTGGGGATGCAAGAGTTAACCTACACATATCCCTTACCAGCCCCCTCCTCAGACCACACCTTACCTCAGACTCCGCCTCCCAGGTATATAAGGTTGTCCCACGTTGATCCAAATGTTCTTCTTGATGATGCCTGTAATGAATAAGTATCTGTATTAATAAATATACTACTTTTGATCAACAATATGCCTATGTCTGTTATTGGGTCCGATCCTTGCAAATATTAACAATATGGTAGCAGAGGATGGTTCTGTGACCCAATAACCAGGGAAGACATGCTGAAGAAACAGCCCATAACCGAAGAGAAGAGAAGACCAAACACGCAAGCACATAAGAAGGAGATGGAGGCACAATTGACCTCAATCAACGAATTCCCGGCAGGAATACCAGAAGAGTCAGAAGTCGAGAACAACTACGAAACAACAATGATGAAAAAAGAAAAGAAAACTGGAGAACAGCTTAAACAGGAAGACAATGATTTGAGATTAAACATACTAAGAATACTAAGATCGCCAGCTGATGACGGGAACCTAATTGCGGACCTCCAAAGCCTGATAGACAGCCATGGAGCAGCGAGAAGAGACCTCGATGAGGACCAGGAGCTTGCAGGAGACGATGCGGTAAGCGAATTGCCCCCAGCCGAAATCCTGACCGATGCAGAGACCCACGATCCCGCGCTAAACTTTGAATGGTGGCCATCTTTAATTGAACTGCCTACCAAAATGGCCGACCGTCGACCAATCAGGGGCCGGGATTCAAAATGGCCGGCGCGGGAAAACTGCAATGAACTAAAATACAGGGGACAATTTGATGAATGGGGGTCCGATTCAGACCCCAAAACCCCCCCTACCGATCAGCAGATCAGAGAACCCATGAAGACTCTCACCGCTGCTCTAGGCCCTGGCCTAGTAATCTCCCGAAAGGCACTAAAAACGCCCAGGGAGACCAGCTACGAGAGGGAGAGACACCGAGCCACCCACACACAAGCACAACGATGCCACTACGCACCTCGAGAGGACCACCCCCCAGGATACAGATGCCAGAGCCCAGGAGCTGGAGGGAGTACTTACCAACTCCACAGACCTTCTGGAGCATGCAGGACCTTCTTCTGGACGAGCCCACGGCGAATCCACCTCCTACGAGCCACCGCTGGACGCCCAGGACCGAGAACGAGGACTACGCGACCAATAGAGGCCTCTACCCGGGAGCCGCAACAAACAGGTCCTTCTTCGGAGGCTGTGAGACAGAAATGGACTTCGCGCATGCGCAGCTCCACCTAGAAAAAAGAGAAAAAAAAGTTCAGAGAGGGACTTTTAAATTGCCAGCAAGCATTCCCTTACTGTATTGCGGCTACCAGCAAATTCAGAACCATGGACAGTCCTATGCTGTAACTTTACTAATAATTCTGGAAATTTACCAAATGATTTTCAAAGGTTAAGGATGGATGGTTCTAACCTCCTGGAATGAAGCCAACAGCTACAGGTTGTTTTTCTAAAAGAAAACTTGTTAATCTTTATTACTAACCCCCCAGAAATACCACGGACTTTTGAGCTGGATTGTATGCATCACAGGGCATTTTATTTACTAATCTCCAGCATCTCACCCGCTTTATACCATAGCATCAAGCATTATTTAACTGTGTCTGAAATTATGCAAAATATGTTCGGGCTTTTCTATAGTGAGAGCGTAGCAGCAACGACCAAAATATCTAAGGATTTCTTCTCTGCCAGAATTAGGCCAGGGACTCCCATAAGTGAACACCTAGTATCATTGAATGCAACCCGGGCTGAATTACACCTGAGGGGGGAGGTTGTGTCCGATCAGACCATGAAGAGTGTAGTAATTAACTCCCTAGACCCCTCATGGGATAGCTTCATCACACATTTAGACACGCTCAGCCTAGGGCATATTTCTGTTGAGAGCTTGTCTAACAGACTCATAGCAGAAGACAATTTAAGAAAAAGCCCATCAACGCTCATCAACACACAGAGAGTTCAAGCCACAAAAGAGAGTAGAAATTCAAGATAGACAGCGTGACACGACTGAATGCTACATTTGTGGGTCCAGAGATCACTATAAAAGGGACTGTCCAAAGAATTCCAGAGAAAGAAACAGGCACGAATTCAAAGCCAGACACACAGAAAGACACCCATCTGAAGAAAGGTACAGACGTAGAGACTCACCCAATCCAAGGGATAGAAGGGGAAACAGGGATAGCTCCAGGGACAGTTGAGCAGGATCATTATATGGGATAGGCGAATGCACACAATCAGGCAATCAGAACAGAGAGGATGACTTATGGCTCATTGACTCTGGAGCCACCAACCACACCACATACAACAAACAACTGCTTTCTTCATTCACTGATGAGAACTTTCTCATCAAGGTAGCCAACCAGAATGATGTACAAGTGACAGGGAAAGGAAACGTAACTTTGCCAGGGATAGGGAAGATAGAGGGGGTACTGCTAGTTCCAGAGATACCCCACAATATTCTAGCAGCCTTAAAATTTAGCAAAGAGTCAGAAATAAAGATAACTATCGAAGGAGGAGAAGTGTCCATAAACAAAGGCAAGAAAGACATAGGGAAGGTCACCATTAGGAGAGGATTACCTTACATACATTTTAGAGAGAACAACGCACCCAGTATAAACAGTAACTCAGAAACAGAGACAGACACTAAATTAGAAGAAGGTAAAGATGACACACTAGATGAGAAAGAGTCAGGAGACGAGGATGAGCACACCCAGGGACATAACTCTCACCTACACAGAAAGCCCGTGATAGGCACACCCATTCACGATGATTGTGCCCATCTTTTACACCGGAAATTGGGGCATGCTAGTTTTCCTGTGATTCAGAAAATGACTAATTGTACAGAAGGTATTAAAATTAAAGACTGTGAAAATTACCTTGAGTGTTCGGTGTGTAAGTGCTCAAAACTAAAAACCAAACCTAGGCCAAAAAAATCATCCCGCACTACTAGACACACTTTCAATTTAATACACATGGATTTGGAAGGGCCACTAAGGCCATCCATAAAATACAAAAATAGATTTTTTCTCACCATCGTAGATGACTACAGTTGCTACGGCTTCGTGTACACACTAAAATGCAAAAGCGAAGCGTTCCAAAAATTTAAGGAATTCTACAGGAGAGTAGAAACTCAACACAATACCAGAATAAAACAAATTATGACAGATAGGGGATCAGAATTCCTATCGAAAGTTTTCGCTCAATGGCTTAAGTCCAAGGGCGTTTTACACTTTACGTCTTCTCCGTTCTCAGCCTTTCAGAATGGCGTAGCGGAACAACGGAACTCCACCCTGCAAACCATGGTAAGGTGCGCATTAGAGGATGCAGGGATTGGTCAACACTCTTGGTCAGAGGCCCTAATGTATTCCAATTACACACTCAACCGGATATGGTCTAGCATAATAGATAAAACTCCCTATGAACTGATGTACGATAGGAAACCCCAGATAGCACACCTACATGTATTTGGAGTCACTGCAGACGTACACATACCGAAACAATTACGCCACAAGGGAGATAAGATATCTAGAAGACTAAGATTTATGGGCTATGAGACAGGCACCAAAGGATTCAGGTTTATAGATAACAACAACAGGTTTGTTATATCCAGAACTGGAGTGTTCCATGAACAGGCAAACTGGTCCAAAATACATCTCAACGAGATACACCCTAGGCAGGAGATAAGACACTACTCACAGATTATAGACAGGACAAACACACAGGACAATGAGGGGGAAAAGAGAGTCAGGCCCAAACATCAGGAGGTTAGGATCAGGGAATGGAAAGGGGACCATCCCAAAATAAAGGTAGGCTCACTCACTCAGAAGGAGGCCAGATACCTACATGACAATGAATCCACTCTAGACAGACCGGTCAGAACCAACAGGAATCAGATGCCCAGGAGATTTGAGGACTACATACTACACATAAATTCTGGCCCAATCACCCCCAATTCTTACGAGGACATCTTAAAACTTCCCTATGAAGAAAGACAAAAGTGGGAGTCTGCTATGACTAAGGAGATGAATAGTCTTAAGGAGCTAAATGTGTTCACACCCACTAAGGTCCCAGAAGGCAAAAATACCATTGGGACCAGATGGATCTTCAAAATCAAAACATTAGAAGGGAATAAAACATTGTACAAAGCCCAATTGGTAGCTCAGGGGTTTGCTCAAAGATATCCTGAGGACTATACCAATACATATTCGCCCACAGTAAGAGCAGAGAGCGTTAAAAGCGCATTGATGATCGCTTCTATCCTAGGTCTAGGAGTGTACCAATTCGATGTGCAAACTGCATACTTACACGCTAAATTAGACAAGGAGATCTACGTCAAGGCACCCCCAAGTAAGGACACAAATAAGGGTGACACATGGTTATTAAACAAGAGCTTATATGGACTGAAACAGTCTGGTAAACGATGGTACAAATGTCTAGTCAAAGTACTTAAATCAATGGGATTCAATGTAACTCCAGCAGATAATTGTTTTTTCACCAAGAAGGGGGGTGATTCCCCTGAATATATACTAGTCTACGTAGACAATATTTTGTATATAGGTAAACACAAGAGCAAATGTGACATATTTGCCAGCAGACTAGGAGAACACGTCTCGCTGAAGTCCTTGGGGAAAATAAACAAATATTTAGGTGTACAAATTAATGAAACTCCAAAGGGATTTCGACTATCACAAAAGGAGAAAATCATTGAACTCTTGCACAAGTGTAACATGGCAGATGCCAAACAATGCGAGGCTCCCATGCAACCTGACTTTTTGAAAAATATGTATGGTGAGTCACCCGAGTTTAAGGACAATACTCTTTATAGGTCTACCATAGGATCACTCCTGTATATAGCCAACTGGACCAGACCGGACATCGCCCTACCTGTTAACCTACTGTCCAGACATGTAGGAAAACCCACCATGTACCACTGGAAAGCGATAAAAAGAGTACTCGGGTACTTGAAATATAGTTCTGATGTATGCTTATGCCTTGAGCCAGACGTACTCAACGAACCCACACTCACCTGCTACGCGGATGCAGACTGGGCCGGAGACACAAAGAGCAGGAAAAGCACCTCAGGCTATATATTTTTCCTCAACAACAGCCCAGTACATTGGTACACGGGCAAACAGAACCTGGTGGCTACATTGACCACAGAAGCTGAATATATATGTCTATCCAAAGCTGCCAATAATTTAACGTGGTTCAATGACCTACTCACAAGTGTTTGGACTGAGCCTGTGTACCCGATAGTTATCCACGAAGATAACAAAGCTGCTATTGAGATATCCACGGCGGATGCAGTAGGTCAGAGGTCCAGACATATAGATATAAAGCACAAGCATGTAAGGCAGCTCTCAAAAATTGGCTTTATCAAAACCATTCATTGCGATACTGAGGAACAGATGGCAGGCATACTGACAAAACCATTGCAAGGCAAACAACACTCATATCTAGTTTCCAAACTACGCATCCTCCCATGGACTCCTCACAATCAGCCAACATCACATAGACAGGTCAGGCATTTAGAGGGGGATTTGTTATATGTAAATGCCTTACCTATATCAGCAGATGGCCATGGCCTGGAGATGCAAGGGTTAACCTACACATATCCCTTACCAGCCCCCTCCTCAGACCACACCTTACCTCAGACTCCGCCTCCCAGGTATATAAGGTTGTCCCACGTTGATCCAAATGTTCTTCTTGATGATGCCTGTAATGAATAAGTATCTGTATTAATAAATATACTACTTTTGATCAACAATATGCCTATGTCTGTTATTGGGTCCGATCCTTGCAAATATTAACATTAAAGATACATAGTGAGTCTCCAATAGAGAAAGATTATTTTGAACAATTGGTGGCATTCTGGCATCGGGAGCAGTATAGTGAGCAGAAGAGAACAGTAAACAGTTAAAAGGCAAAAGGAACCTTTTAACTCCGTGAGATAAATAAGGAACTGCAAATAAGGAACTGTATTTTGTATTTTGAACTTCAGAAACTTGTGCTCCAATGGAGAAACGAAAGGCTTACAGTCGAGAAGGAAAGATTGCGAGAGAGTGACTGTGCAGACAGAGAGAGACTGACATTGTAAGATGGAAGCTGATGCAACAGTGAAAATAACAGGATTAATAATATTCAAACATTCAAATATCTGTTTCCTTTCTTTTTCTTTGCTCTATTTTCAATTTTTATAGCTTAACATTCCCCCATATTTATACATTTATAAAAATATTGGTATTTTTAGAGCTGGCTATAGATTATAGATTTAGTTTTTAGAAACATATATATATTTAACCACTTTGACAAAAATATATCTATTTAAGAAACTCAGTAAATAGACAATATAGAGTTGTGGTGATAGTTTATAAAAATATAATCACATTTCTTGTACCCAATACCAACTGTATTTATTGTATTTCTTGTATTTATTAACTTTATCAATTAGATTTGTTAATAATTTGATTTTCTCAATTAGATTAATGAGTATTTACTGTATTTATTCTATATATTGTATTTATTGTACTTAATATCCAATATTTAATATCTTTACTATTTTTATTATCAACTAATACATTTATTGACATATAATAGTAAAATTGATATTGATTTATAGAGATAGAATTATATTGATTAGAAGGGAATTAGCTTAATTTACAGGAAAGTATAACATATATAAATACAAACTAGATTAATAAAACTAGATGGTAATATAAAATTCTAGGTGAGCAGCATAAAATTATAAGAGAAATGACCACCATTACAACCCTGAAAAAGGAAAGAAAGCTACACCATTAGTCCCAATACCGACTGCTTCTCCATCTAACTAAGGATTAATTGAAGGAATGTTAACGACTGGAAAATTGAATGACACTCCAAATATGCAGGCGATGCAAGTTACCCTGATAACAATAAAAGAAACGATGGTAAAACTACAGGAAAATATGACAAAAAATCATGAAGAAATTAAATTAGATTTAAAATCAGAAATGGGAGAGATGAAGAGAGAGTTACACAAGTTGGATGATAGAATGGGCGCAATTCAAGAAGCGATCGAGAAGCATGAAGAGAGAATAAAAACTATTGAATGCCAGAGGAAAGGAACGCAGAGGGGGCCCATTCAGAGAATTTTGAGTTTCACAGTAGCCCCTGGCATGGAAAGACCCCTTGTCCTGTTTGTTATCCAAGCTGATGCCAGTGATGTAGCGATGGGGGCCATTTTAATGCAGGAAAATGAGCAGGGAAGCTGCAACCATGTGCTTACACGTCTAAAAAGCTAACCGAAACTGAACAATGCTGGGCTGTGTGGGAGAAAGCAGCATACACTGTCAGGTATGCACTCCTCTTCTAGAGACATTTTTTAGAAGGGAATAAAATTCCATTCCAGGTATGGACCTATCACAAGAATCTGGAAGCTCTAAAAACCCCTCGAAAGCTATCCCCTAAGCAAGTGCGGTGGGACCAATACTTCCAGCGATTCAATTTCACCCTATGCTATTTACCTGGGGGGAAAAATTCCTGGATGACACTTTGTCAAGAATGCCCCAATAGCATGAAAGCAGAAATAATTAAACCTCTAGTCCCAGGATTACCGGACTGGCAGATTTACTACAATGCAGCATCACTTGCCTGGATAAAAGACTGGATAACATTAAAAAACAAACGTATATTAGCACTAGAGAGATTCGATCTATTGAAAGGATGGCATGCATTCTTATGGGAGGAGAAATTCAGACAACATGAACACTTCAGAAAACATTTTATCAGAGAAGCACTTGCAAAAACTTGGACAGAAATAAGGAAAAACCACTACGACAAAGTCCCGCGGTGGATTTCAACCATGGAGGCCCAAATTTATCCAAACGCAATGGACATAGATAAGATGAGAACATACAATGAATTGCTGAATAATGAAGAAGAGCTGAAGACAAGAGAGGGGTTGAAAGAACAGGGTACAGACATTGATTGGTGGCCGTATTTACAAATAAAATCAAGACACAAAATGGATATGAAAAAATTTGGAATCCAAAAAGAACAGAATTAATTGGACAAAATTCTATTGGGACCAGATGATAAATTAATAACCAAAATTTATAATTATTTACTAAAATACAAATTAGAGGAAGAAGTGGTAAAAGAGAATATGATTACGTGGGCGAAAAATTTCGAATATAATATTGAAATTGATAAATGGGAAAAAATATGGAAAGTAAATACCAAACTGACAATGTCTGTACCCTATAAGGAAAATACATACAAAATGTTCTACAGGTGGCATCTCCCCCCCGCACGTTTGGCAAAGATGTTCCCTAATACCACACAGGACTGTTGGAAATGTAGAACACATAGGGAGACGTTTTACCACATGTGGTGGTCATACCAAAAGGCAAAAAAATTTTGGAAAATGATTCAAAAACAGTTGGAAGAAATTACTATCCAGAAAGTGCCATTAAGACCAGAAACATACTTATTAGGAATACTAACGAACCACTATGAAAAGGAAATACAATATTTGATAATCCATATTCTGACAGTCGCAAGAATCATGTTCGCACAAATGTGAAAATTGGAAGATACACCATTAGAGGAAAAAATAATACAAAAAGTAATGGAATGTGCGGAGATGGACAGGCTTACTAAAGAAATACAAGATAAGGAAGATACAGAGTACTATCTAGTTTGGCAACGATGGTACGATTGGCTAGAGAAAAGGAAAACATAACAGGAAACAATCAAATAGGACAGGAAGGGAATACCAACAAAGGAAACCAAAATTAAGAAATAATCTTAAAATATCGTTATATAATGAAGGATGTAGATATATATATATTAAGAATTGTCCTAAAAATGCAAGTTCCAGGTGTAGTTATAGAAGAGGCGATAGACATCACGATCTCCGGAACGTTTAAAAGTTTAAAATTTTTTATTTTAAAACTGATGCTAAACGTTCGTCGGCCCCTACCGACTTCGTCAGAGTATAAAATCCCCATTGAGGAGCTGCTTGCTTTTATGTAATGCTAAACAATTTAGTCCTTGCGCGCGTAACAAGACCACACCCTTGTGTTCTCCCTACAATTAGCTTTTTTTCTGCCTTAGTCATGCTAACAGATGGCGATGCACTTCCCCCTGCCTCCTTCCCCATTGTATATTGCCTCTTTCTCTCCCTGGGGGTAACGACGGGTTATCCGGCATTGCTTTAAAGGTATTTCTCCCGGCTCTCCCTCCCTCATTGTTATGCCTTTCCTGTTTAGGCACACACGTTGCTCCCTCTAAACCCATTTGTTTTGCCCATGATCTTGTAATGGGTCTGCGTTGTTCTTCCTTGTCCCCCTTGTCTTCCTCATTCTGCTGTTTCCCTATCCTACTCTCTTGCCCTCTATCAGGGTTTATCCCACCTTCATTAGGCCACTCTCCCTGCCTAAAGGAGGGAATTTGTCCCCGATCCCCATTCAGTCTTAGTGATCGGTCCTCCTTAAGTCTTTCCTGGTGCCGTAAAGCCTGGTATGCAGGGTGTAAACCCTGATAGAGGGTAGGGGCCGACGACTCGTGCCAAACAAATGGTGCTTTCAAATTGCAGGAGCCTAGCATCTGAACGGGGAAAAACAGGCTGACCTAATGATAGAGTGGTTTGGGATTTGAAAGCCTACCAATTCCAGTGAGATTCTATTGTTAGTTCTCAGTAGCGCTGCACTCCCCCAACAGAGCTGGTTCACAGTTATGATCATCTTGGACTCACAGCTCACCTTATGTGCCAATATTACTTTTCTGGGAACAGAAGGCATTACTTCTATTGCTCATACCTTAGCTCATGTTAAAACCTTTGATTGAACTATTAAAACACATTCTAGAAGGGACTGCCATTATCTGTTCATCTCATTATATCGGATAAAATGAGCATGTTCCAAGCCCCTTCCATTAAATGTTGCCACTCTTTGAGACCTAGGAAGGCATTCCAGCTCTATGGAACACCCTTCCCCTTGAGATCCAACAGGCCCCACAAACTTGACTTTCATTAAGAGCTGGCTTTCCCCCCTATATTGTAATATAGCAAGATAGCACTATATAACTCAATGAATATACTGCAATTGGATTGGGCGCCTGGCTTCTCATTTGTGGTATTGTTGCATTCTGTTTTTTATTATTGTTTTTGGCCACCCAGACTGTGTCTCAGAAGATGGGAGAAACATGTAAATCTTTTTCAAAAAACAAATAAGAGCATCCAGAATGCAGCAGCTTAAGTACATTCATGTAAAAACTCTGTCCCAAGAGCTGTATTGGTTTTTCGGTGCAATTCAAGATGGCAATTGTCATCTTTAAAATTCTATATTGTTCAGTGCCTGGGTATCTGCAGTATCTTTACTTTACTTTACTTTACTTTTATTAAACTTTTATACCGCCCTTCTCCTTTCGGACTCAGGGCGGTGAACAGCCAGAATAAAACAGTTGTACATAAAAGTTAAAATAGTTTTTAAAAAGATTATATAAAGTTTGGCCCATTAATTTAAAATATTCCAATTTAAGATCAATATCAATTTAAAACCAAGATAAAATCAGGCCAGCCCGGCTAACTGAAAAAGGCAAGTTTTCAGGGCCCAACGAAAAGTCTGGAGGTCTGGGATCACTCGTATCTCTGGGGGTAGATCGTTCCAGAGGGTGGGTGCCACCACAGAGAAGGCTCTCCCCCTGGGGGTCGCCAGCCAGCATTGTCTGGCTGACGGCACCCTGAGGAGGCCTCTCTGTGGGAGCGAACTGGCCGGTGGGAGGCAATTGGTGGCAGAAGGCGGTCCCGTAAATACCCTGGCCCTAGGCCATGGAGCGCTTTAAAGGTGATCATCAACACCTTGAAGCACACCCGGAAGTCCACTGGAAGCCAATGCAGCTCGCGGAGGAGAGGAGTCACATGGGAGCGTCCCGTCGCTCCCATAATCCCTTGCGCTGCCACATTCTGCACCAGTTGGAGCCTCCGGGTGCACCCGAGAGAAGCCCCATGTAGAGAGCGTTATAATAGTCCAGACGAGTAGTAACGAGAGCCTGAGTGACCGTGCATAAGAAGTCCCGATCTAGAAAGGGACGCAACTGGCATATCAGGCGAACCTGATAGAAAGCCCCCCTGGCCACGGCCATCATATGCTCTTCTAAAGACAGCCATGAGTCCAGGAGGACGCCCAAGTTGTGAGCCCTTTCCGTGGGGGCCAGTGATTTGCCCCCAATAACCAGCGATGGCGCAGCTGGCTATACCGGGACGCCGGCAGCCACAGCCACTCGGTCTTGGAAAGGTTGAATCGAAGCCTGTTTCTCCCCATCCAGACCCGCACGGCCTCCAGGCACTGGGACATTACTTCCACGGCATCGTTGGGATGGTCTGGTGTGGAGATGTACAGCTGAGTATCATCAGCGTACTGATGGAACTCCACCCCAAAACCACAGATGATCTCACCCAGCAGCTTTACATAAATGTTGAACAGGAGTGGTGAGAGGACCGACCCTTGTGGCACCCCGCAAACAAGGCGCCTCGGGGTCGACCACTGCCCCCGTCAACACAGATTGCAACCGGTCGGAGAGATAGGAGGACCACCGCAAAACGGTGCCCCCCATCCCCAATCCCTCCAACCGGTGCAACATGATACCATGGTCGATGGTATCAAAAGCCGCTGAGAGATCTAACAGGACCAGGATAGAGGAATAACCCCTACCCCGAGCCCTCCAGAGATCATCCACCAACGCGACCAATGCCGTTTCTGTGCTGTACCCAGGCCTGAAACCGGACTGGAGCGGATCTAAATAGACAGCTTCATCCAGGTACTGGGGAAGCTGCCGCGCCACCACACTCTCAACAACCTTCGCAATAAAACGAAGGTTGGAGACTGGACGATAGTTAGCCAAAACAGCTGGATCCAGAGAGGGTTTCTTGAGGAGGGGCCTCACCACCGCCTCTTTCAAGGCGGCCGGTACGACACCCTCACTCAAGGAAGCATTGATAATCCTCTGGAGCCAGCCTCGTGTAACCTCCCGGGAAGCCAGCACCAACCAGGAGGGACACGGGTCCAATAAACATGTGGTCGCGTTCAGCCGTCCCAGAATCCTGTCCACATCCTCCAGACGTTTCGCCGATGGATGGCAGGTTGAAATCCCCCATAACCAGAGCCTGGGGGTATCCACCGCCACCTCGGCTATGATGCTGAGCAGCTCGGGCAGGGCCGTTGCCACGTGGCAGGGAGCCAGGTACGTGATCAACAAGCCCATCTGCACCCCACAACCCCACTTCACACAGATGGATTCACATCCGGCTATCTGTGGTACAGTGGTCTCCCTCGGATCCAGACTTTCCCTTATAATAACCGCCACTCCCCCACCCCTGCCCTGAGCTCTCGGCTGATGGAATGTGTGGAATCCTGGTGGGCACATATCCACGAGGGGAACTCCACCCTCTTGGCCCAACCAGGTCTCCGTGATACCTGCCAGGTCCGCTCCCCCCTCCTGAATGAGATCGTGGATGAGGGGGGCTTTATTTACAATGGACCTGGCATTGTACACAACGGACCTGGCATCTCAGTAACATCTACCTTTTTAAAAAGTTCTAGTAGAGCAGGCTCTTTATGTGCAACCTCAATCAGCCCCTGCCATCTTCAGGGACCGTGGAAGCCTGGTTTCTCAGCTGCTGCTCACCTTATATTGGTAGAAGAAATATCCTTCTGGGTTCAGCTCCAAGTGGGGAAAAAGACACTGGAAACATGGAGACTGCTTGGAAAGATGGTTTAATGGTGGATAGGATCACATGGTTTGAGTTTGAGAAAAGGGCCAAGATGCTGAGCGTGCCTTACTTTTATACCCTCTCTGAGCTTTGAACTTCCTGGGGCACAGGAAGAGTATCCTGATTGGTTGTAAGACCCCCAGGGGCTGGGGGTCTTAGCTAGCCTTGCTGGCTGATGTAATCTTCCCAGGTGCAATGTGAGTTTCTGTTGCTGGATGGGTCCTATTGTGTTGCAGATGATGGTCCATTGACAAAGGTGGGGGGGGCAGGAATGTGGGAACTGTTTTGTCTTTAAAACATGTTTCTCCATTTCTCATCCAGGGATGCCTTTTTAATATTTCCTAAAATATTTCATTCTTCTAGGAGAGGGGTGGGTGCTAACTTCTTACAATATAAAATAGTATTTCTCACAATATTTGAATAGCCTCCTCCTTCTAACCTTCAGATAATTAGTGAACTCTGTTGAATATGTTGTTTCATATTATGCTATTCAAATATTAGCTTTTGTATTTAAATTTGATTTGTATTGTTTTAAATCCTAGTTGTATATTGGACAATTGTATGCCAGAGTTGGCAGGTTGAAACAGCCAATCGATCAACCAATCAAGCAATCAATCAAGTTAGATTAAAGTAGGAAATGCGGGTCCAGATAGATGACCACTGGACATCTTTCTAGTATTCATTTCCAAATGTATCCAGTGTAAAAATACAAAAGCCAGCCAAACTCCTCTGTATAAGCAACATTCTGTAAGGGAGGACCCCTCGCTGTCAGAAAGACCCATATCTTGGGTGACATACTGTTTGAAAGTTACAAATGTCAAGGATACCAAAATGAGACAGTGAGTCTCTATCACCAAAGATAATTTTCAGAAAAGTTATATTTGTTTGGCAAGACATGTAAGAACTTTTGTAATTAGGAAATGTCTCTTTGATGTAACAAATGTTTCTAAATGAAAACTGCTGAGTTCACAGAATCCTTTGTTTGAACCGGTATAAAGACCAGGGTCCCCGACCCATAATTTTGTTCAGACTTCCAGGTATGAATCGGACTCTGAACCTTATTGCAATAATAAAATCTGATTCTGTTTGCCCTTTGGGATGACTCTCAATCTCTTCATTCCATAACAAGATAAAATACAAGAAAACAGATTTTTGATTTTTATATTAGAAAAAAATAGGAGCAGTTCAGCACTTCAGAAAATGGTGGAATCTCCTTTACTGCAAATATTTCCTAGATACACAATTTTTTGTTACTACGCTGTTGTAGTAGATTTCTTCACTGAGCAGGTTTGATTAGATTATTTCCAAGATCCCTTGCAATCCTTGCATTCTTTGATCTAAAAAGAATTTTCTTGGTAACAGTGAAAAATACAATAATTGGGAAAACAATTATAATAATATAAGAGCTTCTGCTGTTTTCCAAGAACTTTCCTTCCCTCCGCTTTTAGAAGGCCTTTCTTTTCTAAGGCATCCCCACCATGCTGTCTACCCCTCCCGGATCTTAATTGTCATGGTCACGCCTAAAACTGCAGACTGAGCCTAAAACTTGATTCCCCAAAGACCACGGTGGCCCGAACGCTGCTGCTCCAAAAGCGTGATCCTGCCTTCCCGCTCTACTGCCCTCGCGGGCGTGGCTGGAGGCGGTAAAGCGAGATCTTTTCTGCCGGAAGCCTCACTTGCTGTCCCGTTGCGCTGCGGATTGAGCGTGCCTTCGGCGACGCCATGCCTAAGTGCCCTCGTTGTCAGAAGGAGGTCTATTTCGGTAAGAGAGAACTACTGTCCCTTCTTCACTTCAGGACAGATGCAGCCGGGATGGAGAAAGCGAAGAAGGGCTACTATCGGAACCAGTTCCAAAAAACATTTAAGAGGCTAAAATGTGAGGTCTTCCCTGCAGCAGGCGTTGCGTGTACAAGGTAGCAATCAAAGCTGATTTAGAACAGAGATTCTCGGGGCTAGTAATGGCTAATCCCGAAGTACAGAGAATTTGGAGCACTGGAAGAGCGCCCCTGATCCTGGGGGCTCGCTGTAGTACCTGAGTTCGAGGTCTTCTGTACAGCATAAAAAACTTCGGAGACGCAATTTCGATTAGGAAAGGGGCACCGGCTTAGGCTAAAGTCCACTTCTATTACATTTTTTCTCCATTTCTCTGTAGTGTTTTGTTGTAATCTGATCCTACCTTTTGGTGCGTCTCAGTTCGTTGAGAATTATTGTCTCACACATTTGCACGCGCCACTAAATGATTTTAGTATACAAGTCCTAGATTCCATACTTCGCACTTCTAGAACTTTAAAAAGTGTCTTCCCTTTCACAGAATAATAATTTGGGGTTCCAACTCCAGCCGAGGTTGCACAAGAATAAATAAAAATGAGATCCAGGCAGCTGTGAGGAAAGAAGAATTTATTCCTAAAAGCAAACCGTTTGCCTTTAGGGGAAGCTCCAGAGAAATGAGTCACAGCAACCCAGTCTAATAGGGAGTTTGTCCTGGGTATTGGAAGTGTGTAGTTGCTGATTCTAGGGTGACACTTGAGGGTGTGTGTGTATGTAGGTATGTCTATGAGGTTTTCTTGTGAATATGCAGTTCCGTTGGGAGACCTAATTTAATTAACTCTAATTGTGTTGACTGACCTTATCCTTTGATATGTGGATTATGCATTTGGATATGCATTTGGAGGCTTGAGGAAATTTGATTAAAAGATTTTCCCCATTTGCTATTTTTACTTGATTAGTTTAGTTTCAGCGTGACTGTCAATTATTTAGTGGAGACACTGATTCTCAGACCATTGTGGATTCTGTTAATATTTTAATAGAAGATGGAAACAGTATAAAGAATAAAATACATTTTAATATAAAACTTCTCATACTTTAAAGCAGAAAGGAGAGTGTTAGATGAAAAAATGGGAGGGGTGGAGGTTATAGCCTGTTGCAGGAAGAGAGAGGAGATTTGGAGTAAGAGAATGATACTCTCAATTTACTTTAAACTGCTTTGTGTGTTTCTAGATTCTCCTAAAAGACCTAAAAGAAGTCCCAGTGTTGTCTTGCTGGCTGAGCATCATGAGAGTTGTAGTCTCAACTAATGTGGAAAGTGCCAGACTTTGGGATATGGTGGAGGGGTTGTAAAAATAAATTGCAAGCTTCCTATTCAAAGACAGAAAAAGCCACATTTGAGGGTTGGAAAGTGCCCTTTGATTGGATCTAAAATCCAGCTGGGACTATAAACCATGGTAAAAATGAAGTATATTGTGGTTACTACTTGATAATCACTTTATAAATATATTTTCCAGTATTTCTGTATGGAGTGGCCAAATGATATAAAATTTGCTTGAAGCCAATAAGAAACACTATTAAAATAGCACAATCAACTGTTCTTGGAGACATCTCTTGGAGAAGATATACCTCTTGGAGAACCTATGTGCGGGAAAGTTAGGCCTGAGAAAGACAAAAAGACAAGAAATAAGAGGAAATGCTAGTTGCCAATTGCTCTCACCTGAATTACAAATTCCTAGCTTCTTTAATTATTACCAGTAGGAGAAGGGAGAAACAAGTATTTTAACAGGGATATAATATTAAGGTTCAGAGATTTTTCATGCCAAGAATATAGAATAAAGAAGTGAATGTAGATTTCATAATACATAGAATACCCTAGATTCTAAAGACCAAGACTTAATTATTTAATTAGTTTACATACACAATGCAATTCTGTAAATTAGGCAACCAGAAGTATAAAAAGATTATCAAGAGAAATTAACAGTCACTAATAATTTATTTAGTTTTTCAGATTGAAAAGTGTATATATGTGTGGCTCGGGTTTATGTCTTAGGAAAACCCGTGATATTTATGGTATGATATATGGCTTGGCACTGTATTAATCTAGATTTTTATTGTTTGTAGATCATACTTCAGAATTAAGTGCAATCTGTACACACTAGATTGTAAATTATTTACAAATCTTACTTAGCCTTAGCATGCTGTCCAAACCAAGCAGTGTATCAAGTTTGTACAGGCCCATGGCAATATGTCATGGGTGTTATGTGTGGGAATCCAAGGAGTTTGGTGCAACATGTTTTTACTGTATGTTATTCAGAGCTATAGCATGCATCTTGGAAGACAGTGCAATATCAAATTGATGATACAATTTAATATGATATGAGGAACCTTGGGATTTTATCCTGGGGTATTTCTTTAGTGCCAAGTACAGTTTTAGAACATGAGAGTTAGCTCTGAATATGTCAAAGCCCCAAAGCCCATAAAACATTAAAATTTTAAATAAATATCCTGCCATAGCACTTCTTAGAATAGCTGCTGTTTGTTTTCCTTTGCACAGAAATGAGTAATAGCTGTTCAAACTGATTTGCTGCCATAGAACAATTAACTAATGCTACCTTTTGTCCACAAGAGCTTTTGATTTTAACCTCTTAGTTATATGTTACGTTTATCTGCTTTACATCTTAAGTAAACATTCAGCAATACAATTCTTGTTCAAAAAATATATGTAAAAATCATTAAGTGGGAGGAATACATGCAACTGAAGAAGAGAAAATAAAATTAAACAGAATGCTTAAAATTAACACAAAGGCTTTCCAAATGAAGTTAATAGCAAACAATGGGTAATTCTCCTTGGACACTATAAGCCATGACTAATGGCTGCAGTGCCTTCCTGAGCTGACCTAGCCCAGCCCATTCCAAACATACTATTTTCTTTAAAAATGCTAGGAATAGAAAGTCCTACAGACCACCCTTGTCACAATGGAAAAAGCTGGACATTTTTATTGTTAAGCATTTAATCTTTGTAAGAAAATTTAAACATATCTGCAGTATGGTAAAATGCAAAAATACCCATATGTAACAAATGAATCATACAAAAATAATCTAATTCTTTCTCCAGACATTCAAGGCTATGAACTTATTACTGTTATTTGGATCATCAAATGGTTGTGCTAGTGTACCATAATGATCTTCAACATCCAAAAGTATTTTGCTGAACTGGGCTCATGTTACCATGTTAAGCTGCCTGCTGTGCAGTGCAGACCAGACTCAACTGAAAGTGAGGAGAAATGTCCTGACAGTAAGAACAAATCATCTATGAAAGAGCTTACCTCCCAGAGTGTTGCCATTGCTGGAAGTCTTAAAGAACAGGGCCCCCCAACCTTTTTGATTCCACGAGCCGGTAGTAGTGGCAGCTTCAGTGGTAGAAGAGAATTCCCAGTTCCCAACAGACCGCAGCCCTGTTCACGGCCCAGGGATCATTCAAGAAAATATTGGACAGTCATTTGTCCAGGATGGAATAAGATCTCTTGCTTTGGGCAGGAAGTTGGAGTAGAAGACCTCCAAGGTTTCTTCAAGTGCTATGATCAGTTCTCAATATTTTAAATACTTATGAAAATGAATGTCTGTCAAACAACCATTCAGACACCTATGAAAGCATATTTTAGAAATCTGTGAAAGTACATATAAATGTTTCTCATTGTTCAAAGCAAGGTTGTTCTTCATCTCTTAAACTACAGGTGAAACTTGAAAAATTAGAATATCGTGCAAAAGTTCATTTATTTCAGTAATGCAACTTAAAAGGTGAAACTAATATATGAGATAGACTCATTACATGCAAAGCGAGATAGTTCAAGCCTTGATTTGTCATAATTTTGATGATTATGGCTTACAGCTCATGAAAACCCCAAATTCACAATCTCAGAAAATTAGAATATTACATAAAATCAATAAAACAAGGATTGTACAGAGAACAATATCGGACCTCTGAAAAGTATAAGCATGCATATGTACTCAATACTTGGTTTGGGCCCCTTTTGCATCAATTACTGCCTCAATGCAGCGTGGCATGGATGCTATCAGCTTGTGGCACTGCTGAGGTGTTATGGAAGACCAGGATAGCGGCCTTCAGCTCTTCTGCATTGTTCGGTCTCATGTCTCTCATCTTTCTCTTGGCAATGCCCCATAGATTCTCTATGGGGTTCAGGTCAGGCGAGTTTGCTGGCCAATCAAGCACAGTAATCCCATGGTCATTGAACCAGGTTTTGGTACTTTTGGCAGTGTGGGCAGGTGCCAAGTCGTGCTGAAAAATGAAGTCAGCATCCCCATAAAGCTTGTCTGTGGAAGGAAGCATGAAGTGCTCCAAAATCTCCTGGTAGACGGCTGCGTTGACTCTGGACTTAATGAAGCACAGTGGACCAACACCAGTAGATGACATGGCTCCCCAAATCAACACAGACTGTGGAAACTTCACACTGGACTTCAATCATCTTGCAATGTGTGCTTCTCCATTTTTCCTCCAGACTCTGGGTCCTTGGTTTCCAAATGAGATGCAAAAGTTGCTCTCATCAGAAAAGAGGACTTTGGACCACTGAGCAACAGACCAGTTCTTTTTGTCTTTACCCCAGGTAAGACGCTTCCGACATTGTTTGTTGTTCAGGAGCGGCTTGACAAGAGGAATACGACATTTGAAGCCCATGTCCAGGATCCGTCTGTGTGTGGTGGCTCTTGATACACTGACTCCAGCCTCAGTCCACTCCTTGTGGAAGTCCCCAACACTTTTGAATGGCCTTTTCCTGACAGTCCTCTCCAGGCTGCGGTCATCCCTGCTGCTTGTGCACCTTTTTCTTCCACACTTTTCCCTTCCACATAACTTTCTATTAATGTGCTTTGATACAGCACTTTGGGAACATCCAACTTCTTTTGCAATTACCTTTTGAGGCTTTCCCTCCTTATGGAGGGTGTCAGTGATGGTTTTCTGCACAACTGTCAGGTCAGCAGTCATTCCCATGATTGTGATTCCTACTGAACCAGACTGAGAGACCATTTAAAGGCTCAGGAACCCTTTGCAGGTGGTATGGCTTAATTAGCTGATTAGAGTGGGACACTTTGAGCCTAAAATATTGAACCTTTTCACAATATTCTAATTTTTCAAGTTTCACCTGTAGTTTGGAATAGATAAACAATGCTTTGGCAGATTTCAGAATCTTCCATCCGCAGTAGATTAACTGTTTAGTCCACACAATGGTACTTATAGTTTAGAAGTAAAATTATCTTAATATTCAAACAACGAGGGGAAAATTTGAATCCTAGAAAATGGTTGTAATCCTGAGGCATTTGCAGAAAAGCCAAAGGAGACATTTTCCACCCTTAAATCATTCAAAATTTTAAAAATGGTAATTCACTCTTTCCCCCCCTCCCCCACTTTCTCTTTTTAAAATACAATATTCCAGCAGACCTTCTCCTGCAGTAATTTTGGGGTATTTATTATTTTAAAATAATCTTTAAATTTTGCTTTACTTTTGTTTTGTTTTTGTTACTGGGAGAGTCTTGGATAAAATTGAGACAAACAACAACTTAGTCATTTTCTTGTCTTACCCAGCAATTTTCTCTATGGCAATTGTTGCCATGTGACTGCAGTAAAAGAAGAACTCAATTATATATAGATTTTTTAAAGAACAACTTTGTTTAAAGCACAGGATTGGGTTACAGTTAGGGTTAGTGTTCATTAGAATGTTCATTGTTCATTAGAATGAACAACGTTATTTCTATAACGTTGTTCATTCTAATGAACAATAAATACTATTGATTCTGTAATATTGCTGTTCAAAGAATCTAACCAAAATTTTTTCTACATGGATGGTTTTAAGAACTTCCAGAATTCCCTTTCACACTAAATGTATAAATTGGTCATCCAATTGATGTTGCACCTTCCAGAAAATAACCTGATAGTGATCTGTTCTCTGACCTTGCTCCCTTTTTTCATGTCACATTTTTTTTCTTCTCTAAACAGTGTTCTGAAGGTCAAGACATCTCTGAATGCTTTTCTTTTCTGGAGCATGGTCCTTCAGATTCATCTTCTCTAGAGTAGTCAGAGTTGTTTCCCAACTAGCACCAACTATAACTTCTTTTCTTTACCTACTCGCTATCCAGCTGAGTTTTGATTATTATTAACTCATATTCTTTCCAGACAACTCCCACTCGGTATGCTCCATCTTTCAGGATATCTCAATCATCTTGCTAGCAACTAAGTAACTTGTTTTATTATTTACAGAAATAGAGCTATAAGAAAAGGATTTTAAAAAAATTTCTTTCTCTCTTCTCCCCCCCCCCCCCCCCCCCCAATATTATCATAGCTGAAAAAGTCACCTCCCTTGGGAAAGATTGGCACCGGCCATGTTTGAAGTGTGAAAAATGCAAGAAGACCTTAAATGCAGGTGGCCATGCAGAGGTAAGTGGACTACATGAAGACATGCATGTCCTTGGCTTGAAGAACAGTTTTGTACTGTCTCATAACTTCCTTCTTTTAGTAATTGTTCTTTTCAATGTTTACCTGCTTTTATCTTTAGCTATCAAACCATATAAGGGACAAAAAGAACGCTGCATAGACTTCCTATACCACTTTTGGGAACATGTTCTTCTGTAAATGGCCATGTTCTCCAATGATGCTTGGGGGGAAAATCTGTGCAGAAAAGCTGGGCTACAGAGATCATACTTGAGATGTCTGTCTAAATGAGAAGGAACTATGGGACAAAAGCAGGCCTATAGCTTTTAATGTTAATCTGTTTCCACTTGAAAATACCTGCCTGCTTAACTTTGGGGAGAAATAAACTGGCAGCTACAAGACTTTGTGTCTGCCTCAGAAGGAGAAGATAATCCAACAAAAAAATTGAATAGACTCCATCATATATCATTTTGTTTATGAAATGTTTCTCTTACTTCCTCAGCATGATGGGAAACCTTATTGCAACTACCCCTGCTATGCTGCACTGTTTGGACCCAAAGGTAAGCGACAGCAAGATGAAGTTATTCTATAAACTACCTACCTACCTACCTGCCTACACACACACACACACACACACACACACACACACACAAATTAGAAACCACCGACCCACCCAAATAGGCTATAAATAGCCACCCAGAGTTGTGTGATAATGAGATGGGTGACATATAAACTTAATAAATACATAAAAAATTAATAAATATATAGCATTTCTATCTGGCATCATTCTAATGTCACACTGTTGGTGTACCTCATCTGAAATAAGGCCAGTCAAGAGAATTTCACTCATTTTCTCTTGAAAATGAGTTTATAACAGTACATTTGTTCTACGCCATTGACTCATTTGCTTTCAATGTTTTGTTAAAGTATGCTTAACAATATGTATATTATTTCAGATGCATTTCTACATATATTTTGAAACAAATGTTTCATTACGTAATGTTTTTCTAAAAAAAATTTGAATTGAGAACTCCGCCATAACATTTGAAGTATCTGAGAGATGATTCATTCCGAAATTCTATGTACTGTATTAGGGTTGAAAGCATATAAAAAATCTTGGATAAATGGAATACTTTTGTTTTTTAAAAATTAGCATTAATAAATCCAAATAAAAATAGCATAAATAAAATATAAAGCATTTTATGTAAAAACTAAATTATATACTGGGCAATCCTATGTTGTATTGCAAAATGCTCCAGCTTTCTAGCCATTCAAAAGCCCTGTGGCAGTTTTCATGGTCATTATTTTTTGACTTCTTAATTTTTCTTTTCTAAGCTTTGGGAAAGAATTTATTAAACCAGGCCAGCAGCTGTTCTAAATTTCCCCTGGGTCAGTAGCATAACTGAAGTCTGGGAAAGATCTGTAAATCTTTTGCATTCCTACCTTTTGCCCAATTACCTCTGTGAGATTTTAAGGCTCAGAGCATCAAAAATCAGAGAGATTAGCTGGAAGGGAGAAAGATTTGGTATGTCTGTTTTTCTTCTTAGGAATTGGAACCAAATTAATGATCTTGGAGAGGGAACGCTACCAAATCCTATAGGGCCCAGTATTTCCCCCCCCTTATTTCCCTGTTTGGTTAAAATGTGAATTGAGGTTTGATATGAAGCTGGAAATCTTGCTGTACTATACATATTTTTCTCAACTACTTGGCTGAAGTTCTAGAAAAACAGACAAATATTAGCAACACGGATGTATTCTGTTCATCTTACTACTCACCTACACCTACTCACACTGAGGGAAACACGCTGGACCTGGTTTTTGTCTCTGGTCAGTGGTTGAGTGATCTTGAGATAGGGGATATAGTGATTGAGCCCTTGTCATGGTCGGATCACTCCCTCCTTCACTTTGACCTTCGAACCACCACACCCCGCCACAGGGAGGCGGAACCAATAAGGTGGTTCTGCCCCAAGCGCCTGATGGACCCAGATAGGTTCCAGAAGGAGCTTGGGCCATTTCCTGAGGCTCTGGCACATGGCTCGATCAAAGACCTGGTGGCCACCTGGGATAGGGAGGCTGCCGGGGCCTTGAATCGAGTCGTGCCTTTGTGGCCTCTGACTCGACGCCGATCTTGCCTGGCTCCTTGGTACCCTGAGGAGCTGAGGGAGATGAAGCGTCGGAAAAGACGCCTGGAGAGCAGTTGGAGAGCTAGCTGATCTGAATCTGACCGAACACTGGTAAGATCTCATATTAAGACTTACCTAGTGGCGATAAAAGCGGCAAAACATAACTATTTTTCCGCTCTTATTGCATCATCAGATAACCGCCCGGCCACCTTGTTTAGGGTGACCCGCTCCCTGCTCCTTCAGGAAGCGCGGGAAGACCCCTTGGAGGGTAGAGCCGAGGATTTTGTTCAATATCTGTATGATAAAATCACTCAGATTCGGGAACACCTGGACTCTGACATAGTAGATTCAGGGGAAAGGACGGAGGCAGGTCTTGAGAATACCACCTGGAAAGAGTTTGATTCTGTGACTCCCTAATATGTGGACAGGATACTGGGGAGGCTGAATGCTACCACATGTTTATTGGACCCGTGTCCCTCCTGGTTGGTGCTGGCCTCTCGGGAGGTTACACGAGGCTGGCTCCAGGGGATTATAAATGCTTCTCTGAGTGAGGGTGTCTTTCCTGCTGCCTTGAAAGAGGCAGTGGTGAGACCTCTCCTCAAGAAGCCTTCCCTGGACCCGGCAATATTGGCTAATTACCGTCCAGTCTCCAACCTTCGCTTCGTTGCGAAGGTTGTTGAGAGTGTGGTAGCACAACAGCTTCCTCAGTACCTGGATGAATCATCTTATCTGGATCCGTTCCAGTCGGGCTTCAGGCCTGGACACAGCACGGAAACGGCATTGGTTGCATTGGTTGATGATCTCTGGAGGGCTCGGGACAAGGGTTGTTCCTCTGCCCTGGTCCTATTAGATCTCTCAGCGGCTTTTGATACCATCGACCATGGTATCATGCTGCACCGGCTGGAAGAGTTGGGAGTGAGGGGCACCGTGTTGCGATGGTTCTCCTCCTTTCTCTCTGACCGGTCGCGGTCTGTGTTGGCAGGGGGGCAGAGATCGACCCCGAGGCCCCTTATATGTGGGGTACCACAGGGATCGGTTCTCTCGCCCCTTCTGTTCAACATTTATGTGAAGCCACTGGGTGAGATCATCCGTGGTTTCAGGGTGAAGTACCACCAGTACGCTGATGACACCCAGCTGTACATCTCCACCCCAGACCACCCCAATGATGCCCTTGAAGTGATGTCCCGGTGCCTGGAGGCTGTACGGATCTGGATGGGGAGGAACAGACTCAGGCTCAACCCATCCAAGACCGAGTGGCTGTGGTTTCCGACATCCCGATATAGTCAGTTGGTGCCAACGCTGACTATTGGGGGCGAGTCATTGGCCCCCACGGAGAGGGCTCGAAACTTAGGCGTCCTTCTGGACTCACAGCTATCTTTAGAAGAACACCTGACGGCTGTGGCCAGAAGGGCTTTTTATCAGGTTTGCCTGATACGCCAGTTGTGCCCCTTTCTAAATCGGGACTCATTAAACACGGTCACTCATGCCCTCGTCACTTCCCGCCTGGACTACTGCAATGCTCTCTACATGGGGCTCCCCTTGAAGAGCACCCAGAGGCTCCAGTTGGTCCAGAATGCAGCCGCGCGGGTAGTTATGGGAGCGATGTGGCGCTCCCATGTGACACCCCTCCTGCGCGAGCTGCACTGGCTTCCTGTGTTCTTCCGGGTGCACTTCAAGGTTTTGGTTACCACCTTTAGAACGCTCCATGGCTTAGGACCGGGGTATCTTCGAGACCGCCTTCTGCCACCAGTACCCTCTCACCGACCAGTACGCTCCCATAGAGAGGGGCTTCTCAGGGTGCCGTCGGTCAAACAGTGTCGACTGACGGCCCCCAGGGGGAGAGCCTTCTCTGTGGGGGCACCCACCATGTGGAACAAGCTCCCCCCGGAGATACGGACAATCCCAGATCTCCGCGCTTTCCGCCGTGCCCTCAAGACGTTTCTATTCCAGCAGGCTGGCCTGGACTAACCTCTTCTAAAATTGCTCTTATATTCTTAAATCTTAATCTCATAAATTTAGAGTTTTAATTTTAGGTTTAAGACCAAATTATTTAATTGTATTTTAATCAATTCTTTAAAATATTTGTATTATATGTATTTTATCATTTGTCTGTACACCGCCCTGAGTCCCCCGGGAGTAGAGCGGTATATAAATATAATATAATAAAAAAAAATAATCTTAGATTAGGGATAAGCTTGCCAAACAGAAAGCTTGTTTTGATAACAATCCATATTATCAAAATCTAGCATTTAGCATTTTTTCCTGGTTTTTTCCCCCCTGGTTCAACAGGTAATACAGAAACCTTAGGTCTCCAAGTACCTTATCTCAAAATGGAGGACAAGCACTTGTCTTGGACTGAGAAATGGAGAAGTGCCATTAAAATCTTTAATGCTGACATTAGATTTTTTTTTTTTAAGGATTTGGCCGTGGAGGTGCTGAAAGCTACACTTTCAATTAAAACTTAGGTGAGTCCCATTTTTTTCTATTGATAGGCTCCATGATTAGAGAGCTACATGTAACCTTGTAGACTAAGTCTTGTTCTTTTTGATTTTGCTTATATGTTATCTTTTCCTTCTTAGGAGTGGAAGGATGATTTTTGCTGATTCCAGGCGGAGTTCACTGTTTTTCACTAGAAGTGAATATAATGAAGACTTCAAAAAGGGAGAGGGGGGTGATAATTGAATGGGGGGGGGGGTTCCTGTTTAACATAAGTTAAGAAATATAATCGTGGAAACTAGGAAAGAATAGCATTGGGGGCATCATAGGAAAGTTTTAAAAAAATCAAAGCCTGCTTTAGATCTTTCCTTTTATTCTTACTTTTCTAACTTACAAATAAAATCTTAAATCAAAAGAGGCTTGCAGATACCAATGAATCAGAAAATGAACATAAACACCTGGGAAATGCGGTATTTACTAATGTTCTTTAAGAAAGGATATCCAAGAGTATCTTCAGAATTATTTTTAGTGAACTTACGTGAAATGAACACTTATTGTACCTAGTGAAACTTGCATTTTGAATTTATAAATTTGCAATTCAGACTGAAACTCATTGGGGAGCAATTGGCTGATTGTACAATCAGCAACCAAATACATAATCTGCAGAACATTGATGTATATTTGTGTTAAAGCATTCTGAGAGAGGCTGGTTGTTCATTTTTACTCAGCATTAGCAAGGTGTTTAATTTACTGTATAATATATATTATATATTTTGCAGTGGGTAGAATTTGCAGTAGAAAACAAGTTAGGGTAATGTGACTCTCCCTTAGCTTCTTTAGCTCCTTTTCGTCAATATATTTTTTCCATGCCTATATCTGCAAACTAGCTAGTGTAGGTCTCTGGTAAGGTTAATATGGGTTTGACTTTATTGAAGCTGAAAAGTGTATGGCAGTAGCGATGGGATCCAAAATGGCCCCAAATGCATAGCAATGTAGCTATGTTTTAAGAGATAAAATATGTGGTATAGGAAGTCAATTATGACATTTACTGATATTGTCATTTTACTTAAATTAACCAGATTATATGAAAGTAATTGGCTCCAATTCAGATGAGAGCTATTGTGCTGAATTAAAGAAACAATTCTTTCCTATTCAGTACAGTTTTTCTAATTTAAACAACCAAGAATATTCAGTGAAGGGATGCTCCCATTCTTGTAAAAGAAATGCAAAAGACAAACACAAAGTGAAGCTGTTTCTGATTGAAATTTTAGCATTTGGATTTACTGAGTCTGGCTTTCCGATATCTCTGCCCTGGTTTAAATAAAAGTAATTTCTTTAATTCTTTCACTGACTGAATGTCTTGGAATTAGATTTGCCTCCATTTGCTACAATCTTCATTTGTGCTCTTAAGAAAGATAGGCATGTCATTTATAAACGGATTAACACATGTACTTGCTCGCTGACATAATTGTGCATCTGAATTCCATCTCTAATAATAATTGCTTAAGAAATTCGTCAAATGTTTTAAAAATAGCCAAGCAAAACAAAATTAATACAGATTTAGTACATTTTACAGAGTGGATTATATTTAATACGGTATAGGCAATACACCTGTCTCCTCTCAGCCCTGCACACCCTAGGATCTGGCAGAGGAGGAAGCAGTTCCTCCTCATCTCCACTCATCGGTTGCAGCTTCCCTACCCTTTGCTTCTGGCTTGCCTTCCGAGCCTCTTGGTTGAGGCTGCATTTCTTCCTTCTGTTGTCAACCAGCTGCTCATCTGGTCCTTCTTAAATTTCTAGTCTCTCCTACTCTTCCTGCCCATCTCCTCCTGGTTCAGAGTCTTCCTACTCCCAAGTTCCTAAAGCAGGCCCTTCCTCATTGTCCACGCGCACTTCAGGGATATCCAGGACAGTATGAAAGTTGATTGGGTGATTTTGGGCCAATCACTGTCTCTTAATCCAGCCTAATTTACAGGATTGCTGTTGTGGGGAAAAAAGGAAGAGGCAAGAGTATGGTATGTTTACTGCCTATTAAAAGTTTGTATAAAAGCATGTCATAAAAATTAATAATACTACGACGCTTGCAGCTCCTTGAAATAGCTTTTGAATGCTGGTTTTGGAGATATGCCTCCATATTGCAGCCACCTAAGCTTATTTATGAGGTTTGCTGGGATATCCTGATAAAATATAGAACTTTCCATTACAAATTTTACCTCAGTAAAATTTATTTACCTCCATTCCGCTGATCTCTGGAAAAGAGTTGATGTGGTTCCCATCTTCAAAAAAGTATCTTACCTGGGAAGATACTGGAAAAGATAATCTGTGAACACCTAGAAGCAAGCAATATGTGTTTGTAAAAAACAGATCATGCCAAACAAATCTTATTTCATTTGTTGAAAAAGTGACTAAATTAGTGGACAAGCTGTGGACTTGGTATACTTGGATTTCAATAAGGTATTTGACAAAGTATACCAAAAATTCATCCTCATTCCAGTTGACTCATTAAGTTTTGTTTTTTTAAATTTGATTTATATGCCGCCTTTCTCCGGAGACTCTGGGCGGCTTACAATGTGTTAAGCAATAGCCTTCATACTTTTGTATATTTATACAAAGTCAACTTATTGCCCCCATAATCTGGGTCCTCATTTTACCTACCTTAGAAAGGATGGAAGGCTGAGTCAACCTTGAGCCTAGTGGGATTTGAACTTGCAGTAATTGCAGCAGCAGATGTAAGTGGATGTTAATAACTGCCTTAGTCTACTGAGCCACCAGAGGTAAGTTAATGCAGTGCGATACCCCAATGTTCTGTTTTAGGCCCAGTACTCTCCAACATTTTCATAAATGATTTAGATGAGGAAATAGAAGGCAATTCATCAAATTTGCAGATGAACCAGGAATAGTCAACATCCTAGAACAGTGATGGCTAACCTTTTTGCCATCGCATGGCAAAAGTGGGGGGAGTGCGGGTGTGTCACACGCACGTGCCCACACCCATCATTCAATGTGAATGCACACGTGAAACCCCCCCCCCATGGAGCCATTTCCGGCCTCCGAAGGGCCTCGGGGGGGGCGTTTTTGCCCTCCACAGGCTCCTAGAAAGCCTCTGGAGCCTGGGGAGAGTGAAAAACGGGCCTTCCCCACCCACCCTGGAGGCCCTCCGGAGGCCGGAAATAGCTTGTTTCCTGACTTCCGGTGGGCCCAGAAGGCTGAGCTAGGGCAACACTCACGTGCCCACTGATATGGCTCGTGTGCCATCTGTGGCACGCGTGCCATAGGTTCACCATCACGGTCCTAGAAGATAGAATCATGATCCAAATGGATCTCGATAGACTTCAACATTTTTTTTAAATTTTTTTTTATTTACATGCCGCCCTTCTCCAGAGACTCAGGACGGCTTACAATGCGTTAAGCAATAGCCTTTATACTTTTGTATATTTATACAAAGTCAGCTTATTGCCCCCACAAATTGGGTCCTCATTTTACCTACCTTAGAAAGGATGGAAGGCTGAGTCAACCTTGAGCCTGGTAATATTCCAACGTAGAGTAATTGCAGACAGCTGGTGTTAATCACAATGCTTTTAGTCTGCCGAGCCACCAGGCCAATGAAATTCAATGCAGAGAAAATGAAATGCACAGGTATATATTAGAAGAAATCTGGCTCAACAGCAGTAACAGGGAACTAAGTCCTAATTGATAATCACTTAAACATGAGCCAGCAGTGTGTGGCAGCAACTAAAGAAGCCAACGCAATCCTAGGTTGCATTAAGATAGGGGTAGAATGAAGATCATGTGAACTTACTAACCAGCATCAGTAAGACCAAACTTAGAATACTACATCCAGTTTTGCTTACCAGATTATGAAAAAAAAGAGACTCTGGAAAGAGTGCAGAAAAGAGCAACAAAGATGGTTAGGAGGCTGAAGGCTAAAACAAAGAATGGTGGCAGGAATTGGGTTTGGTTTGGGTTTCCTACTTGAGCAGGGGGTTGGACTCCAAGGTCCCTTCTAGTTCTGTTATTCTGTGCTGTTGAGTTCTGTTTATCTGCAATTTTGATGAGCTTCCCTTCAATCTCATGTAAATCATTGGCCCCCAACCTTTTGGGCATCAGGGACCAGTTCCTTGGAGAGTGGTTTTTCCATGGACTGGAGGGGCATGGTTTCGTCTGTTGCCTGCATCCTGCAGATGGAGCTTCATTTTTTTGCATGGCATGGCATGTGGATCAGGGATCCACATGCCATGGATCCCTGATCTAAATCATGAAGATGAAGATGAAATTATGAAAATGAAGAATACTGAGTCTAAAACAGAACCTTGGAATACCACACTACATATTTCCCTCCATGTATATATAACTCCACTAAGGTCTACATGTCAGCCAGTTAGTGGTGATGCTGTCTATACCACACTTTTCTATCTTACCAGGAAATAGTTTGTGGTCTACTTCGCCACATGCCTTAATCCAAGTATACATACGTCTACAGAATTTCACTGGTCCACTAATTTAGTCACTTTGTCAAAGAATGAAATAAGATTTGTTTGGCATGATCTGTTTTGACAAACTGGGATGTAATCCATTAGTGGTTGAACTCATCTAGAGTGTTCTCTTACCATTTTCTTATTTTAATTTGTACTTCTCGTCTGTCTTTTAGTGTTATTTTTTTTGTAAATTGGCCTGTATTATCCTTTTGCGTGAAGACAGATGCAAAGAATGAATTAAGTAGATCTGCTTTCTTTCTTCTTGCCCATTACTTCCTTGCCTTCCTTAGTGGACTGATTGTTTCCTTGACTTTTTTGTGTGTGTTTTTTTATATGTTGAAAGAAACTTTTTAAAAATACATTTGACATTTGTTGCAAGTCTTAGTTCATTCTGAGCCTTAGCTTTCCTGACCTCATCTTTGCAAGTTTGGGCTATTTGTTGGTATTCTGCCTTAGTTATGTGTCCCTACAAAGCTACAAAACCTTTCACGTTATTTACTCCAGAATGAATGAAAAAAGGAAGTTCTGCGTAGAGTGGGTATCTGCTAGTCTGTTCACTGAAAGAAAAATCAAAATCCTGTTCAAGAACAAAAAATAGATTAAATGAAATAAATTCCCACCATAGCAAGACCTGCTGCCAAGCAAAAACCAGACACACTATTAAATAAAAAACTTGGTATGTTGGCTGTTGCTTTCAGAGATTTTGCGGAAGTTCTAGTTGCTATAAACATTTAGTCATCAAAGCAAAGGCAATCTGCTCTACTGGGTGTAGATAGAAATAGATAATGAATGGAAAGAACATACAGGAAACTGCTTGCCTTCATAATAGATGTGTAGCTGTAAACAGCCTGAGATCAAAAGCAAGGAGAAATGTTTCGATGAAGAAAGATGCGTAGGCAGGAAGATGGTTCACGGGAAGGCCCTTCGGTGGGAAGGCACCTTGGGGAAGGCCCTTCGGTGGGAAGGCACCTTAGGGAAGGCACCCTGACCCCATCCAAAAGGCTCCCTTTTATTGTCATTTTACAGCTACCATGGCAAAACATTAATCAACGTTTACTTGTACTGATTGGTTATAGAAGACTCGTGAAATTCATGTGAACCCCTCGTTTCTCCCTCATGCTCTTTCTGTGACAAACAATGCTACATGCTGGGTCTTGCATATTTGAGATAGGGTCTCTGCCAGACATCCTGTCTTTACATTCCTGATGAGATTAGGACCTTGTGTAGATGTTTGTTTACACAGCGTGGTTTGCCAGCCACTGAGATAACACCCATCCCCACAGAAATGAGCCAAGATTTCTTTTTCAGTTTATTTTATCCACAACACACAAGTACTGCTTAGAAAAAAAATAAGCATTGTATGGTCAGCTTGGCATTATACTACCATGTTTCCCCGAAAATAAGACAGGGTTTTATTTTCTTTTGGGTTTCAAAATAAGCACTTGGGCTTGTTTTCGGGGAGATCTTACTTTTTTAAAGTGCTACTGCTGGTCCCGCTCTCTCTATCATGCTGTCTGCTCCCCAGAAGCAGCAGTGGAAAGGAAAGAGAAGGGGGGAAGGGAAAGAAGCGATCCCAGAAGCAGCAACGGAAGGCATACAGGCTGGTGTTCAGCAGTCCAAAGGCGGCAGCGGGCAAGGCGATATGTTTTTGGGAGGTTTTCAATCTGGGATGATTCAAGCCAGCCAGGCAGGAGCAGTTGTGCAGCGCTGCTGAGTGCAGCGCTGCCAGGAGGGCAAAGAGGCTTGGCCATTTAAAGGCGTGAATTTCAACTCCCAAAACTTCCCACAGCCCCCTCCCCCATCAGCTCCTTCCCCTTTCTGGGTTGGGGTAGCTCGCACCCACTGGGTCCATTGGGGTTGGAAGTTTGATCGCACCCCATGAGGGAGCCTCCATCAGCTGAGCCAGCACAGGCTGCCTCTCATTCTGTCTCTGCGGAGGCCTCCCAGTGCAATCCTCTGCCACAGTTTCGGAGCAAACCTCTGCCTTCCCTGTGCAGGATTGTAAGGCTGGAGACTTCGCCTTGCTCCGATCAGCAGGAACACCCCCCCCCCATTTCCCTGCCGATCGTTCTATCCTTGAGGAGCTCTGCACAGATACACATCCCAAAAATGCTCCCTCTGAAGCCTTCAGCCTTGCAATCATGCGCAGGGAAGGTGGAGGTTTGCTCCGAAGCCGTGGCAGAGCACTGGGAGGCCTCCGCAGAGAGACAAAATGAGAGGCAGCTCCTGGCCCGTGTTGGCTCAGTTGATCCTCGGGCTGCAATTAAGGTGCTGAGCTTCCATAAGGTGACTAGGGAAGGGAAGGGCTGCCTCCTGTGCAGGACTTATTTTCAAGGGAGGGCGTATATTTACGCCCATCTCAAAAATCAGGCTTGGCCTTATTTTCAGGACATGTCGTATTTTCGGGGAAACACAGTATAACTCTTCATATTGTGTATTAAACTGAAAATTAAAAATACGTACTATCCAAATATGGCAGAAGTCCAAAATATATCTCTTCCTAAATCTGCTTTCTGTCCTTAACTACTGACTACAGCCTGGGAATTTTTCAAGCATCACCGCCTTTCTTGGCCTATTTTAAAATGTACAGATTGAAATCACCTCAGTATGGGAAAATCTTTTTGAGAAGATCAAAAAACCAAAATGACACAAATAAATTAGATAGTTGTTTACATAATTTAAACACTGTATATACTTGAGTATAAGCCAACCCGAGGCACCCAATTTTACCACAAAAAACTGGGAAAACTTATTGACTCGAGTATAAGCCTAGAGTGGGAAATGCAGCGGCTACTGGTAAATTTCAAAATAAAACTAGATACCAATAAAATTACATTAATTGAGGCATCAGTAGGTTAAATGTTTTTGAATATTGATTTCAAAGAAAAACAGTAAACTAGCTCTGTAACTGGAAAAGAGGATCAACAAAAACAAAAATCTTGTCACCATGGTGAAGAGAAGCAGTTGTGAAATAAGTGACACGGTTGTTAAGAATGCTACAATGGGCATAAATGATGACCAGTCATAAGTGTGAGGACCGGTCAGAATTGCGAGGCCTGTCAGAAATCACTTTTTTCAGCCCTCCTTTTGTGCATATGGACTACTCAGAGGGCTGAAAAAGTTATTTTTGACTCGTCCTTGCACTTTTGACCAGTCCTCGAATTTACGACTGTCCTCACATTTTATGTTTTTTGCCCTATCTTATCACCATGGTGAAGAGAAGCATTTGTGAAATGAGTGACATGGTTGTTAAGAATGCTGCACGGGCATAAATGTGAGGATGGTTATAAGTGAGGACCAGTCAAAAGTGCGAGGACCTGTCAGAAATGACTTTTTTCACCCCACTGAGTAGTCCCTATACACATATATCACATGACCAGCTAGCCACGCCCCTCCAGTCACTGCCTTGATCTAATTTCAGGCAAGGAATGCAGGATACCTGCATTCTCTCTCTCTCTCCCTTCCTTTTTCTTTTTCTTTTTCTTTCTTTCTTTGTCTCTTTCTTTCCTCTCTCTCTCTCTCTCTCTCTCTCTCTCTCTCTCTCTTTCTTTCTCCCTCCCTTTCTCCTTCTCATCTGGCATTCTTAGAGCTCCACTATTGATTAGCTTAGCCCAGGAGTGGGCAAATGTGGCCCTTTTACAACCTGTGGACTTCAACTCCCAGAATTCCTGAGACAGCCAAGCTGGGAGAATTTTGGGAGTTGAAGTCCACAGGTTGTAAAAGGGCCACATTTACCCAATCCTGGCTTAGCCTGAGCAAGGATAGCTAGCAGCCAATTACAATAAGCTCTCAATTACAATTACAATAAGCTCTCAATTAGAATAAGCTCAGTGCACATGGGATCTCCCTAAACAGTGAGGATTTCTTTGTTTCTTTCTCCCTTGAAGCCCCCCCCCCGTAGCCCCTTTTTGTTTCCAGGGGGCTGCAGGGAGTCTTGCTAGGCACTCATGCCCCTAGCAAGCCTCTCTGCAACCCCTGGGAGCCAAAAAGGGGCACAGGGGAGGGGCGCCACTCCCCCATGCCCCATTTTGCTTCTATCAAGCCTCCCTGCAGACCCTGGGAGCCAAAAAGGGGTGTGGGGGAGGGGCGCCGCATCCCCCACGCCCCATTTTGCCTTTAGCAAGCCTCCCTGCAGCCCCTGGGAGCCAAAAAGGGGCGCGGGGGAGGTGTGCTGTACCCCCCATGCTCCATTTTGCCTTTAGCAAGCCTCCCTGCAACCCCTGTGAGCCAAAACGGTTGCAGGAAAAAAGTTATTTTTTCCTCACTCGATTATAAGCCGAGGGGGGCTTTTTTCAGCATAAAAATGTGCTGAAAAACCCGGCTTATACTTGAGTATATATGGTAGTAAGCAATACTTTATGCTTACTGTATTAGGATACTGTTATGTCTCTAGTTTTTCTTTATGAATTATAAAGTCAGAGCCTAGAAAGGTTTGTCCCCACCCATCTCAGTTCTCCTAAAGAACTGTTTTCTTTTTCACAATGGCACGATGTAGGTTTTGAGACTGAGCAAGGTATACAAGTAATGTCCTCTCAATTTTATTAACCCCTCACAGCCTCACAATATTAGTCATTGTTCACTATATACTGCTATCATAGTATATAAAATTATATATCTGTTTTGCTTCAAGAATAAACCTAATATTAAAAATAAAAATTAGGACACTTAACTATCCCTCTTCCCACACTTCCCACACTTGACCTTTAAGGAATTTGGGAAATGTGAAATGTAGGTGTAATTTGTAATCATGTAATACACATTAAGAAGAATCCGAAAACTCCACTGGAGTAAGATTGGGAAAATTATTTAAAAATGAATCAGATTAGCAATGGAATTTCCCAAGTTAATTTATTCTTTCTATTGCTAGATATGGAAAAATAAATAGATTGAAGGATCAGTTATACCACAAAGTCTATGGACTCAAATGATCTTCCCCTCCCCCTGCATTGAGCCAGTTGTTTTCCAAACACATTCTTCCTGATTCTTATAAAATGTAGCCCATCCCCTGCCTGAAGCTCCTCCTAATCCAAAATTCTGTTGATGGCACCATCCCTTGAGCCAATTAATTTCAAATCACAAATAACTGAACAACTTTCCTACCAAAGTCCTCCACTCCCTCATTGGATGCTGATCTTCCATTGGATACAGATGAAAATACCACCTCTGCTGCTCTGTTTGGTTTTCATGTCTAGCTGCTCAAAGTTCCTTGACATTCTTTTCAGGCTCATTTATCACCGCATGAAAGAGGAGAAAGGAATAATAATCTGTGGGTTTAATTATTTTAGAAAGCCTCTCAGTCACATATTTGATTTTTGCTCCCAAGAGATACTGTAGCATACCTCTCTATCTGTAAAACCCACCAGTAGTACCTACGGCTACTAAACACACCAGGTATGTCTAAGGAGATTCTCAATCATCCAAATCATGGTTGTCCCAAAGGTGCTTTTTCAAAAGGCAACTGGACTTTTTTGTTGTTGTTTCCTTGAAAATGATTCACTTCTCATCCAAGAAGCTTCCTCAGGCGCCAAACAGGGCGCAGCAGTGACGAACAAGGCACGGTGGCAGCAAATGGGTGGTGGTGAAAGGGGTGAGGTGGTGGTGAACGGGGCACGGTGTGGCGAACAGGCTGTGGCAAATGGGCCGCGGTGGTGCCTAATGGGCTGCGGAGAATGGGGTGCAGTGAACGAGGTACAGCGAACGGGCCAGATGAATACCTAATGAATGCTGGGAGTCAGAGGCAGATTTTTTTTTCTTGTTTTCCTCCCCCAAAAAGGTAGGTGTGTCTTACAGTCTAGAATGTCTTATACTCTGAAAAATACGGTAATTATTTTTCAAATTTCAAATGGAGCCTGGTTTAGCTCATCAGACTAAAAGCATAGTGATTTAAACCAGCTGTCTGCAATTACTGTAAGTTCGAATCTCACCAGGCTCAAGGTTGACTCAGCCTTCCATCCTTTCTAAGGTAGGTTAAATGAGGACCCAGTTTGTGGGGGCAATAAGCTAACTTTGTATAAATATACAAAAGTATGAAGGCTATTGCTTAACGCATTGTAAGCCACCCTGAGTCTACGGAGAAGGGCGGCATATAAATCAAATTTTTTAAAAAAAATTAGCTTGGTGATTTAATGCTTTCTATAGTTCTTCATTTTCATCTTCTATTCTTTAGCTTCCTCTTGTGGTCAAAGAGCAGGCTTTTATAAATCAACTGGTATTTCCTGGCCAACCAGAATTCATTAAAGTTGGAAGATTTCAGACATCAACAACAATAAGTCTAAAACTGGGGTGTCAAGGCCTGTGGGCTGGATGCGGCCCGCGTGGTGCTTAAATCTGGCCCATGGGGCCGGTTTGGAAATAGCAAAGGACCAGCCTGCAGTGCCTCTGGCAGCCAAAATAGGCACAGGGGCCCCGCATGTGGCCCCCGCACCTCATTTTGGTTGGCAGGGTGCTACAGGAGGCGTCCGTCCCATCTCCCCAATGGCTGGGCCACAGAGGAGAACTACAATGCTGATAAGGCCCTTGAAGAAATCCAGTTTGACACCCCTGATCTAAAGTTACAGATTATAACTTCCAACACCAAATAAGAGAGATACATTAATAAAAATGACAAAATAAAACCACAACTTTCTAGATCCTTATGTTTCTCCATCAAAATTAAAAGTACTCCAAGCTTCCTTATTTTAACTTCCAGCAACAATGGCTCAGTGGTTAAAGATGGTGAGCTTGTCAGCTGGAGAGCTGACAGCCTGGATGTTCTGACCACCATTCACAAGTAGTGGTGAAGGAGTAAAACAACCCCTTTTTATAACAGGGCAGTAACAGTCTTTTATTCATAGGGATGAACAAAAAAATCAAACAATTAGTCCCAATAAACCTGGGTTTATCCAAGAAATCCGAATTGCTTGCTGTATACTAGAAACGAATGGTTGTCTGTGACATCTGGCCACACCCAAACCCCTTGTAAGGACCTGCCTCTCCTTAAAGAAATGAGTCTATCAACTGAAACCTATCAAATACTGGAGACCAGACAAGTTGACATCTAATATGTGTGCATATATTTCTAGGAGGTAACTTGAATTAGGAAGAACAAAGGCTTTCTTAAGATAAATAGGTTTTTTAAAAATTTCACACTAAATAACTTTACATAAATTCCATTGAGCTTTTACTTAATGGTGTCACATTTTTAGGCTTTTGTGTTTAGGTATTACTATAACCTGCCCATATTGGAAATGCATTGGGATGGCTAGTTTGATAAGACCAAACTCTTAGTCAAATATAGATCTTTTCTTTTTTCCTTATGTTTTGCAAATTTTAAAGAGAGTTATTTGGGGCATAGTGGGTTGCCATACTAGCACCTGAAAAACTGCCAATTAAGCATATAAATGTTTAGTCTTTGGCATGCAAAGGAAGTAACAGAATAATAGAGTTGGAAGGAAAGTTGGAGGTCTTCTAGTCTGCTCAAGGAGACTAGAAGACCTACAGGGTCATCTACCCCTGCTCAAGCAAGAAATGCTATGCCAGTGTTGGTGAACCTTTTCGGTACCGAGTGCCAAAATGGGAACGAGCGCGCACGCACGGGCGCACATGTGCCGGAAACTGGAAGAGCTGGTTTTCATGTGTGCGGGAGCATCAGAAACCAGAAGAACAGTATGCGCACCAGCTAGCTGGACTTCGCACATGCATGCACGCCAGAAACCAGAATACCAGGTGGCCAGCATGCATGCGCACACTGGAAACTGAAAGGTCATCTTCCCAGCATGCGCATTTGCACCAGGTGACTGCTGTTCTGGTTTCCAGTGCTCCCATGCACATGAAGACCAGCTGGCCAGCGTTGTGGAACCCAGAGGATGGCTCTGCGTGCCACTTTGGGCACATGTGGCATAGGTCTGCCATCACGGTACTATGCCATTTCAGACAAATCTCTCGGCTGTCCAATCTCTTATATATATCTCAGAATATAATGTATTCAAGATAATTCTCATATTGTTTTTAATTTATCTTTTAGGTAAAAATCCATACTGGTCTGGGGTATAAATTCATTCATGGGTGTATTATTGATGCATTTATTTTATAGTCTACATTTAGTAGTGATATTGTGGCCTATAATTTTTTTATCTGCATTAAGTCTGAATCTTCTTTTGGTATTAAAGTGATATTTGCTTCCTGTCAGGGCTGCCTCTGTTCATTTCCTAGGAAAGAAAAATCCTTGGTTCCATAGATTTAGAGGAAAGTACTTTTAGTAGGAACAAATTGAAAGCAAACAGTTTTAAGCAAGCTATGAGGGAAAACGCGGGAGCATATCAACTTTGAACCCAGTATACAGCCCAACTCCCTTGTAGCCAGGCCACATACCAGAGCTGACTGCTTCAGCCTTGGAGATAACAGCGGTGCAAAGCTGCAATGTAATCTCCCCCCTATTCTCTCCTCCCATTCTATGGCAGCAAACATCAGGCTGGCTGACATTCAGCCCCCCATAACAGAGGCATTCACCAGACAGAGAATTTATACAGTTAAACATACATCACACCAAAAACAGCAATCCCATCAGGGTTTGTCAGGGTATTTTCTATGGAAAGTCTGGAGGAGTTTAGGCGCCCTGATATATTTAGCATCCACCCATTCGGACTGGTGCAGGGAGAAAATGTTTCCAGGCAATGAGATATTGGGCCTTCCCTCTATGTTTCTTGGAATCTAGAATTTCTTTAACTTCAAAATGCTGCTCCCCTTCAATCAGAGTGGGTACAGGAGGAGTGTCAAGGGCAGGGTGAAGGGGTGATACAATTTCAGGTTTCAACAGACTGTCAGCCTCCGCTTTTATGGAGCTTGCTGTGGCTGTCATTGAAATGGGGGGAGCTGTCTGGATAGTTGGGAGCGGGGAAGTGGTGGAGTAAATTGGAGAAAGTTTTCCTCAGCGTTTCTCTGCAGCTGGGAGGCACGCTGATCAGTCAAGGTCAACCGTCCTGGCATACCAGAAGTATGAAGCCATCGGAAGCTGCATCCCACATGATCCCTTGGGGGGATGTGGATTGGATAATTTTGAGTGGACCATTGAGGGGAGGGTTTTAAGGATGCTTTCTATATGTGATTTTCGCGCCTATTGCCTCAGACCTTGCTCTTCTTTGGTTGTATTCAGCTCATACTCAGTAAAAGTACCTTTCTCTATGAAAATGGAGTCAGGGTTTTTCTTTCTTGAGTACTGAAAGGAGGCATACCTGATATTAAGCAAGGTCTGCAATTAACCCCGGAAAACTACTGTGGGGGCTGAGCAAAGAATGTCTGACCAAGACAGCAACCAGGAGGACATGGGAGCTGCTGGTTCCACTACCTCCCAGTCACACCCCGGCTGGGAGGCTTCGGAGTGGATGGCTGAGGATGGCTTGAGGAAAAGCCGGAGAGAGCCAAATGGTAGCTGGGCATGGGGAGGTTGCCGGAGCTGGAGAAGACCCCCCCCCCCAAGGAGTAACAACTACCGGATGCCGATGCGGAGATGCTGCCTGGCAGGAAGAGCAGAAAGAAAATCTCCTGATGACCCAGGCTTTGCAACTGAGAGGGGCTTGTGAGAGTCGAAGAGCCTGTGAAAAGTATGGATTGCCTGCCCATGGGTTGCCTGCTGGGGGGGAAGTTGAACACCCCGGGCATGAAATTGAGGCTGCTGCTTGCGTAGAAGAGAGTCCAAGCCCAGGAAGAGACAGCTCAGGCCTCTGGAACTCAAGAGGCTGCTGCGATCCAGGGTCCCCCTGCTGGGCAGGCGTTGCCATGGAGGTGAAAAAAGCCCAAAATTCCCTTGCTATCAGTAAGATAGCAAGGGAATTTGCTATTCCCTGAGGGAATACTCAGGTTGACTCAGCCTTCCATCCTTTCTAAGGTAGGTAAAATGAGGACCCAGATTGTGGGGGCAATAAGCTGACTTTGTATAAATATACAAAAGTATGAAGGCTATTGCTTAACGGCTTGTAAGCCACCCTGAGTCTCCGGAGAAGGGTGGCATATAAATCAAATAAAAAAAAAAGATACGGGGGAGATCCAAAAGGACTGGGATTCTTTTTAACCCAAGTGTGGAACCACATGCAAGTCTGGGGGGAGGATTTCTCCTCAGATGTCACACGTGTGAAGTGCATTACCAGGGCCCTGGAGGGGGTGGCAGCTTAGTGGATGGTGGGACTTCCCCTCTGATGAGAAATTATGACCAGTTCATGGCAGCCCTCAGAATGCGCTTTGAGGACCCGTTAGCTGAGCGAAGGGCGAGAATCAGAATGAAGTCCATACATCAGGGGTGGAGATCGGTGGCGGAGTACACCCAGGAGTTCCGCGAGCTGTTGCACTACATGAGAGGGTGGTCAGAAGTAGCCCTGCTGGAAGGGCTCAATGATGATGTTTACAAGGATTGCTGCTCCCGAGGGCCCCCTAGGGATCTGCAAGCATCAGATACCGGCCTACAGACTGTAGTATAGAAATCCTTCCTGGGGTAAAACTCCCTAAACCAAAGATCTACCCCATGACACTCCCCGCCCCCCGGGAGTTGGGGGAACTACAAAACTATTGATAAAAACCTAAAACGTGGCTTCATCCAACCAGCTAGGCCGCGTGTAGCCGCCCCAGTGCTATTCCGGGAGAAGAAGGATGGGTCGTTTGGTCTGGTGGTTGACTATAAGAACTTAAACACTATTTGTGTGGAAAATGTCTACCCACTGCCCCTCATGAAGGACATGCTAGCCCACCTGGCCAAAGGGAAGATTTTTACTAAGCTGGACTTGCGGGAGGTGTATTATAGAGTTCGAATTAAGGAAGCTGATGAATGGAAAACTGCTTTCATGGCTTGGCATCAGGGTCTGCACAACCCAATTCCCAACTTCAATCTGAATCTCAAAATGGAGGTCCGTCTTCCGAAACATCAACAACCCCTGCCAATCACATGGGGGCAAGTGAAGGCCACAACATACCAAGCTCAACAGCAATTGACTGAAGCCGACCTACCTCAGACTCTTGAAAATCTAGTTGCTGCTGTTTTTGCTATTATTACAGCTAATTCTGTCACAATTCTTTTTTTTATTCTCTTATCCTCTCTTGGTTCTGTTCTGCTTTGAATAACACTCAGCCTATACAACTTAATTCTAATCTCTGGGTTCATCATGCTCAATATATGTTTTTGGTTCATGGTACTAATGTCACCCTGTACTATGAGCCTCCTATGGCTTTTGGTCAAGTTGCTTTTATACCTGATTTAATATTGTCATCTTCCTTTATTGTTTCCCAATTGCAAACCATTCATTATTCTTGGTTGTTTTCTAAACCACCAACGCAACTTAATTCTGTTCGTTGGCGTTATCTTCGTACTAATCAATATACTAGAGGCTTATGTTTTTGCTGTTATGCTTGCCATACTTGGCTTAACAATTGGAATGATTATACTAAGGCTCGACGCATTTTATCGAAAGTAGGGAATTATAGTTATTGTACTGACTATTATTGGCTCTGGGGAACCTTTAATTCTTCTTTGTATGGGCCTAATATTGTGCCTGAAATGTATCCTGATAATTTTCCTATTTTTAACGCTTCTGATATGACTGATACTGGATCCATTTGTGCTGGCTGGCAACTAAAAGATCCTAATATGTGGTTCTTTTTTGACAAATATGCAACCAATGTACACCCTCAGAACTACCAGTGTGCTGCGATTGGTTATTTTTCCTTACCTGTACAAATTGGCGTTTCTTCTTCTTCACGATGACGCCATTCTCCATTAGGTCCTACATGTAATGATGTAGGATGTAATGATGTTATCATTGATATACAACTTTCTTCTTTAAATATATTTGGTCGTGCTATCGCTGGAGCTATTACTGGTGTCATCACCTTAGGGGCTTACCTTGGAATTATAGCTCAAGAAAATAGACACTCTATTTTGGGCTTAACATGTCGCCTGGAGAAATCAATAAATGCCACAGCCGCTATTGTTCGTGATCTCCAGCATGAAATTGAGGACTTAAATCAAGATGTCCTTCAACAACGCTTTGCTATCGATTATTTGTTAGCATGGCAAGGGGTTTTTTGTAAACTTGTTGGGCAACGTGGTTGTGCAGTCCATTTTCACTCTTTGAACAAAACCATTGAAGATGAACTTGCTAAACTCCAATCATATTTTTAGAATAATGTTCATGCTATTTCCTCTCCTTTTGACTAGTTGACCAATTGGCTTCCTGATTGGTCCTGGCTTAAGCTGTTGTTTTTTATGCTGTGGTTATTATTGTCATGTTAGTTGCTTGCTGTTGTTTCATTCAGTGTATTCCCTCATTAATTGTTGTTTCGTCTTGCCCCTCTTTCTCTGCCTCCTTCTCAAATGTGTTATATTCAAAAATCTTTGTTCCCATAAAATTAAATAAAAAGAGAGGACATGTAGGAGTCTGCATACGGGCAGGAATTTTCCTATCTTGGACAGCAAACCTCAGATAAGGAAAGTTATGTGCACAGCAGCAGGCCAGGAAATGGCAGTAGGAAAACATTTACTATAAATCTATAGATAAGAGGAGCAAGAGAAGAGGAAGTGGGATATATGTTAGACTTTAACTATAGATAAACATAAGCGCTTAAGCAAGCAGTAAAGGTTAACCAAGAATATTATGATTCTAGTTGCTTGGAAGACTTTTGTGAACGAATAAGATGTTGACAAGTACTCTGTGGCTGAAAGTAACAAACAATATAATGTCACTCTGTAAAGCAATAAACACCACGTATATCCTCAACCTTTCTGTGTGTGGTCATTCAACAGATATCCATGGATTTTATTGTTGAGTTGCCCGAAAGTGGAGGAAAGGGGACCTGGTCTCCCTCCCCCACCGTTGGCCTTACTTCTCAAGCAAGGAGTGGCTGTGGGAGGGCGGGGGTGAGGGATGGGGCCAGCCAATGGTGGGATCAGCCAGTTCACCGAACGGCAGAAAAAATTAGCTATTGGTTCAGCCGAACCGGTGCAAACTGGCTGAATCCCATGACTGGGTTTAGATGATTAAAACTTAGTCTTTAATCAAAAAGTTAAAAAGTTTGGTGTTCCTAATTTAAATGGTTTTATTCATAAAATATAAAGAACAATGTTCTCCAATTTAAAAATCTTAGAAATCATGATCTGCGTAAGTTCTTGTTTATTTTTATGCTATCCCTGGTTTTACAAAAATACACCACCCTAGATTTACTATGACAAGGGAAAATGTACATTCTTTTATAAAGAAAATGCTGTGTTTCAATATTTCAAAATGCTTGTCCTTGTCTGTACTGTCTTCTTTTACAGATGTTTATCCTTCTTTATAAAACCAGACACCAGAATGTATGCTATCTTGAACAATTAATAAATCCAGGATAGTGTGTGTCCCTGCAATACTTTGCTGTATTCTGGAGATGGAAAAGTGAGACAATGGGAATTTGTCACTGACTTTCTTTATTGCTAAACCTATGACCCTAGGACTGTGATGGCGAACCACACGCAGAGCCCTTTCTGCAGGCATACCAGCATTACCCCAGCCCAGCTCCAGTGCTATGTGCGCACCTCCTGTCGGCCAGCTGGTTTTCAGGTCTCTGCCATACATGCACAGGGGCGGGGCCTTCCCTGATCTCCGCAGGTTCCACCCTCCACAGGTGCCTATCCGTGGCAGGAATGCACGAGAAAGCTAGAATGTGATGAGGCTAGAAACTGCAAAGATCGGAGGAGACATGGAAGGCAGGAAGCAGCTAGGACTCGATGTGGGTAGAAACTGCAAAGATCGGAGAAGGCACAGAAGGCAGGAGAAAGCTAGGACGTGATGGGGGTAGAAACTGGAGATCGCAAGCCCCCTCCTGTGCCCCGTTTTGGCTCCTGCACCAATCTGGAAGCCAAAACAAGAGCCTGGGGTGCATGCACGCCCCCCTGCATGTGCAGGGAACGTGCGTGCATGTGCGGGGCACGTGTGGGGGGGGCACTCACATTGCATTTTGGGGATTGTGGCGCACATGCGTGCATTCATGTGTGTACGCGCGTGCTTTGGGCACTCAGCACCAAAAAGGTTAACCATCACTGCCCTAGGAGCTAGCGTTCAGTATACCAAACCTCAATTGCAATTTCTTGATCACTGAAAATGAAAGCAGAATATAAATTCTAGGTATAAATTCTGTCTGTGACTGTTAGATTATTTTAATGGCTTCCATTCTCAAATTGCAAGATTTACTTCATCTAGAGGTAGAATTTCTGCCTAGTCTGTGTCAATCTTAAGGAAGTCTAATTGCTTCCTTAAGGAATTGGATGTAGGATGTCTTTGGTTTAAAAGAATGTCATTCCTGTAGACTTGTTATGTGTAGATTTATGAAGATTATAAGACTGCAGGATATTTCCACCAGAATGAAAATGTAACCTGGATTTTGACAAGAAGCAGCCTGAGCTTGGTCTAACTTCCTGATTCTTCCTAGTATCATATGAAACAACTGAATTCCAATTCTCCTTATAGTCCATGTATGCAGCTGTTTAAGCACACAATAAAGCCAGGCAGTTGGAATTACATTTTCTTGACAAGTGAAAACGAAGTATTCATATTTATGAATATCTTCAGACCAGCTAATTTTTTTAAAAAAGCTGTCCCTTCCCTAGATAATTTAATGCTATTCTTTCTTTCTTGCCATGGGGTAGTTAGTTCATGGATTATAATACGATGCTTCCTGTGTTGTGACTTTTTAAAGACAGGATGCCAAATTCAAAAGTATGCAAATATGATGATTAATTCTCAAGTCAGCAAAGAGAAGTGTAATTTTTTTTGTTTCACTGTTCATCAGTGCATTTGGGGAAGACCTAATTCTGTGGCAGCCTGCAAAAAACATGCTTTTATTATTCAATTCCTATTGAATTTTTTTAAATCTTCCAAGTACATTTTTTTGAAAGCTACAGTCAATTTTACTGAGTTGAGTAACAGCACTCAGGATAGATTATCACCCATTTACTGTTGTGACTCTATGTCCCTATGGCAAAAACCAGAAAATATCTTGTTTGTGGGAACAAAATATTTCCAAAAGGGATTATACCATTTTAAATTTTGATTTTTTTTCCTCCCAGTTTGTGGCCAGCTCTAGGTAGCATATTATTTCTGATCTGATAATCACTAGGTAATAGAGCAAATATTTCTAGATCAACCATTTGAGAACTAACATTTCTTTTCAGAAATACATATCCATCAATCATAACAATAAATTTTATATATTATAAGAGAGCTCAGAGCAGTAAAATAAAACAAAATAAAAAAATACTAAGGCACTTTTTGGTTAGAATTGAGGGGGAGAGTAATCTTGCAATCAACCCTTTGGAACATCTTACCCCCTGAGCTGAAATTGGCTCCCATCCTGGCTCTGCCAGATAGCTGGAGGCCACAATGGGGCAGCATTACACTAGACTTGGGTGATGAGTTAAGACCAGCGGTGAAATCTTCCAGATTACCACTGGTTCACTGCCCGTGCATGTGCAGTGCACACCAAATGTGCGATGTACATGTACAATATGCGCCAAAAGCACGCTGCTCATGCACATGTACAGTGTGTGCCAAAAGCACGTGTGTGCATGCGCAGTGCTTCTGGAGAACCAGTAGTAAAAAAAATGCTAAAAAAGTTTTTAAAAAAATTCTGACGATTGCGGGCCGCTCAGCTGATTGTCAGAACTTTTTAAAAAACTTACTACTGGTTCGGCAAACCAGTAGCATTTTTTACTATCGGTCTGGGTGAACCGGACCGAACTGGTAGCATTTCACCCCTGGAAGAGACTCATTATGAGGGGGGAAAATGATCTTGGATTCACACCTGCATTGGGCCTGCTTACATTACCTAGTCCACTTGAAGGGATATCCCCCCTCCGAAGCCACCTAGGTCAAAAGTTAGGATGTGAAAGCTGACAGATTGATCAAGCAGTTTTACGATGATCATCCTCATAAGCCCAAAGGACCACCTGGAGAGGGAAGGTAAGGTTGATGGGGATGTGAATCTCTTTGATTTTCTCTTGCAGGTCCTTCTCAACTGGGGGGGGGGGGGGGCAGCCTGTCAATCCTGAAGCCATTTTGGGAGCATCTTTAGGGCTGCCACAGCCAGGACTGTTGGAGCTGTGGGGATGTGACGGGGGATATAGAGATAGCTGAGGGCAGTGGTGAAAAGTAAAATTTGTTACTACCGGTTCTGTGGGCATGGCTTGGGTGTGTGTGTGTGTGTAATGTGACTGGGTTGGCGTGGCCAACTTTTTTTTTTTAACTTTTAAAACCATTTTTTCTACAACCTCTTTGGCAGAAGAGATTGTTAAAAAAATGCTTTTAAAAGCCTCTGACGATCCCAGCTGAGCTGCGCGATTGTCAGAGACTTTGTTTTTAACTTTTAAAAGCATTTTTTCGGCTGAAGAAGTTGTAGAAAAAATGCTTTTAAAAATAAAAAAGCCTCTGATGATTGTGCAGCTCAGCTGGGCAGGGGGGGGGGGGGGCAGGGATTTTTGCTACTGGTTCTCCAAACCACCCGCCGCCTTTGCTACTGGATTGGGCAATCCGGTCTGAACTGGGAGCATTTCACCCCTGGCTGGGGGGGATGTGTAGCCAACATAACATTCTTTTCTGTGGGAGCCAAGGACGCTCTACCAGGTGTTGGAGGGGACAAGAGCCAGCTGGAGCTGAGACTACGACCTGAATGGGCCATGTGATGGACTTGTGACCTGGGTCAAGAACTTGGGGTTTTGATTTGGGTGGGGAAAACTCCGGGTCCTTCAGAGTTGGATTTTCATCAGCTGTGCCAATATGCCATTCTTAATATATTCGTATGAGGAAACTCTAGGCCTCAGTGTTTTGATTGCTTTGGAACCCTGACACCTCTGATTTTATGCCTTTTTAGTTCTCTAGATAAAGGATCAAATTTTCTTGTTTTTCTGTCAGAAGTCCTGGGTCCTTTGCATACTTAAATTCTACAGTGATCAAATTATTGCTTCTTAACAAAGTCAAAAACGGGTGTCAAACTCAAGGTCTGGGGGTCAGATCTGGCATGGAAGGTGTTTAGATCTGGCCCACAGGGCTGCTCTGGAAACACTGAAGGACTGGCCCATGGTGCCTCTGCCAGCAAAAACAGCTCAGGAGGGCCATGGGCAGCCCTCCAGAGGTCCATTTTTGCTGGCAGAGAGTTGCAGGAGGCCATCCAGGCCAAAAACAGAGCTTGGAAGCCCGTTTTCACTGGCAGAGCACTCAGGCTTCCACAGACACCCCTAACATGAGTGACATCGAGCTGGCCACATCCCCCCCCCCCCAACGGTCAAACACAATCCTGATGTGGCCCTCAATGAAATTGTATTTGACACCCCTGGTCTAAAAGGTATTTTTAACAGATTTTCTGAGTGGAACAGATATGGAAATCTCTTCTATTCGGTGACACTCATGGTTCATCTTCAATATTTTGTCTGAGATTCACAGAATCATAGGGGTGGAAGGGACTTCTAGTCCAATCCCCTGCCAAGGCAGGAGACATTATGCCATCCCAAACAAATAATTGTCAAATTTTTTCTTGAAAACCTCCAGCAATAGAGCACTTACAACTCTAGGAAGTAAGTTGTTCCACTGATTGTTCTCACTGTCAGGAAAATTCTCCTTAGTTCCAGGTTGAATCTCTCTTTAACAAATTCCCACATTACTTCTTGTCCTGCCCACAGGTGCCATGGATAATAAATTGATTCCCTCTTCCCTGTGACAACTGTATTAGAAAACAGCTATCATGCCATCCTTAAGTTTCTTTCAACGAGTAAAAAACAAGAAAAAGTCAAGGAAACATTTGATCAACTAATAGGAGAAAATAGGAATACAAGTCAAAATGAGCAAGAAAATAAGAGAACACCTATCCAGCCTAGACAAGTGCAAATCATTAGGATATTCCAGAGTTCTGAAGGAACTGGCAGACATGATCTCAGATCCAGGAAACTACAGACCAATCAGCCTGATATCAATACCCGGAAAAATTTTGGGAAAAATAATTGAGCATCTAGAAACAAGCAAAACTATTATTAGAAGCCAACATGGCTTTGTTAAAAACAGATCATGCCAAACAAAACAGTCAAAGCCTTCTTTGACAAAGTGACTAAATTAGAGGATCAGGGAAAAGTTGTGCACATAGTTTACTTAGATTTCAGTAAGGCATTTGACAAAGAAGACCGCAACCTATTTCTTGATAAGATAGAAAAATATGGGATAGACAGCATCACCACCAGATGGATTTGTAACTACACTGAATGTGTAGTATTCAACAGAATATCTAAATAGCAGGAGGTATGCAGTGGCGTACCTCAAGGTTCTATCTTGGGCCCAGTGCTCTTCAATATCTTGATAAATGATCTAGATGAGGGGATAGAAAGGGAACTTATCAAATTGTTAATACCTTAGACCTGTAATGGCGTACCTATGGCATGTGTGCCAGAGGTGGCACGTGGAATCGTATCTGTGGGCATGCAAGTATTGCCCTAGCTCAGCTCCAGCATGCATACATGCACCGGCCAGCTGATTTTCAGGCCTTCCGGGCCCACCGAAAGTTGGCAAACAGGCTGTTTCCTCAGGGGGGTTGGGGAGGGCCATTTTTACCCTTCTTAGGTTCCTAGAAAGCCTCTGGAGCCTGCGGAGGGTGAAAAACAGGCCTTCCGGTCCCACCGGAAGTAGGGAAAAGGGCTCTTTCCGGCCTCTGGGGGTGGGGTGGGGAAGGCTGGTTTTGCCCACCCCAGGCTCCAAGAAAGCCTCTGGAGCCTGGGGAAGGTGAAAAATGGGCCTATCGGGCCCACCGTGCCATCGTGTGCCAAAAGGGGGGGGGAGTGCGGGGGGGGTATTATTGGTATGGACACACATGTGACACCCCCCCCATGCTCCCCCCGATTTTGGCACACAACGGCAAAAAGGTTAGCCATCACTGCCTTAGACTCATGATTCAGAACGAACTTGACAGACTTGTCCATTGGGTCCTATCCAACAAAATGTAATTCAATGGTGAGAAAAATAAGATCTTAGGCAAGAAAAACCAAATGTACAGGTAGAGAATAGGTGGTACCTGGCTCAACATTAGTGACTGTGAGGGAAATCTAGGTGTTCTAGTAGAAACCCACTTAAGTATCAGCCAGCATCTTACTGTAACTGCCAAAAAAGCCAATGCCATTCTATCCTGCATCAATAGAGGAATAGTTTCAAGATCATGTGAAATGATAATACCACTTTATACTGCACTGATACGATCACATTTGAAATATTATGTCCAGTTCTAATCACCACCATATAAAAAAATACATTGGAATCCTGGAAGCTTGCAGAGAAGATAAACAAAGATGATAAGAGGTTTGGAGGCTAAACTGTACAATGATCATTTTTAAGAAATAGGTTTGTCTAAGTCCAGGGGTGACGCAATAGCAGTCTTTCAGTACTTGAGGGGCTGTCATGGAGAAGAGGGGATTGACCTATTCTCCAAAGCACATGAGACAGACAAGGAGTAATAACCATTAGAGAGAGATCCAACCTAAAATTAAGGAGACGTTTTCTGACAGAAGAACAATTAAACAGAGGAATGGCTTTCTTCTCGAAAACCACCACTGGAGGTTTTCAAGAAGAAATTGGATGACTATTTGTCTGACATGATAGGGTCTTCTGCTCAAGCAGGGGATTGGACTAGAAGACCTTCAATATCTCTCCCATTTCTGTTATTCTATGTTCTAGTTTCCTTAGCCCAGGGGTCAGCAACCCGCGGCTCTGGCATCGCATGTGGCTCTTTGACCCCTTTGCTGTGGCTCCCTGCCGAACCAGTAAACTTCTGCAGTTCGGCGAACCGGCTGATCTCACCACTGGCTGGCCCTGGCCCTCTCCCCTCCCCTTCCAGTCACTCCTCTCCTGGCCCGAGAAGGTAAGGGTGATGGCGGGGGATGGAGAAGCAGCTGGACCTCATCTCTTGCTGGGTCTCGTGGGCGCTTCTTACGGTCCTTGTTAGTACTGGGCATGCCTCGGTCGCTCAGGTAAAGAAACTCAGGGCAGTGGGAAAAAGGAGCTGGCCCCGCCAAAGCTCGCATGCCCACCCTGGGGGTCAGGCTCAGAGAAAGCCAGAGTGCCCTCGCCAAAGACGCTCGCCTGTCAGTCAGTCAACCTGTCCACCCCACACGCATTTGCTGAGCTTTGGTCAAGCCCACCCACTCACTTGAGGGTCTCCCTGCTTGTGCGCGTCCTCCTGGCCCCACCACGGCTGGCCAGGCGGGTCATGTGAGGAGAAGGAGGGTTGTCTTCAGGGAAGCCTCCGCCATGGCTTGCACTCGCTCCTCAGCCAGTCCAGATTTCCAAAAAGTTACCAAGAAGAAAGAAAAGGAGTAGTGAAGAGACCCAAGGACAGCTTGCTGGGTTGGTCCAGCTTCAGCTTTCCAAGAGAGAGAGAAGAGACACACACACACACAGAAAGAGAGGGAGGGAGGGAGAGAAAGAGGGGAGAGAGAAGAAAGAGGAAGAGGAGATAGAGAGAAAAAGGGAGGGAGACAGAGAGAGGAGAGAGAAAAGAGGAGAGAGACAGAGAAAGTGAAGGAGGGGGAGAGAGAGGAGAGACGGAGGGAGGGAGAAAGAGGAGAGAGAGAAAGAGAGAGGAGAGACAGAGAGAGAGAGGAAAAGGTAAAGAACACAGTCGAGGCTGGGTGTGGCAAGAGGTGACTGGGAGGGGAGGGGTGAGGCAGGGCAGGTGTCATGTGACTGGGTGGGACTGAGTGATGTTGAGTTGGCCACACTGGTTGTTAAATTATTGGCTCCCGGTGTTTTCTGTGGGAAATGGGTCCAAATGGCTCTTTAAGTGTTTAAGGTTTCAGACCCCTGCCTTAACCATTTATACATTGCTTATTCTGTACCTGTGCAATAATTTTTTCCGCCTAAGTACAGGACCTTACTTTTCTCTCCATTGAACTGCATCTTGTTGGATAGGGCCCAATGCTCAAATTTGTCAAGATCCTTCTGAATCTTGTTGAGCCTATCTTCTGAAGTGTTAGCAATTTCCCCCAGCTAATGTTGTCTGCAAATTTCCTGAGTGCTCCTTCAATCCCTTCATCTAGGTCATTTATGAAGATGTTGAGGAGCACTGAGCCCTTCAACTCAACTCTTTGCGGCAATAATTTACTTTGCCACTCTGTGTGCTTTGAAAGTACACAATCTCCTTTACTACAGTTCTACTAATATTAAAATAGTAATTACTCAGAAATTAACAGGTCTTGCTTCTAACAGCAATACTTAGATCAATCCATATATTAAATCTTTTAAGGGAATTATGAAACACTCTCTCACTTAGGAAAAAAATTCTGATTTCTGACTATCTCCTCCAAAAGTTTTTGATTTGTACAAATCTGGAGAAAAAATGTCATTTGCATTCTCCTGGAATCAATCTCCTCGTTATTTTTGCATAACCAGTGAGAAAAGAACATATAAGATGAAATCTTGTTTTTATTGAGACAGTACAGTTTTTGTCCCAGTAAAGAGAATCCTAACTTTGAGGGATTGATTTTCCAGCCATTTCTGAAAGGCGGAATCACCTGTTTTTAATTCTATTTTAACAAAATGCTTCTGTGTTAAAGGGGCTTAATGAATTTCCTATCAAATCCTCCTATCCAATAAAGCATAACCCACCCCACACACTGAGAACAGTTAGAATACTTGTGTATGTCATGTAATTTTATGCGCTCAGTACCAGAACCTTTATTTGCTCAAGCTGCATTATATAAAACAGCCTGCCTAGAAAAGACAGTAGGAATACAATCAACCTCCTTTGTGCAGATGTTTGTTTCTGGGTAGTGACATCTAAGATCAATAGATTGGGAAATATAAATTATCACATGGTCAGACACTTATATGATGCTGAGACTCAACTCAGTATGTCAAGGAATTATTTGGGACTGGTTGGAAAAAAAATCTTATGGCCAGTGAAGGTTCTCTTTTCTCCATTATGTACTTTCAAGAGAAGAAAGGAAAAAGAAACAATGGAATTCAAAGTAGTTGTAGGGAAAAAATGATGTAATCAAATGCTGCAAAGATCATTTCCAGCTTCTGTTGTACATAGCATCTCCATAGTACGCTAACCAGAAGCAACTAGACTAGAGCCATTAGAACACTGATTCTACATTTCCCATTTCCACAAAGATTGTCTTCAGTTGGGAATAGTATTCAATCGCTGCTTTGCCATTCTCTCGTCCAAACCCTAAAAAGACAGATAAATTTATAAAATTGTAACCATCTGCTCTAAAAATTTGCAAACAATGCATCAGAGAATGAGGAATCTGTTGAAACAGACTTAATAGTCTCATTCCAGAAGTGAACAAAACTGATTCATTAGATTCCTAATTATAAATGACAAATACTTCATGTATAAATCTAACATTAATTTAATACCAGTTTTTCTAATCTGCTTTAATTTAAAATACCATGCATACATTTTTTACTTAAGAGAAGTTTCTTTACAGCCTTGTATGTGTATGTAGAAGTTATCCTTTCTAAATGGATTTGCATCCTCCTTCCTAAAATAGGTTTTTATAAGTATGTAGGCCCTGTATTTTTTAAGTAAATCCAATTTCTTTTTGAAATAACAAGAGTTTTCAGAAAGAAGGTGAAATTATCATGAGAAAGGAACAAATCAATGGAAAAACTAGCTATCACTGCTACTGTAAACTGGGTAATAAAGTTCTGCTGCTTTATTTGTGTACACTGAAATTGTGAAATTTAGTTTACAATCCAATTTAGGGTAATTCTTCAACTTTTGCCAAGTATCATATAATCAGCTGTCAACAGCCAAAATATTACAGCAAAGTTGCTGAGTGAAATACCTGACATCTTGTATCCTCCAAAGGGAAGCTCCACAGGACTGACATTATAGTTGTTGATGAAACATATACCAGCCTGGAGACCAGCTGCTATTCTGTGGGCACGCTGGATATCTCTGTAAAGCAGAATAATTTAAATTCACTCTCATTTCTCTAGTACAAATGTCCATCATTTATTAACTCTGGGATAATAAATGGGCTAAGGATGTCTGCCATTTTAGTGAGGCATCAGAAAGTAAGGATAATACTCAGTTTATATCAAATGGAAGAACTATGCAGCAAACAGCTTTTTGCCATGCTCCAAGCTGGTTGTCTGCTTCCAACCACACAGCTGTCATAAATGCCTTATGCATATGCAGCTCAACTTGCCACAGCCATCTCCCACTTCTGAAATATATTCCCTTTCTTGATGGTACCTGGTGAAGACACCTCCTGCCAGGCCAAAATGGGTATTGTTGGCTCTCTCTAAGACCTCTTCTTCTGTGTCAAAGGGTAGAATAGACATGACTGGTCCAAAAATCTCCTCTTTTACACATGTCATGGTGTCCTTACAGTTTCCTGAAAGCAACACAGGTATGACCATATAATATTAAGAAACCAGTCAATCTGAATTTATATGAAATGAGAAGAGCTACTTCAACTACTAAGAACTAAATAGAATTTTAGACTACTTTTTAAAGCTCCATTTGTAAGATCTGAGATAAACTTTTAAATTAAATAAATGGCCAGAGCCCATCTTTAAATACTTAATTTCAAATCCCACTTTAGAGAGTTTCAGTTTTAAGCATCTGATCATGAAGTCTGTTTTTAATGTCTACAACATATCGGGTAGTATGTTCCTCAATGCAATTGGCAAATTGGATCTCTCTTTAACAAGCTTCACCCTTTGTTTCTTATCCTGCCCTCAGGATAATTCAAGATGGCGGCAACGGAGGAAGCATAGTTACATTGCAGGGAGTTAAAAAAGAGAAAAGTTGCTATTAAAGTAAGATAAATGATAGGAGAAGAGGTGGAGAGGGAAAGACAAATCATAGAATAAATCATAGAGAAAGAAAAATAAGAGGAGAAAGGAAAAGGAGAGGAAAGACTGGAGAAATAGGAGGAAAATGATTCACAGCGAACTTGGCCTGCTGAGAGAAGCCCAGCTGCATCCGAGAGGCCTTCCGAAGAGCACGGAGGCCCATTGAAGCGAGGTGAGCAGAGAGCCAAAACACACTGGTGGAGAACAAGGAAGCGAGCCGGTGAGCGAGTGGGGCCCTGCTATGGAGCAGGAAGGAAAACCATCCGTGGGCCAGAGAGGCGGGCCGACTGAGGGCAAAGCAACGACCAGCAGAGAAGGAAAAGGCGAGCCAGAGAGAGAGAGAGAGAGAGAGAGAGAGAGAGAGAGAGAGAGAGAGAAGAAGGAGGAGGAGGAGGAGGAGGAGGAGGAGAATTGGCTGTGGAGAGGAGACAAGAGGCGAGCTTGCCATGGGCCATCTGGGCAGTCCTGTTCCTGGGAGAAACAGCACAAATGGGAGCCACGTGGCTGAGGAGCAAGGAGCAGCGCCAGCACAGCAGACGGGAGTGCTGGAAGCAAAGCAGCACAACGAAGCAGATCCTGAGCGGAGTGTGGAAAACAACGGGAGAGCATCAGTGCAACTGGAGGCTGCTGGTGTTGGTGGAGCATTTCAGCACAGGGGATCAGCGAACCGGTGACTGAGAACGGCAACAGAACAGTGGGAGACCAACAGGTGAGGGGGATGGGGAATGGAGAAAAGCAGGGAGAGCTGAATACCTGATAGTGGCGGGAAAAAAAACAAGTAGGAATGGAGAATAAAAAGCCAACACAGGACACAAGGCAAAAGAAAATCAAAGGCAAGTAGACAATAGCAAGTACAGAACATATAAAGGCAGAGAAGTAAGAGATAAATCAAGATCACAAGAAAGCAGGGAGAGAAAGGATCACAAGAAGGAAGGGACAATCAAAGAACATTCCAGGCTAAGAACAAACCTCACACTTAAGCCTACTCAACACTAAAAAAAAATTAAATTGGACAATCTAAATGATCTGCTAGACCCTTAAAATTTTAAACTAGACAATTTGAACTGTAGAACTTTAAATCCTTAAACTAGGCATTCTTTAAATGTTAAAACCTTAAACTTTAGCTAGACTTGAGTCCCCCAAATTTTAAATTTTAAACTATCTGTTAGAACATCTGTATCCCAAATTAGACATTTTTCCCTTTTAAAAATCTGTGGTAAAACCCTCTACACTTTCACTCTCAATTTTTTGTAAACTCACTCATGGAAGAAGAAACTGATACTATTGTGATCTGCAGAACACGTTCTATATATAAACTTATGTTGACACTCCAGTAAGCAGCGAGAAGAGCCCAGCGGTTCCAGTGAGGTCGGAGAAGCCCATAGTGTGAAGAGAGCCAGTCAGTGCAAGAGGGCCAGGCGTCACTCGCAGCGGCTGTTCACAACCACCTGACAGACTTAACTTGTAGAAAGTGTTGATATTGTTCCCTTTTAAAATTTGAACTCTTTTATAATGTTTTAATATGTGACAGTTGTGTTAATATGAAGGGAAGATGTTACAGTTGCTTGCATCGGAACTTAGCATGTTTCACAATGTTTTATAATGTTTATAATGTTTTAATAAGGTTTATAATGTTTTTAATATGTGATAGTTGTGTTAATATGAAGGGAAGATGTTACAGTTGCTTGCATCGGAACTTTGCATGTTTCACAATGTTTTATAATGTTTATAATGTTTTAATAATATAGTGTTTTATATCATTTTAATGTATATATATAATACTTATAAGGTTAATAAAGTTTTATAATGTTTTAAAATGTGATAGTTGTATTAATGAAAATGGATGTTGGCTTACCTGAACGTCCTTTTTCTGGGCACTGCGACTGCAATCCATGGCCGGGGATTTCACACATGCGTAGTTGAGAACTGAGTGATGAATATTTAAATTTCTTGTTGTTGGTGTCCACCCACTCTGTGCTATCCTCTCCAGTTCATTTCGCGAAAAAGGCAGGAACCAGAAGTCCATAGAGAAAACAAATCAAGACATCAACGCCTCCACCAAAAAACACCAACGTCTGGCAAAAAAACAACAGGCAAACAACAGGCAGGCAGCCGGAACAGGGAGGGAATGGATTGCAGTCGCACTGCCCAGAAAAAGGATGTTCAGGTAAGCCAACGTCCATTTTCCAGTGCACTTCTCCTGCAATGCATGGCTGGGATATACCCAAGCTGGAATCACTGGGCAGGAGGCTGACTGCTCCTCGAACCCGGAACAGAATGTACTTGCTGCAACACCGCTTTGCCAAAGGAAGCCTCAGCCGAGGCAAAGGAGTCAATTTTGTAGTGTCTGATAAACAGTGAAGCTGAAGACCACATGGCTGCACGACATATGGGAAGCTTGAGTAGCCCATGCAGCCGAGGTAGCGGCACTGCGGGTAGAGTGGGCAGAGATCCTGCCCGGCACCTGTCTGGACTGATGCTCATAAGCAGTAGAGATGCAGGCCTTGATCCAACGGCCCACAGACGACAAAGAAACTTTCTTCCCCATGGAGGACGGATGGAAAGAAACCAAGAGAGCCTCCGACTGACGAAACCCAGCTGTGCGCTTTAAATACCAGCAAAGGGCTCTACGGACATCCAACTTATGCCAGCATCGTTCCAAAGGATGACAAGGGTGCGGACAAAAAATCCAGCAAGACGAGCTCCAGAGATCGATGGAACAAGGAATTCACCTTAGGCATGAAGGTAGGATCCAAACGGAGCACCACCCTGTCAGTGTGAAAGATACAAAGGTATTTGCAGACAGACAATGCCCCAATCTCCAAAATCCGTCTAGCAGATGTGATGGCAAGCAAAAAAGTGACCTTGAAGGAGAGAAACTTGAGGCTGATTGAACTCAGAGGCTCAAAGGGGTCCGAAGTGAGAGCCTGGAGGACCAACGGAAGATCCCAGGAAGGGTAACGGTGAACAACAGGTGGAGATATGACAGAAGCACCACGAAGAAAACCCCTGATCCTTGGGTCCTGGGCCAAAGGACGAGCCGGATCCCGGGACAGCACTGTGGCTAGAGCTGCAACCTGGCGTCGTAAGGTAGCAGGAGCTAAGCCCTTGACCAACCCCCCTGCAAGAAATGAAGGACATCGGTGACCCCTGCTGTAGTATGAGCCACCCCGTTACGTGAACACAAGGCTGTGAACGCCTTCCAGGATGCCTCGTATATACGCACAGTCGAAGGCTGACGAGACGACAAGATGGTGCATATGACATCTTCCAGAAGACCGTCTCCCCTCAGTAATGCCCTCTCAAATGCCACATGGTCAACCGGAGCCACTGAGGGTCCGGATGGACAATGACCCCCTGGCTGAGAGAGACCTTGTGCGGAGGAATCGTCCACGCCGGAGAGATGGAGAGACTCGTCAGATCCCCGAACCACGCTCTGCGAGGCCAGAGAGGAGCGACAAGCAGAATCTCGGCTCGTTCCCACAGCAACTTGCGAATCACTTTCGGAATCAATGGCAGTGGCGGAAAGGCGGAAAGTAGGCCGGGAGGCTAGGTACAATGAAGAGCGTTGCTTCCTTCCGTGCCCGCGCTCGGAAAATGGCTGTAAAATCTGGGCAGTTGAGCATTCTGAGGGGAAGTGAACAGATCCACGAGAGGCTGGCCGAACCTCTGAACAATCTCCTGAAAGACTTGAGGATGAAGACGTCACTCTGCCTGGTCCAACTGCTCCCTGCTGAGCCAGTCCGCCCGAACGTTGGCTTGTCCCGAGATGTGGTCTGCCTGGAGAGAAAGAGTGTGACGCTCTGCCCAGGTCAAGAGCTTGTCTGCCTCATCCATCAGGGTCCTCGAGCGAGTGCCCCCCTCGCGATTCACGTGGGCCTTGGTGGTCATGTTGTCGGTAAGTACAAGTACATGATGACCCTCCAGGAACTGTTGAAAATGACGAAGGGCTAGACGAGCCGTCCTTAGTTCCAGCCAATTGATACAGTGAGATCTCTCCTCCTGGGACCACAGACCCTGAGTCACGTGATGTAGCAGGTGGGCTCCCCACCCTTGCAGACTCGCATCCGAGGTCACGACAATATGATCTGGCTCCAGGAACGAGCAGCCCTTCCAAAAAGCCGGGGACAGCCACCAGTGAAGGGAGTCGCGCACCTGAGATGGAACTAGAACAGGAACTCTGGAAGTGCCCTGGCCCGATCTCTGATAGCGAAGCAGGAACCACTGTAGTCGCCGGCTGTGTCTGCGCGCCCAAGGAACTATGGCTATGCAGGAGATCAACTTCCCCAATAACTGGGAAAGGAGAAACGGGGAGGAAGCCCTCTGAGATCTCACCTGGTTCACTAACACGGTGATGCTCTGAATCCTGTCTGGGGAAAGGAATACCTGGCCCCTCTCCGAGTTGATGATCGCCCCCAAATGAAGTAAACGAGTCATAGGAGACAGGTGGCTCTTCTCCCTGTTGATTGAGAACCCATGCTGCTGGAACACGTTGATCACCAACTCGATGTCCGTCCTCGCCTGAGCTGGAGAGGACAGAACAAGGATGTTGTCCAGATAACAAAGGATGCACACCGGAAGGGCCCTGATTTGAGCCGCCACCACTGCCACCAACTTGGTAAACGTCCTTGGGGCTGATGACAGCCCGAATGGCATCACACAGTATTGGAAGTGACGACCATTGTACTCGAAGTGCAGGAACCGGTGATGAGAGGCATGTATTGGAACATGCAAGTATGGGTGAGGCAGGGATGTCCATTATCACCGCTATTATTTATATTAGCGTTAGAAGTCCTACTAAAAAAAATCAGAGGGAATAAACAGATTAAGGGTCTCAAAATTAGGAAAGAAACCTATAAAATTCAAGCATTTGCGGACGATGTGGCACTAATTATAGAAGACCCATTGGAATCAGGCATACAAGTATTAGACGAATTTGGCAAATATGGGGAGGTGGCGGGATTTAAACTTAATAAAGCTAAAACTAAAATATTAACTAAGAACATGTCTAAAATGCGAATAAGAACTTTAGAAGAACTAATGGGAATTAAAGTAGTAAAGAAAGTTAAATACTTGGGAGTCTGGGTTTCCAAAAGGTATTCAGCCCTTAAAGACGATAATTACATGCCCTTGATTAAGAATATTAAACAAGACCTAGAAAAGTGGGGAAAACTACAAATATCCTTCCTAGGAAGAATCTCAGCAATTAAAATGAGTATCCTACCCAAACTATTGTATCTATTTCAAACAGTGCCAATTAAACTAGATAATTTTTTTTTTCAAGAGCTTAATACCATTACTAGAAAATTTATATGGGGAGGAAAAAAACCAAGGATTGCAATTAGAGATATGCAAGACAAAAAGGAAAGGGGAGGACTCGGACTCCCAATATGGGAGACATATTATAAAGCGGCAAACTTAATTTGGCTAAAAGATTGGGCAACCCTGACTAATAAGAGGATATTGACATTGGAAGGATACGATCTCCAGAAAGGTTGGCACTTTTACCTTTGGGAAACAGGGGAAAAAACAAGGACTTACTTTCACAGACACAAAATAAGAGACACCCTGATGGCAACATGGAAAGAGATAAAGAAAAAACTTTATGTCAAAATCCCTAGATGGCTCTCCACAATGGAGGCAATAATATATCCCAATGTTCTAGAATTAGGCAAGACGGCTAGATATAAAGAAATTTTAGATGGGACAGGGAACATCAGAACAATAGAAGAACTAAAAGAACGAAGTATTAGTATAGAATGGTGGACATATGCCCAAATTAAATCAAGATATAAAAAAGACAAGGAGGACCCGGGAATAGAGATAAGCAGGAATGGCTTAGATAAAATCTGGATGGGTACAGATGATAAATTATTAGCAAAAATGTATAAATTTTTAGTAGAGTATGACTTAGCGGAGGAAACAGTAAAGAAGACAATGTTAGCATGGGCCAAGAATATTGGGCAGATTATAACATTAAAAGAATGGGATCAAATCTGGACAAATAATTTAAAAATGACTAAGGCCACAACACTTAAAGAGAACCAGTATAAAATGATTTACAGGTGGCATCTGGCACCAGCCAGGATTGCTAAAATATATCCTAAAGCGAGTTCAAAATTTTGGAAATGCGGGCACCAACAGGGTACGTACTACCACTGTTGATGGACTTGCCCCAAAACGAAAAATTTCTGGAAGATGATAAGCAATTGGCTGAAGGAAATTTTGGGAGATACTCTGGAATTAGACCCTAAAATATTTCTCCTGGGAATTCTCAAAAAATCATATGCAAGAAAGAAGAAATATTTGGCGATACACATAATAACGGCAGCAAGAATTACTTTCGCCCAACACTGGAAAGAGAAAAATTTACCGCCTGAAGACCACATTATTAGAAAGATTCTAGAATGTGCTGAACTGGACAAGTTAACACTAGAGATACACGACAGAGAGGAATCAGAATATTATAGTGCTTGGGACCCATGGTATGAATGGTTAAGGAATAGGAAATCTAAGTAAAACTAGCAAATGCGAGAGCTGGATAAGAAATTAAGATGAATAGGTGGAAAATGTGCATTGCTAGAAGGATGATTATGTGTATAAAATATTATATAGTTAATACTGCTCTAGCATAAGTGAAACAAAATTAACTACATCTAAATAACAATGTAAATACACAACGTAAATATGACTTATATGCATAATGACACCCCAAGGCTGGAAACGTTGAATCGATTTGTATGAAAGTTTTTATTTTATGTGTTTCGTTTGTCTGTTTGTGTGTTTTTCTATTCTTTTTCTTGTTTGTTTATTTTTTGTAATAATAAAAGCTTTAATAAAGAAATTAAAAAAAAAAGGAACATGCAAATACGCCTCCTTCAAGTCCACCGACTGCAGAAGATCTCCCTGCCTGACAGATGCCAGGATGGACTTCAGGGACTGCATCTTGAACCTGCGATAGAGAATGCATTTGTTCAGGTACTTGAGATTCAGGATACCCCTGAAACCCCGGAGGACTTGGGCACCAGGAATACCGTGGAGTTAAAGCCTGTCCTCTCCTGATCCAGTGGCACTGGCTCTATGGAGTTGATAGACAGAAGATGGCTGACTTCGGCGTCCATAAGCTGTCTCCTTGCATCCAAGACGGGCACCGGACAACGAATGAAGCGACTGGGAGGGGCGGAATTGAACTCCAGCACAGGCCTTGAGATACGGTGCGAAGAAGCCACTGTTCGTTTGTGGATGTCTCCCAACGGTGGTAGAACAGCTGGAGGCGACCACCAATGGGAGCCGATGGCCTTGAGTCATTTCCCTCTCCGGAAAGCCCTGGGACCAGAACCTCAAAACGGGCATCTGGTCGGGGGCTGATTGCGGCCACGATCTCGAAAGGACTGCCTGTCCACAGAATGGTCCGCTCCCTGAGGGTAGGTTCGCTGGTGATAGGTCCCTCCTGAGGCCGAAAAGGACCGAAAGGACTGCCGCTGGGTATAAGGAGTATACCTGCGATCTGGCCGATGGTAGGAAGAAGGAAGGATCTTCCTCTTATCTTTGTGCTCTATCAAGAGGGGCATTAATGCATCACCAAAAAGGCTCGGAGCTTTGTAAGGCGAAGTGGCCAGCTTCCACTTGGTCTTCGCATCAGCTCGCCAATTGTGAAGCCAGAACAGGCGGCGACACGTCACAACTGATGATAGAGCACGCGAAGCGAACTTTGCTGCATTTAGGGAAGTATCAGCGGAATACTCCGCCGCCGCCACCAGCTTGTTGACATCCTGGTGGAGCCTTGTATCCTCAGGGGGAAGCCGCTCTTGAAGTTGCCTCAGCCAGAGTAAAGAGGCCCTGGTGAAGAATGAAGTAGAAGTAGCTGCCTTCACCGCCCAAGCAGCCGCCTGGTGAGTCTTCCTGAACACCATCTCAGCCTTCCTGTCCTCTGACCTGAGGCCATCCACCATGTCACCAGACAGAACCGAAGAAGAAGTCAGCGCAGCTACCGGTGCGTCCACCGAAGGCAGTGCCAAAAGGTCTTCTAGTTCAGGAGCGGCGCAGTAAAGTTTTCTATCTAAGCCACTCGGTGCGGTCAAGGAACCAGGCTGAGCCCAGCCACTCTGCACCACTTCCGCAAAGAGAGGCGGACAAGGGACAAAATCTTTCTCAGGCTTGGCACTCTGGAACAGGGGATCATGAAGCACCGTAGAAGTAGGGTCCTTCTCAGCCGTGGAAGGCATGAGGTCAAACTTGGTAGTAACCTTGGCCTTGTGAAGAAGAGACTTAAAAATTGAAGGTCTGAACAGACCAGTGAAGACCAGTTGGTCAGGTAGAAGATCCTCATCCTGTGAGAATTCCATATCCTCAGGACCCTCTGCCTCAGCCTCAGCCTCCTCACTGGAAACATACTCATGTTGAGTCGAGGTAGCCAACTTGTCAGGTACACGTCCCTGTGCCATGGCCTGAGCAGAAGTCAAGGGAACTGAGGCCACATTCTGCTGAAGGCCCGCAGCCAAAATTCTCGTCAGAGCCTCAGACAGCATAGAATGAAGATTCAACTGCACATCTAAGTTGGGAGCAGCCGGCATGATAGGCACAGCAGGAGGAGGCACACACACAGGAGACTCAGGAACAACAGCCACCTCTGGAAGGAGCACAGGTTCTGGGCTCAGAAGACTATCAGTGACCAGCTGAGTTCCACCCACCACTTGGTCTGAAATAACAGGATCTGGTGGTAAATGGTGAGGTCTGTCTCCAAACACAGGAATGGGGGAAGACACCGGAGCAGGAACAGCTGGAGAAGCAGGTTGATTAGCCTTGGCACAATGCTTTTCCAATGCCTTGTGGCACCTGAGGGCATCCTTCTCCTCTGCAGCAGAAGCCTTGACTTGGACCTGAGGGCCCTAGGTACTGCACTCTTGGACTTGGCCTTAGTCCCTTTAGTGCCAGAAACTGCCACCTCCCTGGGGGTACTGGCCTCCACTTCCAGATCTGAAGAGAGGTTGGGGTCAGCCATAATTAAATAATTAGCCTGCAAAAAAATGAGGCAATTAAGAATAATTGAAAACAATTGCAGATTTCAAAGGAGAATAAAGAATTACCCCTGTGCCCCCCCTTTTTTCTTTCAAGCCCACAGAGGAAGAGGGGGGAAAGGAAAGCTGAGACCCACTTCAAACAGGTCTACTATGCCAGAATAAATCAATGTTAGTGCAGAAATTAGCAACACTAAATAAGGCTCGGGCAAAAAACCCTCAAATGCCTTATCCAGAGGCTGGGAGCTCACCCAGATATACACAACGTTAGAAAAAACCTTTAAAAACTCACTCCATCTGCAAATATATAAGAAAAAAAATGGCGGCCGCCATAAATGCAACCTCAAAATGGCGGCCACCCCAGCCTCCGCGCCCCAAAAGGGTGATTCCCAGCTTACATGGCCCCAATCCAGAGTCCAGGCTTCAACCACAGGCCTCCTCTGGCTCCCTTCCAGGCAAAAAGGCAGGCCAGTCACTAAACGAAGCGACGAGTCGTTCCGGGACTCGCGTGGCGCCGCTGATCAGCTGGGAACCTTGGAGTGTGCCACAGGCCTGGGCATTGACTCCGGAGCCGCAATAAATAGATCTAAGGCTGGGGCTGCGGCGGTAGTGGTTTTGCCGGCTCACCGGCTATCCAGCACCCCCTTCAGCAGCTAAATTTAAGCTTGCATCTGCCCAGCCAGGACAGAATCCGAGAGAAAAAACTGCAAGGCGATCCAGAAAACGCCCACAAGGAAAAGTGGCCTGGAGACTCAGGCACGCTACCCCCAGCAGCAACAAAACAGAAAAAACACAAATAAAGCAGCCCCCAGCCAAAAACAAAACCTTGCCACTAAAGTACAAATTATAATTAAAGAAACAAAAGGAAACAATATACAAAAGCTAGCTAAATAGCTAAATAGCACAGAGCTATAACTTACACAAGTTCTCTGAACTACTGAGTGAAATGAACTGGAGAGGATAGCACCGAGTGGGTGGATACCAACAATAAGAAATTTAAATATTCATCACTCAGTTCTCAACTACGCATGTGTGAAATCCCCGGCCATGGATTGCAGGAGCAGTGCACTGGAAAAAGGGAAGATGTTATAGTGGTTATGTCTGCAGTCTTGGCAGGATTAGTTTGAGATATATTCCCTGACTCTCGAGGAGCTGTCTTCAGATGCTCCTGTGAAATATTTCCGGTTCCTGTCTTATGTAGATATATACCTGTAATGATGGCTTGTTGTGCGTCCTTCTACGATTAAAACTACTTGAAACGCCTAGTTCCCTTAACCATTCCTAATGCAGTTTAGCTTCCAGACCCCTTAATATCTTTGTTGCTCTTCTCTGCAATCTTTCTAGGGAATCAGCATATTTTTTGTAACGTGGTGACCAGAATTGGATGCAGCATTCCAAGTGTGGACTCACTAATGCAGTATAGAACAGTACTATCACTTCTCATGATCTTGATGCTATCTCTCTGCTGATGCAGCCCAGGACCTCATAGGCTTTTTTGGTAGTTGCAGCACACTGCATCCTGTTGGCTAAGGCCCTATGCTCAGTTCTATCAACTGAATCATGAGCATCTTCTGAAATGTTAGCAATTCCCCCCAGCTTGTTGCCTGCAAATTTAATGAGTGCCCCTTCAAGGTCATTTATGAAGATATTGAAAAGCACTGGACCCAAGACAGAACCTTGAGGTATGCCACTGCATATTTCATTCCATGTAGATGTAGTTTCACTGAAGTCTACACTGAACGTGGTTGGGCAGCCAGTTGTGAATCTATCTATAAACTGCAGCCTACTTTGTCAAATGCCTTACTGAAGCCTAAGTAAACTATATCCACAGCATTTCCTCGATTCCCTAATTTAGTCACTTTATAAAAGGCAGCAATAAGGTTTGTCTGGCATGATCTGTTTTTAACAAAGTCATGTTGGTTTCTAGTAATAGCTGTGCTCATTCCTAGGTGCTCTATTATCTTTCCAGGATTTTCCCAGGTACTGATGTCAGGCTGATTGGTCTGTAGCTTCCAGATCCATTCCCCCCTCACATTTTTTTTAAAGATTGGAACCACATCAGCTCTTTTCAACTCCAGCAGTAGTTCCCTGTTGTTCTAGGAGTTTGAAAAATTTTGTTCAGTGGTTCCAAGATCACGTCTGCCAGCTCCTTCAGAACCATGGGGTGTAATCCATCTGGTCCTGGTGATTTCCACTTGTCTAGACTGTATAGGTATTCTCTTACCATTCTCTAGTCTATTTTGATTTGTATTCCTATTCTGTCTTCTACAATACTGCTTCTGATAGGTTGGACTATTTTGTCCCTTTTGTTTAGACAAAAGTATTGGTACTGTTTATCCCACAATGTTCTTTCTTACCAAGAAGTGCCAAAAGAGGATTTGACCAGCTGGACGGTTACTGGATAGTGGAGCTCCGTGAGCACCATAAAACCCAGTCAAAACCTGCTTGCCAGGAGATCCTACTGGGCCAAAGCCACCCTGGAGGGGTGGTGAAGAAAGGAGGGATGCTTTGTAGATCAGCAATTTCCTTGTTTCATCCAAAGAAAACCTCCTGATTGGCAGCAGAGACAATGGCCAAGATCTGCTTTATCAGCCATCCCAGAGAAAACTCTACCGTGGGGGCTGAGCAAAGAATGTCTAACCAAGGCAGTGACCAGGAGGACATGGGAGCTGCTGGGTCAACTCCTCCCCAGATCCGCGATGGCTGGGAAGAGTCGGAGTGGATGTCTGAACTGCAGATTGAAGAAAAGCCAGTCAGAGCCAAATGGTCACTGGGTGTAGGACGGATGGAGGTTCCGGAGATCCCTCCCGTGGTGACAGCTGCTAGACGCCGGCGTGGAGAGGCTGCCTGGCAGGAAGCTGACAAAGAAGACCTCCTGCTGACCCAAGTCCTGCTTTTCTTGAAAGAAGCTCTTGAAAGTCAGATAGCACATGAAAGGTATGCCTTGCCTGTGCGGGAGGAAGCTGAACAACCGGGGGGCGGGAGCCGGAGCCCCTGAAAACCCAGATGAGATTCCCAGAGTTTGGCCAGAGCCAGTGCAGGTTGCTAGCATTCAAGCGGCGATTGCAGCCAAGGTCCCCCTGTGGGGGGGGGGATCCCCTGGAGGCGCTGAATTCCAAAGATTCCTCAGCTAGGAGTAAAATATGGAGGCGATCCCAAGGCTTTGGGATTCTTTCTAGCCCAAGTTGGAATCATATGCAGGAATATGGGGACGATTTTGCCTCGGAGGCGGAGAAGGTGCGGTGTGTCATGGCCCTGGAGTGAACTGCACCTGAGTGGATGGTGGCCCTACATAATGAGGATTCCTCACTGCTTAGGTATTACGACTTGCTTATGACGGCTCTCCGAGTGCATTTTGATGACCCCCCTTGCTGAATGAAAGACTAGAAGCAGGATGAAAACCCTACCCAAGGGGAAAAGATCGGTGGCTGAATACACCCAGGATATTCACCAGCTGGTTGTCCACATGCAGGGGTGGTCCGCAGAGGCCCTGATGGAATGCTACAAGGAAGACTACCAAGGCTGTTGTTCCCGAGGGCCCCCCTGAGACCTGCAGCGCTGGTATGTGTTGGCGGCTGATGTGGAAATTGACCAGGCCAGAGAATTGTATGGGGGGAGGGGGCATAGCTGGAACAAGCCTTCCCCTTCTGCCCCCAAAGAGACCCCTAGAGCGGCCAAAGGGGGCCCAGTATCCAAGCCAGGTCCACCGCATCCTTCAGATGTGGAAAGGACGGGCACCAAGCTGCTGATTGTTTCTCCAAACCTGGCCCCAAGCTGACCTCAGCTGGAGGAAAAAGAGCTGAGAATCTGCTAGCAAAGAACCGCGAAAGAGCCCTGAAAGGTGTGGAAGTCGTTGAGTTTGCTCCTCCAGGCTTGGAGGAGCTGGGAGTTCTCACCACCCCAGGGGACAGAAAAACTGACAATGACCCCCTGGTAAGTCAGCACCTGGGCCCCAGGTGGAGTTAAGGCAGTAGTGAAATCTGAACCGGTTTACTAGCAGTTCGCTGGCTGAGCATGCGCGCTTGCACACCAAGCATGTGCTGTGCATGCACATGCACAGTATGCACCACGCACCAAATACAAGGTGCGCGCATACGCAGTGCACACCAAAAGGAGGCATGGGGTAAGTAGAACAGCACACGCGGGGGGGTGATCAGCTGTGGCGCACAATCTATAGAGCCTTTTCTTTACTTTTAAAAGCATTTTTTTACAACCTATTTGCCAAATGCTTTTAAAAGTTAAAAAAAAAGGCTCTGATGATCGCGCACCGGAGAACTGGTAGTAAAAAAATGCTAAAAAAAGTTTGAAAAGTTCCGACAATCACGCATTGCTCAGTTGATTGTCGGAACTTTTTTTTTTACATTTTTTTACCCCAGGTTCGGTGAACCAGTAGCCTTTTTTACCAACAGTTCAGGCAAACCGGACGGAACCGGTAGCATTTCACCAGTTAAGGGTGAAAACATACAGTATTTGATGGCCTGGAAACATTTCTCCGAAGCTTTTACAGTTATTCCATTCCAAATACCCTGGTAAGCCTTGATTGTATTATCTTCTATGAATCTTCTATGTTTTGATACTTCCAGGAGGTATCTACCCTGTCCATTTTATTTTGTGCTTTTTCCTAGGACTAACGTCTCTTCTGCAGGAAGGCCGAATGTCAGCCTCTACGATGCTTGCTTGCTGTTGGCTGCCATAGTAATGGGGGGCGGGGGGAATAGGTATTTGGGTGGAGAAGCAAGCTGGTGGAGATATGATGTGACCAAAAAGGGAGGAAAAGGGAGGGATCCTCTCATCGTCTTCTGCGCAGCTGAATGGACTTGTTGATAGCCAGTCAAAGTCAACCATTCTGGCATACCAGAGGGATGGGGCCATCTGAAGATGCACCTCACATGACACCATGTGGGGCTGGGGATTAGACATTCAGCCAGGGTCCTTGGGGGGAGGAATTTGAGAGTACTTTCAATATGTAATTTTCGTGCCTTTAGCCTCAGATCTTGCTTTTCTTTCGTTGCTATCAGGTTCATACTTAGTAAAAGTACCTTTCTCTACAAACATAGAGTTGGGGGTTTTCTTTCTTGAGTTTTGAATGGAGGTGCACCTGACAAGTGGACTGAAACTGGGTGAGACAATTTTCAATTTCTATATTAGAGACTTAAACCCAAATAAAAGAATTCTTAAAAAAACAGATTCTCCCCAATGTTAAGAAAGCAGTGATTTATTACATGGACAAAGATTACAGAACTAAAAGTGAAACAAACTGGCAAGGGAAGACTGTGAAGCTTTAAAATAGAAAAAGACTGGACTGGAACTGTTAGCAGCGTGAAAAGTGATTTAATTTGTGGATAATATTGCTGGATTATTTGGAAGAGTTTGTACAAAGAAAGAGGAACTTTGAGTTTTATTTCTTATATCTCCCTGCTCCCCCCCAAGTTTTGCTGTGTTTAAAGCTGGATTTTAGAGCGGGGGTACCATCTACTGGTCAAAGATGATATTATATTAGTGCTTCGTGAGAATAACCTTTGAAAGTAAAAATTATTTGATATTATTGGATAACACAAGAATAACACAAGGAGAAGAAAGAAAATAGTAAAAGGTAAACAACACCTGGAAGGCCTTTTTATTTTGGTTTCATATCTAGTGGAATTTTGGCTGCTTAGAGGTATTAGTGAGCTGTTTGAAGATTTTTAAGGCAAGGTGGATTACAATTAACAAGAAACGTCCTTGAAACTGAATATCTAACTTTGTGGACTAAAGACATTTGGGGAAATTTGGTGGGCTAATCTGGATTATTAAGATCATTTCATTTCATTTATTTTTTTTCATTTATTTAGATTTATATACCGCCCTTCTCCCCGAGGGGACTCAGGGCGGTGAACAGCCAAAAGTAAAAAACATACATACAAAATTTAAAAACCAAATAAAACCAAATTAAACAATGGCCCCGACTATTTAAAAATATTATAAATTATAATTATAATTATATAAAATAATTATAAAATTATAAAATATTAAAACCCCAAATATTAAAATAGTTAAATTTTAAAATTATTTTTGCAGAAAAAGGGGAAAAAATTAGGCCAGGCCAGCCTGATGGAACAGAAAAGTTTTTAGCTCACGGCGGAAGGCGCGAAGGTCCGGGATCATCCGTATCTGCAGGGGGAGTTCGTTCCAGATAGTGGGTGCCCCCACAGAGAAGGCTCTCCCCCTGGGGGCTGCCAGCTGACATTGTTTGGCTGACGGCACCCGGAGGAGCCCCTCTCTATGGGAGTGTACCGGTCGGTGGGAGGCTATTGGTGGTAGTAGGCGGTCCCGCAAGTACCCGGGTCCTAAGCCATGGAGCGCTTTAAAGGTGGTAACCAATACCTTGAAGCGCACCCGGAAGACCACCGGGAGCCAATGCAGCTCGCGCAGGAGAGGAGTAACATGGGAGTGCCATGTCGCTCCAATCACCACCTGCGCGGCCGCACTCTGTGCCAGTTGGAGCCTCCGGGTGCTCCTCAAGGGGAGCCCCATGTAGAGAGTATTACAATAGTCTAGGTGAGAGGTGACGAGGGCATGAGTGACCGTGTGTAAAGAGTCCCGATCCAGAAAGGGACGCAACTGTCGAATCAGGCAAACCTGATGAAAAATCCTCCCGGTCACGGCCGTCAAATGCTCTTCTAAAGACAGCCATGAATCCAGGAGGACGCCCAAGTTGCGCGCCCTCTCTGCGGGGGCCAGTGATTCACCCCCGATAGTCAGCAATGGCACCAGCTGACTATATCGGGACGTCAGAAACCACAGCCACTCGGTCTTGGATGGGTTGAGTCTGAGCCTGTTCCTCCCCATCCAGATCCGCACGGCCTCCAGGCACCGGGACATCACTTCAAGGGCATCGTTGGGGTGGTCTGGGGTGGAGATGTACAGCTGGGTGTCATCCGCGTACTGATGATATCTCATCCCAAAACCACGGATGATCTCACCCAACGGCTTCACATAAATGTTGAACAGGAGGGGCGAGAGGACCGACCCTTGTGGCACCCCACATATGAGGGGCCTCGGAGTCGATCTCTGCCCCCCTGTCAACACCGACTGCAACCGGTCGGAGAGAAAGGAGGAGAACCATTGCAACACAGTGCCTCCCACCCCCAACTCTTCCAACCGGTGCAGCATGATACCATGGTCGATGGTATCAAAAGCCGTTGAGAGATCTAACAGGACCAGGACAGAGGAGCACCCCCTGTCCCGAGCCCTCCAGAGATCAACCAACGCGACCAATGCTGTTTCCGTGCTGTACCCGGGTCTGAAGCCCGACTGGAACGGATCAAGATACGTCGTTTCATCCAGGTGCTGGGGAAGCTGTTGCGTAACCACACTCTCGACAACCTTCGCCAGAAAGCGAAGGTTGGAGACTGGACGATAATTTACCAACATTGCCGGGTCCAGGGAAGGCTTCTTGAGGAGAGGCCTCACCACTGCCTCTTTCAAGGCGACAGGAAAGTCACCCTCATCCAATGAAGCATTTATAATCCCCTGGAGCCAGCCACGTGTCACCTCCCGGGAAGCCAGTACTAACCAGGAGGGACACGGGTCCAATAAACAGGTGGTCGCGTTCAGCCTGCCCAGAATCCTGTCCACGTCCTCAGGGGTCACAGGATCAAACTCAGTCCAGATAACATTCTCAAGACCAGCCCCTGTCCCTCCCCCCGAGACTACCCAGTCGGAGTCCAGATCTTCCCGAATCTGAGTGATTTTATCATGCAGATTCTGAACAAAATCCTCGGCTCTACCCTCCAAGGGATCCTCCCGCACTTCCTGGTGTAGCAGGGAGCGGGTCACCCTAAAGAGGGCGGCCGGGCGATTATTTGATGACGCAATAAGAGCAGCAAAATAGTTACATTTAGCTGCTTTTATCGCCACTAGGTAAGTCCTAATATGGGATCTCACTAGTGTCCGGTCGGATTCAGAACGACTGGCCCTCCAACTACTCTCTAGGCGTCTTTTCTGGCGCTTCAACTCCCTCAGCTCCTCAGAGAACCAAGGATCGGTGCTGGGTCAGAGGCCGCAAAGGCACGACCCGATCCAGAGCTCCAGTGGCCGCCCTATCCCAGGCGGCCACTAGGTCTCCGGTCGAGGCGTGTGCTAGAGCCTCAGGAAATGGCCCAAGCTCCATCTGGAACCTATCAGGTTCCATCAGGCGCCTGGGGCGGAACCAACTTACTGGCTCCCCTCCCTGCGGCGGGGTGCAGCGGATTGAAAGTCTAGACGAAGGAGAGAGTGATCTGACCATGACAAGGGCTCAATGACTAAGTCCCCTATCTCAAGATCACTCAACCATTGTCCAGAGACGAAAACCAAATCCAGCGTGTTTCCCCCCATGTGGGTAGGGCCATGAATTACCTGGGTCAGATCCATAGCTGTCATGGAAGCCATGAACTCCCGAGCCACCTCCGACGTCTCACCCACAGATGGAAGGTTGAAATCCCCCATGACCATAAGTCTAGGGGTATCAACTGCCACTACGGTGATAACGTCGAGGAGCTTGGGCAGGGCTGCTGCCACGTGGCAGGGAGCCATGTACACAATCAGCAAACCCATCTGAACCCCATGACCCCACTTCACAAGGAGGGACTCACAGCCAGCCGTCTGAGGAACAGTGGCCTCCCTCGGTCTCAGACCTTCTTTAATAATCACCGCTACTCCCCCACCCCTGCCCTGTGACCTCGGCCAATGGAATGCGAGGAAACCTGGTGGGCACATTTCAACGAGGGGAACCCCCCCTCCTGGCCCAACCAGGTTTCCGTAATACCTGCCAGGTCCGCTCCCCCCTCACAAATAAGATCACAAATGAGGGGGGCTTTATTTACTACGGACCTGGCATTGCACAGCATCAGCCGGAGGGGTGGGCCCTGAGGGTCTATGTTTGACAGACCATTCTACGAAATGAAAGAAGGAAAATTGAATTAGACTTAAAAACTTGGAAAACGTAGAGGGTGTAAATTGGAAATTTTTAAGGACTATAAATTTACGGGATTTTGAGCAACAGTTCCAGTACTGTCTAAATTTTATTAATACTGGTGTTTTTGGTGTTTCTGGACAACTGGGATATTGAAATTTTGGTGGAATATTGAGCAGTGATTAGTGTAGTATATCAGCACAAACAAATGTAATCTATAAAGAAATATTATTGATGTTTCAATGTATTAAAGAAGATATAACTTCTTTATAGGGGGAATCATAGGGGGATGATGGAATTGATGCAAGATACTGTGAGATTAGGAAAACCGTAGCAAATGACAATAAAAAATGAACAAAAAACTCAGAAAATAGAGAAGAAACCAGGAAGAGCTACGGAGATAATAGAGGAGATAATTCCAAAAATGATACAAGCAGACAAAGAGATAGCAATAATCTCTACCACAGAACAAATAGAATATTTTTAAAAAATTCAAAAGAGAAAAGTGAATAAATCTCCTAAAAATGAGGGAACTGCAGATGGGTGCTCTACAGATTCAACAGCAAGAGACAGAAATATTTAGATTAAATAAACATGATAAATAAATAAGCATGATAAAAGAGTTACAAGATACCAGAGGAAAGATTCACCAAAAAGTTAATAAGAGTCGAAATTCTAAAAAAGGGCAAGAGATGATGGATAGCTATAGAATATTTTTTAACATGGTGGTTATTTTATTAAGTGTTAGAAAAAAGAAGTAGAAAATAGAAATTGGGAAAATAGCATTATTTATACTGAAATATAATAGAACATATTATAATTACTATATATACACAAATGTTAGAAGTTGAAAAATTACAATTATGTATACTTAAATGGTAATATTATTATTGTTATTATTATTATCAGAATTGTATGTAAAGTATATTGACCCAGATAATACACTGTTCACCAAGCACTTATGGATGTTAAAGAAACACACACAGACACACACACACACAAGTGCCAAGAGTTTACCCTGTGGTAATATGGGTGGCCAATAAATTTAATAAGTAAGGTAGGTAGGTAGGTAGGTAGGTAAGTAAGTAAGTAAGTAAGTAAAGTAGGCTGTGGAATTTGTCAATTGCTTTACTGAAATCCAAGTAAACTATACCAACGGCATTTCCCTGATCCACTAATTAGTCATTTTATCATTTTAATTTAATCACTTTTTAGCACCATGTTATTATCTTGTCTTCACCCTACCCCTTTTAGTCTTGTCTAGTAAGATCAAAGTTTTGACTATGGTTAAAAAGTAGTGCCAATGGCATTAATAATATGGTATCCATACCTAAGACACAAGGAGACATATAAAAGCCATTTTTCAGACTGGGATCATCTGGCACAAATGCATCCCCTCCACACAGGACTTCTGCACCCTAAAAAGTGTAACAGACGATAATGGCAGAGAACCACAATGCATTTTATGTATAATTAGCAAAACTTTGCCAACCTATGCAGGAAGATACCAAAGCTTGAGTGTATATAATAAAACACTAGACTGGACAGAAGGTTCTTTCTCTTGGTGCAATATCACTCTTGGCATTAGAAATGAATCTTCTCCTATCACATAATGTCTTATAAGTGTTTGAAATCCAAATAGATTGGTTTGACATTTCACCAATGGAAGAAGCATATGACTGACATGTTTCATTTTCTCATATTTACTACAATAGAATAAGCTACTTCAACATATTTATGATCAGGATACTCAGCAGATTGCCTTCTACATTAATCTAAGTCAGTGATTTTCAACCTTAACAACTTTAAAATAGCTGGACTTCAACTCCCAGAATTCCCTTGCCAGCATGTTGTTTTGTACAGTGCCCAGAGCCTGCTGGTTGGGGAGTTCTGGGAGTTCACCCATCTTAAATTTACTAAAGTTTAGAGTTAAACTTGCACCCTCTTGCCAGCTGGGATCTATATAATTTCAATTGTTGCTTGCTTTTGTTTTCTTTATTGACTATTGATAAGAGTTGATTCTGAAGGTAAGCAATGGCTGATAGGTAAATTGTATTGCTTATACACTTAGAAAGGGAGATAGCAATAGGAATTGGGTTATATACAGAGGTGGGCTTCAGCTGGTTTGGACCGGTTTGGGCAAACAGGTTGTTAAATTTTTGCACAGTTCAGAGAACTGGCTAATCGCACCACTGGCTGCCCCCCCACTCCTCCCCTCCCAGTCACTCCTTACCTCACCTGCTTTGGCCACGCATAGCACCTGTTCTGTGGCTCACTTACTTGCCAGCTCGCTTGCCGCAATCATGTGGCCCTCACGGCCCAGCCCACTTGCCTGCCTTCGCCCCAGCTTTCCACACAGCCCAGCTACCTATCGAGCCTTCCTTCACCATTCTCCACTGCCTCCTATGCGGCCCAGCTACCTGCCTATCTGGTGAGCCTTCCTTCGCCTCTTTGCCTGTGTGAACGGCCTGTTACAGGGCCTTCCTAGGGCTCCCCCGGCCTGTTATAGGCCAAAATGGAGGGTCTCTGGGCCCAATCCGCCCTTCCCAACTCCATTTCCCATGGCTTTACTGTACTTACTTTTCGAAGAGCTACAGAAAGAGGCTGAGCCACCTGGCAGAGAAGCCAAAGTCTTTTATTCAGAAACCGGTGAAGCTGTAAGAACGTGAGATGTAAGGAAAACAGCTTTCACCATCTGAATAAAAGACGTTGGTTTCTCTGCCATGAGGGCCTGCAGACTTAGTTTTTACCCAATCTGTGTTCTGACCTAGGCTCCCTTAACAAGCAGGAGGCAGGAATTACTAGCAAAACCTTTTATTTACACGACTGTGAATTATGTTCATTCACAGTCAACAAGATTTGTCCAAACAGTTTTTCAAAGGAATATTTCTCACACCATGAGGACCGAATAAATTAGTACATAGGGTTTTTTATTATTGTAAGCTGCTTAGAGTTACCCTGAGGTAAGATAGGCAGCCAATAAATTTTATAAATAAATAAAGAAGCAAAACCAGAACCCATCCCTATTGAGTTTAGGTACACACATATTATAATAATTCACATATTATACCTATTTATTCCTTATCTATTTATTTATACTATAGGGGATAGAGATGAGGCATTTATTTATTTATTGTGCCGTACTGAATGGGAATAAAAAGAGTTGAAACATATTTTGCCTGTTAAAATCATCTAAAGCCAAAAAAGGTTCCACTGCTCACTCAGGTATACCATGACTTTACCAGCCACATGAGTTGAACCCTACAGTCAAAACAGCTTAAGTAAACCTGCATGTTTATTTAACATTACTGACTTAAATTTGTTGAATATAGGTTGATGAAAGGTACATCACCTGACTATAAAAAAAAATTATCTATGGTAAATGCTGCTCAAATCTGAGTTCTTCCACCATAAGAGATAAAAACACTAAGATTAAGCATTAAGCATGCCAAATTTTATTTTAGATGTGGCTTTTGCTCATTGTTTTTAGTAACCCAATTATAGTTTGTTAAACAGATGTGCCCAGATCAGACAGCTTTTTACTGGATAGCCATAAACTTTTCAGGTACAGAAAAGCACCTTTGTTCTACCTTGAATACTCAGTTTTGCACATATTACATAATATAATGCTTGTATGATGTTCTAGCACCCCATGTGGCGGATGAGTAAAGTATTTTCAGTACCCCAATCCCTCAGGATAAAGCTCAGTAAAGATAATGCTTACCTGCTCCTTTGCTTGTTTAACAAAACTCAGGACTTTCTCCAGGTGTGCTTTGTTGATAAGTGCTCCCATCCTTGTATCTTGCAGCAGGGGGTCACCAATTTTGATGTTCTGAGTCTGTTTCACAACTTCTTTGGTGAAGGCCTCCAGGGTTGCTTGTTGTACAAACACCCGAGTACCATTGCAGCACACCTGAGGCACAGAGACAAGCTTAAGAAAGGGCCATTTTCAGAATTGACAGGCTCAGAACTAACTTGTAACTACCAATTTACAGATAGTTCTCCACTTATAACCACCACTGAGTCCAGAATCTCAGTCACTGAGATTCTGTTTTTCTGGGGAAGCTGCCAGAGAAGGTTTCAAATAGTGATCACAGGACACTTCGCAACTGGTCATAAATGTGAACAAATTGCCAAGCACTTGAAATACGGTCATAAGATGCCAGCAGTTGTGATGCAACATTTTACAATAGTCAGAAGTGTTTTATGGGCAGCAAAGCACCCATTCAAAGTCTGTCATGCCTGCAAACAATCATTAAATAACCAATCATAAATTGAGGATTACCTGTACTGACATTTCTGCATTGATTTAATATCTCTTTGGAACAGCAACCAGTAACAAATATCAGTAAGTCAAATTAAATAATTATACATAAAGTCTGTGAGGAGTGAATAGAGGAGCAGAGACTCTTCTTGAACAACAAACATTACAAGATAATACCAGTCCTGAAAAGCAATGAACACTGAAAAATTTGGATCTTAGAACACAGCACAGGTTTAGACATTCCTCCTCACCCAGAATGAAATAAGAAAAACATTTGTGGAATGGTAAGGCACCAAATTTTTCTTAGAGATTCTGATAAACATTTCTGTATTATAATATTTTACATGATATAGCAAATTTCTTCTCCAGGTATGGAACTTAACTGGACTTTTTAAAATGATTTGGTAGATCTACAGCTTCTTTCCTGTTAGATAAAAAAAATTGCATACCTCACCCTGAGTAAGGAAATTAGCCATGAGGGCTCCTTTCACAGCATTATCCAATACACAGTCAGAGAAGATAATGAGGGGAGACTTTCCTCCTAACTCTAAAGTAACAGGTTTGATACCTTTGGCTGCCATTTCCATAATCTATTGGGGGAAAAACAAGAACAAGATGTAGCAACTAACACAGACAATTATATCTTTCTTCAACCTCAGCTAGAATTTGTTGAATAAAGATCCACCTCAAATACAAAATTATTGCTCTTTTTCAGTGAATTAATCAGGACATAGGTAGTGTCTGATTAACATTTCAAAGCAGTTACCTCACATAAAGATGCTATTTTTGATATAAAAACCCAAAGCTATGCTATTAAAGTAGCAATGGGCCTTTATTCAAGCTTTTTTGATATGAAGAATGTTTTTTCTTCTTCTAACAATAATGAATATGTTTTATTTGAACTGTTGTTAATTACCGTATATACCTAGGCACCCAATTTTACCACAAAAAACTGGGAAAACTTATTGACTTGAGTATAAGCCAGGGGTGGGAAATGCAGTGGCTACTGGTAAATTTCAAAATAAAAATAGATACCAATAAAATTACATTAATTGAGGCATCAGTAGGTTAAATGTTTTTGAATATTGATTTCAAAGAATAATAACAGTAAACTAGCTCTGTAACTGGAAAAGAGGATCAACAAAAACAAAAATCTTGTCACCATGGTGAAGAGAAGCAGTTGTGAAATGAGTGACATGGTTGTTAAAAATGCTACAATGGGCATAAATGATGACCAGTCATAAGTGCGAAGACCGGTCAAAAGTGCGAGGACCTGTCAGAAATCACTTTTTTCAGCCCTCTGGATAGTCCTTTTGTGCCTATGGACTACTCAGAGGGCTGAAAAAGTTATTTTTGACTGGTCCTCGCACTTGTGACCAGTCCTCGAACTTACGACTGTCCTCACATTTTATGTTTTTGCCCTATCTTGTCACCATGGTGAAGAGAAGCAGTTGTGAAATGAGTGACATGGTTGTTAAGAATGCTACAATGGGCATAAATGATGACCAGTCATAATTTATTTATTTATTTTATTTATTAATTATATTTCTATACTGCCTTTCTCCCATAGGACTCAAGGTAGTGTACAACCAAGAAGAATATAGACATACAAATATAATAAAATTGCTAATTAAAATTATTATTTAGTTTGGTCAATTAAATAAAACCCAGAGTTGATAACATTTAAAGAGATCATTCACATGTTCATATGTTTAGCCCCGCCAGTTGGAACAACAGGATCCTGAGGGCACGGCGGAAAGCACGGAGATCAGGAATATTCCGTATCTCCGGGGGCAGTTCATTCCAAAGGGTTGGAGCCCTCACAGAGAAGGCCCTCCCCCTGGGAGTCACCAGTCGGCATGATTTGACTGATGGTACCCTGAGTAGTCCCTCCCTGTGAGAATGAACTGGTGGGTGGGAGGCTATTGGTGGCAAAAGACGGTCTCGTAGGTAACCAGGTCCTAAGCCATGGAGCGCTTTAAAGGTGATGACTAATACCTTGAATGGCGCCCGGAAGACCACCGGGAGCCAGTGCAGCTCGCGCAGGAGAGGTGTTACATGGGCGTAACGAGTTGCGCCCATAATCACCCGCACGGCTACATTCTGGACCAGCTGGAGCCTGCGGGCGCTCTTCAAGGGGAGCCCCAGGTAGAGAGCATTACAGTAGTCCATACGGGAGGTGACTAGGACATGAGTGACTGTGCGCAAGGCGTCCCGATCCAGAAAGGGACGCAACTGGCAGATCAGGCGAACCTGATAAAAGGCCCCCCTGGCCACAGCCGTCATGTGCTCTTCTAAAGATAGCCGTGAATCCAGGAGGACACCTAAGTTGCGAGCCCTCTCTGTGGGAAGTAAGGTCTCATCCCCAATTGTCAGTGATGGTACCAGCTGACTATACCGGGACGCCGGAAGCCACAGCCACTTGGTCTTGGAGGGGTTGAGTCTGAGTTTGTTTCTCCCCATCTAGTTCTGCACGGCCTCCAGGCAATGGGACATCACAATAAGGTGTCCGGGGTAGAGATGTATAGCTGTGTGTCATCAGCATACTGATGAACACTCACCCTGAAACCACGGATGATCTCGCCTAGCGGTTTTACATAAATGTTGAATAAAAGGGGTGAGAGGACTGACCCTTTGCGGCACCCCACAAATAAGGTGCCTCTGCCCCCAGCCAACACAAACTGCGAACGGTCAGAGAGGAAGGAGGAGAACCACCGAAGCACAGTGCCCCCTATTCCTAACCTCTCCAGCCAGTGCATGGTCGATGGTATCAAAAGCCGCTGAGAGATCTAATAGGACCAGGACAGAGGAACAACCTCTGTCCCGAGCCCTTCAGAGATCATCAACCAATGCGACCAATGCCGTTTCTGTGCTGTATCGTGGCCTGAAGCCCGACTGGTAAAGATCCAGATAGACAGCTTCATCCAGATATCAGGGTAGTTGTCGTGCCACCACACTCTCAACATAATAATATAAATATATAAAAATATAAACTAAATAACATAAAATAAGTGCGAAGACCGGTCAAAAGTGCGAGGACCTGTCAGAAATCACTTTTTTCAGCCCTCTGGGTAGTCCTTTTGTGCATATGGACTACTCAGAGGGCTGAAAAAGTAATTTTTAACTGGTCCTCGCACTTGTGACCAGTCCTCGAACTTACGACTGCGAAGTTTGAAGACCTCTGAGCTAGGGCTTTGGGGCCAGCCTTTTGGGGTGGGGGTTCCATTCGGAGAGACCCCCTGTCTCTCAGGAAGCACCAGGCAGAGAAAGTTGCCAAGGTTGGAGATCTCTGGACTAGAAGACCTCCAAAGGTCCCTTCCAACTCTGTAATTCCGGTATTGGCAAGCAAGCACAGTTAAGCTACTTAAATCCTCCAGAGCCTTAGAAGATGGTAAAGCAAAGGCCCCCCCCCCTCCCGCCGGACCTTTGGTCTCGCAGGCCTGTCAGGAGAAGGAAGGACAGGCGGGAGGGCGCTGGGGGGGGGCGCTGTCCGGCCAAGTCAAGTGCAGGACCAGGTATTAAAGGAGGAACCATCTGCGCTTGGAAGAGGATTGTGAGGGGAGGAACAAATCCCACCCCACCCGGCTTTCCTTTTACCTTTCTTTAATGCGTCCCGCTTCCCTCCCCAAACCTTGGGAGGCAGCGTCCTCCGCGCTGCCTCCGAGCTAGCAGCTTCCTTCCTTCCCCGAAGCCCTGCCAGGCTTGCCTGCCTTCCACGTTGCCTTCCCGGCATCCCCATGGCCAGCTTGCCGCCCACTCCCACCCCACTTCCCTTCTACCTTTCCTTAATGCGTCCCGCTTCCCTCCCCAAACCTTGGGAGGAAGCGTCCTCCGCGCTACAAAGCCCTCGAGATGGCTGCAGGAGGGGGAAAAGAAAAGCCTCGGCTCTCGAAGACTTTGAGTGCATGTGTGTGTGTGTGTGTGTGTTTGGCGGTGCTGAAGTGAGTCACGCGATCGGCCCCTTGCCTTCCCCTGCTGCCTCCACCTCTGCCTCTCCCTTCTCTCTGCCAACAGAAGTCAGAGGGGAAAAGGCAGCTGCTTTGCTGAGCGTTTCTCCGCATTTCCAGTGAGGGCGGCTGACTTGGGATGAAATGCGGAGAAATGCTCGGCAAAGCAACTGCCTTTCCTCCTCCGACTTCTGTTGGCAGAGAGAAGGGAGAGGCAGAGGTGGAGGCAGCAGGGGAAGGCAAGGGGCCGATCGCAGCCGACGTGGTTACCCAGTAGGCTCCCTTCACGTGGCTCACTTCAGTGCCGCCAAACACACACACACACACCTTCGAAGCCTTCGAGAGGCTTCAGAAGCCAAGGGCTTTTTTTTCTTTTCCCCCTCCTGCAGCTGCTTCGAGGGTTTTGCGGCGCGGAGGACTCCACCTCCCAAGGTTTGGGGAGAGAAGCCGGGCACGTTAAGGAAAGGTAAAAGGGAAGCGGGGTGGGGGTGGGCGGCAAGCTGGCCATGGGGACGCCGAGAAGGCAGCGTGGAAGGCAGGCAAGCCTCTCAGGGCTTCAGGGAAGGAAGGAAGCTGCTAGCTCTCTTCCCCACAGCCGGGTGGCCCTGCCAGGCTGGCCTGCCTTCCCGGCGGTCCCCGTGGTCAGGCCCGCTTGCCTGCCTTCGCAAGCTGGTCTCGGGGACGCTGGGAAGGCCGTGTGGAAGGCAGGGAAGCATGGCAGGGCTATGGGCTGCAGGGAAGGGAGTAGGGGAGGCAGGCTGGGATGGTGGGAGCGGGGGGGTGGTGGCAGGGGCAGCTAGGTAGGCCACGACTTGCAGGCTTACCTGGCAGGCGCAGGACTTCAGGCAGGCAAGCTGCGAGGACCCACACAATACAAGTGAGGAGTGACTGGGTGGAGGGGGGCGGGGTGAGCGAGGGTCAGGTGGCTGGGGCGAGCGAGTGGGACCGGTTCGGGGGCGTGGCCAGCCAGCAGCAACCTACCACTGCTGCGAGACGAATAAATTACAAAAAAACCACCCAACCATTTGTTAAATTACTGGCTCGCCCGTCCCTCGCCCCCCCCACCCCATTTAGCAAGCCTCCCTGCAACCCCGGGAGCCAAAACGGTTGCAAGGAAAAAGGCATTTTTTTTGGTGACTCGAATATAAGCCGAGGGGGGCTTTTTTCAGCCTGAAAAATGTGCTGAAAAACTCGGTTTATATTCGAGTATATACGGTATGTATTTTTATTGCTATTTTGACTATAAAATGCTGCCAGATCAGTGGTGAGTTGCTCCCGGTTCTGGCGAACTGGTAGTAAAAGTGGCGGGAGGCTCTGCCCACTGGCCGACATCATAATGGACGATCTGCTCATGTGTGAACCGGTAGTAAAGGTAAGTAGAACCCACCCCTGTGCCAGATACTTCAGCACAGAAAAAATAACTTATAAATACACTGAATAAGGATTACTGGATAATTTTTTACCAACATGCAATTCAGAAGTAGAATCTGGACTAAGAAGTGATCTTCACATTTCCAAAGAAGATCTTGTGATTTCAATGGAATACCTGTAGATTTGGCAACTGGCAAATATGTAAATTGCACAATGAACAGGTCTACCGGCCTTTCAAACTGGCAGTTCTGGTCTTAGCATAGTTGCATGTGTGTCAATAAATTGCCAAGTCATGGGAGAAGGGACAAATTGCATCAGGACTGCTTCAGAAATCAAACATTTTTAAAACTTTATTATTCAACAGTGACAGCACTTATATATATATATACATACACATGTACGTATACATACCTTAACACCTGTGGGCACACTCCCCGTGAATGAGACTTTGGCCACATCTGGGTGCTGGCACAGGAATTGGCCTGTGGCAGCTCCACCCTGCACCACATTGAAAAGTCCCTTAGGGACACCAGCCTTATTGTAGATCTCTGCCAGTAGCACAATAGATATGGGGGTGAAGGGAGAAGGCTTGAAGACCATGGCATTACCTAGGCAGCCCAATTCACAAGAATAAAAAGAATGGATACACATTTTCTGTCTAAAAAAGATCTACATCTTCAATCAAATGAAAGAGCAATACTGAAGAAAAAAATGTTTCAGTCCAACTAAGACAAAGTCATACAGGCATCTGGATCATCCCACATATGTTTTGAAGCTAAATCAATGCCAATATCTATAAAGTGGTCTCTTCTACTATCATTTAAGTGTTATTATTAAGTTCTAATAACAGTCCACTGGAACTTTATTCCCCATTTTCACATCTCAAAGGGTAACAATGAACTCCTAGAAAGGCAATCCCTGACTACTAGTTTCTGTGAATGAAACTCATTCATTTAAAATAAAATTAATTTATTTTACCACAGGCCAAAGCAGGGGCTGATTTCCAGCAGGCAATCTGAAAAGGGTAGTTCCAAGCCCCTATCCCAACACAGACTCCAAGAGGTTCTCTTCTAGTATAAGCAAAGGATCCCTCAGGGAGCTGGACATGTTGACCTAAACAGAAGAGACAAAGAGATATGGGCATAAGAAATATAAACCAATTCTCAAAAATGAGAAGTAAAGTAGTTAAAAAGGTTTTATGTCCAGAAATGTAGTAGAGGAAGGATGGAACATAACCTACTGAATTTCTATTCTAATTGTTGAACAGACTTTTCCCTCCTATAATAAATACAGAAACTGAATGCTCCGGAAAACGTACACAGTGCAACCCAGTGGTGAAATCCAAATTTTTTTATTAACAGTTCTGTGGGCGTGGCTTGGTGGGTATGGCAGGGAAAGGATACCGCAAAATCTCCATTCCCACCCCACTCCTGGGGGAAGGGTATTGCAAAATCTCCATTCCCACCCCACTCAGGGGCCAGCCAACTGGTATTTGCCAGTTCTCCTCAACTACTCAGAACTACTCAAAATTTCTGCTACCGGTTCTCCGAACTGCTCAAAATTTCCGCTACTGGGGGACTTCCGGTGCTGCTGCGGACCATCGCTGACGGTCTTTTGAAGACTGCCAGCCCTGTCGCCTGTCAAAGAGCCGTTTCGGAGGTTGGAAACGGCTCGAAAACCTCCGAATCGTGAAGACTT